>ONZH01014841.1:0-403992 GCA_900303285.1 Rhinella marina | reverse complement strand
CACACGTTCGTGTTGCATGAGGCCTTAATTACACATAAAGGAGGGCATCAGACACACCCGTGAAAAATTAAGATTGATGGCCTGCTGGTGAACAGACCCATGAAAACATTATTTTTGAGGGACTGGTGGTGAACAGACCCATGAAAACATTATTTTTGAGGGACTGGTGGTGAACAGACCCTTGAAAACATTATGGTTGGAGGCCTGGTGGTGAACAGACCCATGAAAACATTATGGTTGAAGGCCTGGTGGTGAACAGACCCATGAAAACATTAATTATGGGGGTAACGTTAACTAACAACAGCTACAAGCGTAGAAAACGGAGGAGGAGGTAGACAACAGTGTTTGCTTTGGAAATAGGGTTTTGTAGACTTCGGGTTCCCACAGCCCATGCCATGACACTAGACATTTGGCTGTAAAATTATGGCCCGGCTGACAGCAACAGTGGGAAGACAGCACTCAGACTATTCTGCCCTGCAAGGCCTGATCTAATCACCAGCATCAGCAAGAGGAGTATGAAATTCGGATGTAATCCAGCCTTTATTCATTTTTATAAAGGTATTTTTTTGAACACTGCCTGGTGACAGATTTGTCCTTTTGGGTGTCACCACCCCCACAGCGGCACTAAAAACCCTCTCTGACATGACACTTGAGGCTGGAAAGAAGCCCTAGTGCATAGTGGGACAGTTCCGGCCACTGTTGTAATCTGCCTGCCCAGAAGTCTAGGGGGTCTGAGAAGAGGCTTTGTGAGCCAGACTGCAGGTAAGCCTGAACCTGCTCATTGAGGCGGGTGATCTGGGCCTGCTCACTTGGCTGTAACTGTTGGGAGCCTGCAGAGAAAAATTCCTGCATCATACTCATTAGGCTTAACTGTCTGCTGCTGGTTGTGGCAGAAGGTGGATTACTCGGCCGGACCTCCTTCTCAGACATGCTTGGCAGCAGGCTGGGGCTGGCTGAAAGCTCTGGCCAGGTTACTACATAGCTTCTCCCGCAATGAGACTAATTTCTCTTTCCTTTCCTGGGGAGGAAAACAATCCCCCATGTTGGATTGATACCGCGGGTCCAGAAGCATCGCCAGTTCATACCTTATGGGAATAAAAGGTTAAGGAACAAGAAAAAACCAATGTGGATAAATAGAACTGTAAAGAAAGCAATACATGACAAAAAGAAAGCATTTAAATCACTAAAACAGGAGGGTGGCGAGGAAGCATTTAAAAACTATAAGGAAATAAATAGAATATGTAAAAGACAAATAAAAGCAGCCAAACTAGAGACCGAGAGATTAATCGCCAAAGAGAGTAAAACTAACCCAAAAATGTTCTTTAATTATATAAATGGTAAAAAGTATAAACCCAAAGGTGTCGGCCCCTTACAGAGTAATGAGGACGGAGTTGCAGAAAGCGATGAGGAGAAAGCAAAGCTATTAAATATTTTTTTCTCCACGGTATTCACTGAGGAAAATAAACTGTCAGATGAAATGCAGAATATAAAAGTAAATTCCCCATTAAAAGTGCCCTGTCTGACCCAGGAAGAAGTACAGCGACGTCTTAAAAAGATTAAAATAGACAAATCGCCAGGACCGGATGGCATGCACCCCCGTATCCTAAGAGAATTAAGTAATGTCATAGCCAGACCCTTATTTCTGATATTTAAGGACTCTATACTGACAGGGAGTGTTCCAGAGGATTGGAGCATAGCAAATGTGGTGCCAATATTCAAAAAGGGTCCACAAACAGAGCCTGGAAACTATAGGACGGTAAGTTTAACATCTGTCGTGTGTAAACTGTTTGAAGGTTTTCTAAGAGATGCTATCTTGGAGTACCTCAATGAAAATAAGCAAATAACTCCATATCAGCATGGCTTCATGAGGGATCGGTCCATGTCAAACCAATTTAATCAGTTTCTATGAGGAGGTAAGTTCTAGACTTGACCGTGGCGAATCAATGGATGTCGTATATCTGGACTTCTCCAAAGCATTTGACTTGGTACCACATAAAAGGTTAGTATATAAAATGGGAATGCTTGGGCTGGGAGAAAATGTCTGGTAACTGGCTCAGTGATAGAAAACAGAGGGTGGTTATTAATGGCACATTCTCAGATTGGATCACTGTCACTAGTGGGGTACCACAGGGGTCAATTTTGGGCCCAATTCAATATATTTATTAATGATCTTGTAGAAGGCTTGTACAGTAAAATATCAATTTTTGCAGATGACACTAAACTGTGTAAAGTAATTAACACAGAAGAGGACAGTATACTGCTACAGAGGGACCTAGATAGATTGGAGGCCTGGGCAGAGAAGTGGCAGATGAGGTTTAGCACTGACAAATGTAAGGTTATGCACATAGGAAGGAATAATACAAGTCACCAGTACATACTAAATGGTAAAACACTGGGAAACACTGACATAGAAAAGGACCTAGGAATTTTAGTGAACAGCAAACTAAGCTGTAGAAACCAGTGTCAGACAGCTGCTGCCAAGGCCAATAAGATAATGGGTTGCATCAAAAGGGGCATAGATGCCCGTGATGAGAACATAGTCCTGCCACTTTACAAATCACTAGTCAGACCACACATGGAGTACTGTGCACAGTTCTGGGCTCCTGTGAACAAGGCAGACATAGCAGAGCTGGAGAGGGTTCAGAGGAGGGCAACTAAAGTCATAACTGGAATGGGTGCACTACAGTACCCAGAAAGATTATCAAAATTAGGGTTATTTACTTCTGCCTGAGGAGGTGGTGAACTCTCTGCCTGAGGAGGTGGTGATGGTAAGTTCAGTAAAAGAGTTCAAGAGGGGCCTGGATGTATTTCTGGAGTGTAATAATACACTAAGTTACTAGAGATAGGTCGTTGATCCAGGGAGTAATTCTGATTGCCTGATTGGAGTCCGGAAGGAATTTTTTTCCCCTAAAGTGAAGAATATTGGCTTCTACATCACAGGGGTTTTTTGCCTTCCTCTGGATCAACTTGCAGGATAACAGGCCGAAACTGGATGGACAGATGTCTTTTTTCGGCCTTATAAACTATGTTACTGTGTTACTATGTATGTAGTAGAGGGAGACATCTGAAGCAATATAATATCTTTGGAAGAGAAAACATCTTAGCAGCATTTGTACGAGCAATCCAAGAAAGATTGACTTTGGACATGTTCGCGTAATCTTTCTTCAGATCAGAGCGCAGATTAGTAACATTTATAGATAAGGTATCCTCTACAGTGCAGGCCAGTTCAGTTCCAAGATATGAGATGGACGTATCAGCCCAATGGAAGGGGTAATGGGATTGTAGTTGGCCTCTTGGCAATACATTAGTTTTCGTAGCATTCAATTTGTAGTAGGAGCATCTTGAAAAATTAGCAATAATAGATGTCACTGCCTCTAGAGATGTTTCAGGATTGGTTAGAATGAGTATAACATCATCTGCATATAAACCTATGGTGTGAGAATGATTCCCTACATTAATACCAGAAATCAGTGGGCTACATCTTATGGATTCCGCCAGTGTACTCTATCGAACGCTTTTTCAGCGTCTAGGGAAACAAAAAGCGAGGGAACCCTGGATTTATTTGCCAATTGTATTAAACTGACCATGCGCCGTGCCCCATCCCTGCACTGCCTTCCAGGGATAAACCCCACCTGATCAGGATTAACTAGAGACGGGAGTAGCAAATTAATTCGGGTGGCCAGAATTTTAGCATAAAGCTTCAGATCCACGTTTAACAATGAAATGGGACGGAAGTTTGCAGGCGTGTCTGGTGGCTTGCCAGGCTTAGGAAGCGTGACTAAAATGGCTATTAACATGTCCGAGGGGATACATCCTGAACTCATAAAGGAATTGTATAGATTACAGAGATGTGGGACCAGTTGTGTTTGAAATGACTTAAAATAGGAAGAGATGAACCCATCCGGGCCAGGGACCCTATTAGGGGGAGTAGATTTGAGTGCTGAGATAATCTCGCCCTCCAAAATAGGGGAATTTAAAGATGACAGTTGGTCCAAGGTCAGGGAGGGAAAGGACAGAGATGTTAGAAAGGATTGGATCCCCTCATGGGTGGGTTGGGGAGTGAAGGCATCATCCTTCAGATTGTATAATGCAGCATAATAAGATGCAAATGCATTTGCAATTTTCTGGGGGTGAGTAATAACTGAGTTATTATAATGTAATTTTTCTATCCTACTTTCAGCTATTTTACGTTTGAGCCTACGCGCTAGCAGTGCGCCAGCTCTATCCCCAGAATGATAAAATGTAGTTTTTAATTTCCTGAGCACCTTCTTATGTTGATAAAGGAGAAGTGATCTAAGATGAAATCTTCTAATAGAGATGGGGAGGGATTAGACTTATACAATTGGTTTGCAGTCTCTAGGTCTTGAATAGCATTAGCTAATTGCTGCTCCCTGCACTTCTTAAGTCTAGAGGCTGATTGTAGGGGTATCCTTTGCATATAAGCCTTATGGGCAAGCCACAAAGTTGAGACAGATATCTCCGGGGTAGTATTTATACGAAAATATTCTTGTAGTGCAGCACTATACTCCTCTACTCGTTTTTCACTTTTGAGCAGGTACGGGTTACGTCTCCATTGTGGAGGGGGCAAGCTAGGAAGACTAGGAAGAGTCAGGGAAACAGACGCATGGTCAGACTACGTGGCACACCCAATGTCTGACTTAATCACCTTATGCAATAAGTCTCTGGAAATAAAAAAATAGTAAATTCGGGATTGAGAAGCGTGTGTGTTAGAGATATAGGAAAAATCACGCTCATCTGCATGTTGGTAGCGCCAGATGTACATTTAGGAGGGTGGAACGAAGGTTCTCCCGACGCGACATTGCGTAGAGCAACAGTCCACATCTGCATCAACGGGAATATTGAAGTCCCCACCGACAATTACTGAACCTTTAGCCACTTTTAGAATTTTCTTAAAGAGCTTATTAAGAAAGGATTTCTGTCAGACATTGGGTGCGTAAACAGATAAAATAGTATACTGAGCTCCCTCAATCATACATATCAGAATAACATAGCGACCTGCAGAGTCGGATATATACTGTTGTAATGTAAATGCCACTGAGACTTTAACACAAATGAAAGTGCCTACTTTTTTCTTTTTAACAGCGGGGGAATGGAAAATAAAAGGAAAACGGCGGTGTGTACACCTAAATTGGTCCGTTTCCAACAGGTGGGATTCCTGAATCATGGCTATGTCACATTTAGATTTCAAGAGATCAGACCAAACGTGCAAATAGTTAGTTCCCGGTGGGCCAGGCTGGATTCGATACGAATCTATGAAGCATCGAATAGATTCGCTGATCTCTAATAACGTGCATCAGATTTTTAAAATCCATTGTGTATTTCTTAAAGGGAACCTGTCATCTCCGAAACACCCCCTGAACTAGAGTAAGCAGTGTATAGTGTAAGTGATGCTGAATCCGAATATGTAAGTTTTATCTTCATACTCACTTCCATTCTGACGCTGTGCTCCCACAAACCTGCAGTAAAATGCACTCAGTGGACTCTTCTTTGAGTCCTCTCCATTATGTGAGTGAGCACTGGAGTCCAGTGAGTGCATTTTACTGCAGGTTTGTGGGAGCACAGCGTCTGAATGGAAGTGAGTATGAAGATAAAACTTACATATTCGGATTCAGCATCACTTACACTATACAACGCTTACTCTAGTTCAGGGGGTGTTTCGGAGATGACAGGTTCCCTTTAAGCAGAAATCCTAAATTGACCCTATGATTTTTCCAACGGATTTGGAATTGGCAGTGCCATGGATCTGCACGAGAATTAGTACCACTGTCATTCAATGGGGCTAATCTTCAGCTTTTCTGTGGGGAATCTGATTTTTCTCTGCAGCGGTGGAAAAAAATCAGTGCTGAAATTTTGAGTGATGTGAACAGGGTGTGTGGACAACCACATTCACCAGCATGGGATGCATATTACGGATACACAATCCATGCTGAAATCTGTGCCAAATTCGACATGTATAAACAAACCTTTAACCCTTAGGATACCAGCGGCGTACATGTACGCCGCTGGGGCGATGCGGACACATGGCGCCCGCTCGCACGTGCAGCAGGCGTCATGGCCGGCAAGTCTCTGCTGTTTCTAACAGCAGAGAATTGCGGGTACTTACCGCCATAGTCGATTCCCTCTTAAGCAATTAGATGCTGTGATCACATGAGATCACGGCATCTAGTAGCGCAAAAACCCGGAAGCGTTAGCTTCTGGGTGGTGTACAGACGCCCCATGTGGTCAAATGGGGTGTCTGTACACGATCTGAAAGCTGTAAACCTCGTTGATGAAAAAACCCGTAGAACTGTAGCAGAATAGAGTTTTTTTTGCAATTTCACCCGATTTGGAATTTTTTTACTGCTTCCCACTACACCATATGCAATATTAAAAGGTGGCGTTGGAAAGTACAACTTGTCCCGTAAAAAACAAGCCCTCATACAGCTATGTGAACAGAAACATAAAACAGTTATGGCTGTTTGAAGGCAGGGAGTGCAAATGAAAACGCATAACCGAAAAACCCACCGGTACTGAAAGGGTTAAAAGGGTTTTCCAATAATATTGTTTTGGAAGATTTAAATGTGATTTAACACAAAAGACACTTGTCTCTTTGTGTACTGTGTATATGAAATGGTTGTTTATGGACAACAAACAGTTAACACTGACAGTGTTAGCATAGTTTCCAGGGTGATGTGCTGGTCCCACCCCCTCGTTAGTAGAAAATACGAGTTGTGCAGAGCTAGAAGCAAAACCTATGTGTAAGAGCTCCTGCCAAAAAGAGAAGCCTCAGCCAGGAAACACCATTCCTGAGACTGAAAAGCTGCCAGAGAACAACTTAACTGAAAGACCAGTGCAGTGTGCTGGCAGCACACTGCATAAAGGGTTAAGGTAATATGAATTTGCACTGTGTATTGTGTATAGTTCTGGGTTCCTGTGAACAAGGCAGACATAGCAGAGCTGGAGAGGGTTCAGAGGAGGGCAACTAAAGTAATAACTGGAATGAGTGGACTACAGTACCCAGAAAGATTATCAAAATTAGGGTTATTCACTTTACAAAAAAGACGACTGAGGGGAGATCTAATAACTATGTATAAATATATCAGGGGTCAGTACAGAGATCTCTCCCATCATCTATTTATCCGCAGGACTGTGAGGAGGACTATGGAACTCTCTGCCTGAGGAGGTGGTGATGGTGAATTCACTAAAAGAGTTCAAGAGGGGCCTGGATGTATTACCTCACAGGGGTTTTTTGCCTTTCTCTGGATTAATTTTCAGGATAGTAGGCTGAACTGGATGGACAGAGTCTTTTTTCAGCTTTATAAACTATGTTAATATGTATCTCAAAGACTATGTAAGGGATTAATCAGCCAGACAAGCCCCTTAGGTCCCATTCACACGACCGTATGTATTCCGAGATCCGTATAAAAACGGCACGGAAGTATGTCCATACTTCCACAAAAATACGGATATGGAAGCATATGGAAGCATCTAAACACTCCGCAAAAATATGGAAGGTGTCTTTGAAATTATTTTACATAAAGATTTTAAAAGAAAAAAAGGGTTTAAAACTGTCACCTCAGAGCTTTGGCACCATTTTGTGTTGCTTTGACTGCTCAGAGAGCTTTGTGAGAGACTTGTGCATGATTGGCATCCGTTTCTGGCTGCAATTCTTTGGCTGTCATGGCTTGCGAGTGGGATATGGTCTTCTGGCTCATCTCTCGGCGATTCGGACCGCAGCCTGCGCTAATATCTGAGGAACCGAGAAGGCGGAGGCAGTGGGTTCATCCCGTTGTCTCACAGCGCCTACAGAAGGGGCACTTTCATCGGCTGTACAATGACTTACGGCAGTACCCTGATAAATTTCAGGGTTATTACCGTTTGTCTTTGGCAGCCTTTGATAGTTTGCTGGCGTCTCTGCGTTCTGGGCTGACCTTCCAGGACACCACGATGAGGAGCTGCATTGCCCCTGAGGAAAGACTTCTTGTCACCTTGATGTAAGTTTCTTCATTGACTGAATTTTTCTAAATAATTTCCAAGCAAAGTATTTAAGATAACTGAACTAATAAAATTTTATTTTTTTTCCATAGGTTCCTTGCGACTGGAAACTCATTTGCGTCCTTGCACTACAAGTACCTCCTGGGAATCTCAACCATATCTGGGATTGTCTGTCACACTTGTGAACTTATGTGGCAGCAACTCAGATCTGCGGTGATGCCCCAACCCAAGGCAGAAGATTTCCACACTGCATCGGGGCATTGGATGGTAAGCACATTTGTGTGAAGAAGCCGGCTCACTCAGGGTCCCAATATTTTAATTACAAACAATATTTTTCTGTGGTTCTGTTGGCTTTAGCCGACAGTAACTACAGATTTATTATTGTTGATATTGGGGTCTATGGAAGCACAGCAGACGCCCGCATCGTCTGTTCTTCCAGAATGGGTGAACGGCTTCATTCCAACCAACTAGCCCTGCCAGAGCCAAGGCGGCTACCAGGTTCGTCTGCTCCAGCCTTTCCATTTGTAATCGTGACAGATGAGGGGTTTGCATTATCTCCTCATGTAATGCGACCTTTCCCAAGACGAGATTTGGATGACTGGAAGCGTGTATTCAACTATCATCTGTGTTGTGCACGTTGATATGTTGAATGTGCTTTCGGAATACTATCCAGTAAATGGAGAGTGTTCCTGTCATCCTTGCAAATGAGTCCGCAAAATGTCACCCTGGTGATACAAGCTTGTGTGATTTTACCAGGATTCATGATGCATCCTCTGAACCTGAAGCGGCCCCTTTTCCAACGGAGGATTGGACCGAAATCGACATGGAAGACCTGGGTCGTGTAGAGAGTGATTCATCCAAAATTCGCATCTGCAAATAATCTACGAATTTCTGAAAAGATTTGTTCTTAAAGGGGTTCTCCAGGAATTAAGAAAATGAAAATACGTAAATATTGCTTTATTATAAATATATATATATAAATATAAATACCTTTCATTAGTTATAATGGATCGTTTTGTCTAGGGAGCAATCATTAGGAGAAACAAAATGGCCGCTGTCCTGTTAGTACACACAAAACCTGTCTTAGTCACAAAGAAGGACAAATTACTTCACAACACTGAGGTAAAAAGCTGCCTCATCCTCCTCTCTGCTCTGCTTGTCAAGGTTTATGACCCTGAATACAGTTTAATATGATATTTAGCTGAATCTTTGTGGGAATGGAGTTCATAAGATGACATGAAGTACAGAGAGGACAGACAAGACAGACTGTGGTAATGGAGACTGCATACAAGTGCTGGTGCTCTTTAGCCACATCTGCTCATCTGCTCAATTTCAACAGAGATTCAGCTAAAGATCTTATCATCTGTATTCAGGATCATAAACCCTGACAAGTAGAGCAGAGAGGAGGATGAGGCAGCTCTTTACCTCAGTGTTGTGAAGGAACCTTGTCCTGCTGTGTGATTAGGACAGATCTTTTGCGCACTAATAGGACAGCGGCCATTTTATTTCTCCTAATGGTTGTTCCCAAGACAAAACGAGCCATTATAAATAATGAAAGGTATTTGGGAATATACTTATAATAATGTAATATTTACATATTTTCATTTTCTTAATTCCCGGAGAACCCCTTTAATACTAATTTATTCAGTCGAATTTGTGTTAAAAAATAATCGTTGTTTTGCGAACATTCCTACACAAATTACGAACATACAGTCAGTTTTGTTAAAAGTACGCAATGCGTAAGCATTAGTGTACAAAGTGCATACGAATCCTTAGAGTACTATTGACTCGAGATTGCGTCATACTTACGAGGCTAGGCCGCGGCGTACAGTCTTTAGAGGCACTCCATATGAGGTAGAAAAGTAAGATGCTAGCTATCCGGCTAAGTGCATAATTTACTAAAAAAATACCGTACAATAAGTGCATAATAGGACACATTGCAGTACCTGAAAAAGAATACACACAATGGGCTAAAGTGCTTGAATGTTGATGAACCTGTAAAAACATTATTGCTAAAATACAGCAAAGACAATTATGCAAACATTTTAGTGCAATTTCACATTTGCAAGCATAAAAGACTCAGATATACGTTTGAGTCTCTCCTCGTAGCTGCTTGGCATGATAAAACACTGAAACACAGTCTAAAATTCAATTGTAATCCACGTAAGGTAATTTTGTAATCCAAGCAGGTAACATGTAATTCACATGGATAATATAAAATAGCAGCAAATAGAGAACCCTCTTTGCAAAGGGGGCTCCCAAATAACCTAAGAAGGAAGGGGAAAGGAAAATAGGCACGCTTAGGCGCAACTGGGAATTTTCTGCAGAATGGGGGGGGGGGTTGAGTCCAGACAAGCCATGTCCATTTGGGTGAGAGTCAAACAGGGGGCAATACTAACTAAACAAAACTCTCACCCGTCAGGTGCAGTCCATGGTGTGGCTCCCATAGGTCCTCCTGAGGTGTCCTTTAAATCACTCAGCCAGTAGAAGGGTTCCTCAGATGAGGGACCTGAAGTCCTCCTCGCTTGAGCTACTGCTCAATGAGATGAGAGGACTCTCCTGCCTCCTATAGGCCAAGCTGGCTGCCATGGTGGAACTCCACTGCCCTCTTCTTCCAGAAGTCGGACTTGACCGGGTCCGGATGGTGGTCATGCTGGTGAGCGCTGCAGCCACTTGCGCCTTTACTTTTCCGGATTCTCCTGCCGGGAAAGCAGGGGTAAGGACTTCTGGGTGCAGTGGTTGAGGCAAGGTTGCACCCAGGGAAGAAGCCCCAGCTCCCCTGGCTGCTGCTGGCTTCATTTTCCAGGGTAGTTGGTACTGGTGGATCACCGTGGACTGGAACGTAAACAATGAAGTCATCAGCTGACCCAGCTGAAAGGACTGTGATGGTGGTGGCACTGGCAGTCCAGGGATCAGAGGCTCCGGCTGTGGCTTCTCCCTGAAACGGAGGTTGCCATCTGGTGACTCCTGAAGGCAGTGCACCCATACTTCGCCTGGTGGTTCCTCCGGCCAAACTTCAGGTGGTGATGTAGGGACCAGGGGCTTAGATAATACGGTAACCCAGGTAGCAAAGGGGCCTTTCAGTGATGCCATGGGGGTGTATTCCACCTGATCCCCCACTTACAGGCTGTGACGGGATTGGGGCTGGTATGGCCGTTTCACTGACCTGCGGCCCACAAAGTACTCCTTGCCATCCTCGTCATCCGCCAGGAAGCCAGAGCCTTGCTCCACAGAAAACCACAAGACGGTTCCCTTTCGCCGTTCCAGTGTAGGATCTCCTGACCTCGGATGGGCCGATACTTGGATGACCCAGTTCTCCACTGCATTCTTGTAGTCCCATAGGGTCTGGGCGTGGGCCGTCACTGATGCTGGCACAGTCGGATTCTGCCGAATAGAAGGTTATGTTGTTGTTCTCCTCCTGGGCAGCATAGTGGACGCTCCAGCCGCCTCTGCCACAGCAGCCGCACCAGCCGGCAAGGTGAATATCAACTCAGGAGTCGGCGAGACTCTCTTGCACAGTTGTGACGCTCTGATCTCTGGAGCGGGCGGTGGTTCGGGGTACTCGTTCCCAAAGACCATTTCCCCCCACTTTGGTCGCAGTTCTTTTGCCATGCTGTTTGCTGTGAATCTTGTTCACCGCTGGCTTGAACTGGAGAGGAGGGCGGAGTAATGAGGGAGGAGTCTTCACTCCCTATACGTGCAAATAGTTAATTCCCGGTGGGCCGGGCTGGTTTTTCCTGCTTCTGAGGAGGGGAGTATCTTCACTTTCCTGCACTTAAGGGGGCGTATAGTCATTTTCCCGATTCGGGGGGCCGGGTGAGGGGGCAAGAAGAATGCGTACGTTGCGTACGTAGCGTTAGCGTTCAAAATTTTAATAACATTAACAAATAATACGAACCGAATCTGACAAAATCCAGATTCACTTCGGAGTAGGAAAAATTGAGGATTCGATACGAATCTACGAAGCGGCGAATAGATTCACTCATCTCTAGTGTTAACCTACCCATACAACTGGTTCAAAGGTATTGGACGATGGATTGGTGAAATTGGTTGTCTACTAATGCAAATTTTCCTAATATTTGTTATCATTTGGGTAAGAGTTAAAGGAATTAAGTGGATCATGAGTAAATCTGTAAACCCACTACTCTGCTTCATATTAACATTCATCCCCAGTTCTTGATGATAATAGTGATCAAACTTTTGAGAATATTCCACTATGACCTCCATGTAGAAGGACCTCTTATAACTACTAATTTAATAATAAAGTAATGATGAGAATTATCAGAGAATAGAAAGAATTTTACATGATATTTATATACATTGTATGACAAAATGGAGAATGTGAAAACAGTCTGCTTAGCGTGATATTTTAGGATTTCATAGGTTGCTTACCATAATCCATTAGCTATAATCAAATGAAGGCAAAAGGAAATTTTCAAAAGGAACGCTTGTGCTCGAACTGACCACAGTAAGTTGATACAAAGCGGGAGAATTGATGGACTTTGTAATAAAAAAAATGTTCTTAATAATTAATGATTCTTCTCCCTAGATGCTGATTGTTGATGGATGGTTGGATGTTGTTTATATGCTGTTATGTAATGATCAACTATAAATTCTGTTTCTGTAATTATGGAAAGTGTGTAATATCCTCTTGATCAGTGCATCGGTTACCGATGATGTATTATTATTTTATTAATATTAATCATGTTTTGCAAGTTATTGAAGAATTTAGCTCTGTGAGCTATTACAAAATGGATTCTTAATATATCCACTCAAATGTATACTTTAAAAGAATTAGCCATGACTAATTTTAACTCTCTACTACATTCAAAAAGCTATTGTTGCCTTCTCCAAACTAGCCATTGCTTTCTAAAACACTTCCCTCCAGTATCCAGAAAGTTATCTTGCAATTTCGCATCTCAGAGAGAGTTAGGATGTCCATGTATTGCACAGTATTATTAAGCCTCGTTACTTGTAGACCAGTTGTAGAATTGTAGGATTGATGACTTCTCCAAATGATTGATTGAACTAGAATATATTTTATATATATTTTAGGCTTAATTGTCCTCTCTGCTTTCGTCTGTGAAATTGCAGAGTAAATATCAAACTTCTCATTCCCATATGATTAACAGAGGAATTCATATTTGTATAAATAATAATCCCTCTGTTATTTAATTAGCCCTCTCTAGGTTAAAGTGGTATTCCAATTCTAGCAAGTTATCCCTACCTCTGGGACCCCACTGATCATGAGAACAGCGACTACATATCTCTTCTGGTCCCCTGAAATGAATGGAGTGACAGGTCGGGCATGCACTTTGCAGCTTCATTCACCTCTATGGGAGTTCCAGAATTAGTCAAGTGCTATACTACTTCAAGCAATCTCCCCAATGAATTTATCTGTAATAATATACTAAACTCAAACTATACAGTAAAGGTGTAGAAACATTGGGGGTATCCTACAGAATTCATCACTTCTTTCTTTCTCTCATCTGCATGATTCTTTTCAAATTTTCAAATCCCAAACAGAATTCTACAAGTAAAAAAAGAGAAATTTCAGTCAGCACATCCCAGAGTGCAGGTGCTGGTTGCTATGGCTAAATACATGTCAAAAGAAAATGCATAGAATGCAACCGCACACTGCTACCAGATAAAGCACAAAATGCCATAGTGATATAGAGTATTCCAAAGCTCATGCTATGCTTGTTTGATAAATCAGAGACTCTTGGCAAATATATTTTGTACAAAATTATCTGAGCCCATTCACCGGATCGTCAAGGTGTTCTCTGCAGAATGGGAACCTAACACTATCTCCTACCTGTTATGTGCCAGACTTGGCTTCCATATAATCAGGGGGTGTTTTGTTCCGCATATATGGTGTATCCACTCTGCCTTTTGCCATTTCTGGTGCTTCAAAGGCCTCCCCTAGTTCAGGGATGCAGATACTAGCATGCATGCTGAATCACTCAGCTTTATAGTTGTTATAGTAGTTATCAGTGCAACTATAAAGCCGAGTGATTTGGCATGCATGTAAGTACCTACAAGTACCTACAATGCGTGCAAGTACCTACAATTGAGACACTTTGGGAGACATTTCCATACACTAGTCTTGATCCCCTGTGTGCAGGAGAGGGATGTGCTGAATTTACTGTATTAAGAGGCAGATGCTCCAGAAACTCAAATCTACATCAGCTAGGGGCTAGTGTAGATTGGAGCTAAAACATACACCAGTTTCTGTCGTAAACTACTGTAAATCCTTTGGGCTGCAGGAAGTTCCACCCATTTATCACCACTTTACAAAAGTGGAAAGAAGCTCAAAAAGTCGCCAATTATGGCATAAATATGCCGTGCACCATAGTTTGCATCTTCTATACGTCACTTTTATAAAGCAATAGTGGTGTACAAGGTTTGATAAATGCCCCCTTTGTGTCAAATTTGGAACCTGTTTTGTTCCTGGCTCTAACAATAATTGAATTGTTCTTTTCTGATGTCAGACAAAAAAAGGTATCTCCAAATCTTACCCAGTCTGATTGCAATGAACTCATTAGAGCAGAATTTTCAGTCCCACTGGGAAAAAGACTTACAATGTACTTTCAGTAACTATCAATGGATTGCTGCCTATTCTTTTAGCAGTAAGACCTCACATTGTGCTAACCACTTAGGTAGGTGGTATGGAGTAAGATTCTATCAGTAAAGAAACTTTCTTAAAGTACAGCTACATGGCAACACTGGTCGTGCAACAGCTGTTATCATTTTTGGGAGGTGAGATGACGAAAAAATAGTTGTTCGGGCATAGTTTTTTTATGGCGTTCACCTGCCAGGGTAGATCATGTAATATTTTTATACAGTCAGTTGTTACAGATGTGGCAACACCAAATACTATTTTATCTAAACAATTATAAATGGATTGACGAGGGTATTGGGGCTTTTTCACACTTTCATTTCTTATAAACCACTTTTTTTATATTTTATAAAGGTCATATAAGACCTTTTTGGGACATTTAACATTATATATATATATATATATATATATATATATATATATATATATTAGCAGAAGGACCCACTTGTATGTGAGGTTAAAAGATATCCACAGTGTTCTCCATCACAGTGACCTCTACAGCATCCTGCCCCTTTAACAGTGACTTCCACAGTACCCTGCTGCCTAACAGTGACTCTTTTTATAGTGGCTTCCATAGTTTCCTGACCCCTTAACAGTGACCTGCACAGTGCCCGCCCCTTTAACGGTGACTTCCACAGCAACCTGCCCCTTTAATAGTGGCCTCCACCGTCCCCTGCCCCTTTAACAGTGACTGCCACAGTGACTGTCCCTTTAACAGTGACCTCCACAGCGGCATACCACCTTAACAGTAACATCCACAGCACCTGCCTCTTTAACAGTGACCTCCACAGCAGCTGCCCCTTTAATAGTGAACTCCACAGTCCCCCGCCTCCTTGACAGTAACCTCCACAGCATCCGCCCCTTCAACAGTGATTTCCACAGTACCCTGTCTCCCTAACAGTGATTTCCACAATAACCTATCCCCTTAACAGTGACCTCCACAGAGCTCTGTTGACTTAAAATGTGACCACCACAACACCCCACCCTCTTAACAGTGACCTATACAGCACCCATCCCCTTTAAAATTGACCTCCACAGTGCCCACCCCTTTAACAGTGACTTCCACAGCATCACACTCCCTTAACAGTGACCCCCACAGTGACTCCCCCTTTAATAGTGACCCCCACAGTCCCTTCCCCCTTAACAGTAACCTCCATAGTGCCAGCCCCTTTAACAGTGACCTCCACAGCATCCCACCCCTTTAACAGTGATCTCTACAGCGCCCGATCCCTTAAAAATTACCTCCACGGTGCCCTACCCTCTTAACAGTGACCTCCATAGCGCCCGCCTCTTTAACAGTGACCACCCATTTATAAGTGACCTCCACAGTACCCCATCTCCTTAAAAGGAGTCTTTCACCTGTTTTTCACCAATATAACTAAGAGCACTGCTCCACAGAAGATTGCATACACATCCCAAACATACTTGTGTGCACTTTGTGTCTTTATTCCATGTCCAGGAAAAGCACTTTTATCATGCAGGAAAACAGCTCCCAAGTGCCCAGCTCTGCTGCTGCAAGTGCCCAAAGCAAACCAGACTGAAGAGGGGAGGGCTGCTTTAGCTGCTCATATCTTGGGATTGGTAGCAGATTTTGACCTTCTTTGAAAGCTGGCATTATATCCAGTATATCAGAAGATATAGCTGTTAGAAATCGAGTCAGGAGAGAAAGCTGTTTTTAGTTTCACTTTCAGCTGGGCACTTGGGAGCTGTTTTCCTGCAGAATAAAAGTGCTTTTTCTGAACATGGAATAAAGGCACACAGTGCACACAGGTATGGTTGGGATGTGTATGCAATCTTCTGTGGGGCAGTGCTGTTAGTTATATAGGTGAAAAACAGGTGAAAGACTCCTTTTAACAGAATTGCCACAATAACCCGCCTCCTTAACAGTGACCTCCACAGCACTCCGATCTAGGGTGGCCAGAGGTCCAGTTTTAGGCCGGATAGTCTGGCTTTCAGACTGCCTGTCCTCCATCTGGAGCAGGGCCTGGACGGACACAGGGATGTCCTTTTGAACAGCTCACGCTCATACAGCAGCACTGTGCTATCTGAATGTGAGCTGCAGGGAGAAAGTCACCCTCCCTCCAACCTCTGCAGCTGACCTGAGGTTGATTTTACCTTATTTTTTTTTATCTCTGCCAGCTGCAGAGTGTGAGGGGGCATGGCCTAACTGGGTCAGAGTGTTGCCTAACCAGAGCCGGGGTTTAAAAGTCAGTCTTTTGAGGGTGGTCACGCTACTCTGCTGACTTAGCAGTGTCATCAACAGCGCCCTGCCACTTTAAAGCTGACCTACAGCACTGAAGAAAAATGGCTGGGTTGTTATGGAAACCTGTGGAGACTAAGGACCTGCAAGCTTCTATTGGCTGATAAGGGTCATGTGACCAGGCATCTATTGGCTAATGAATTTTTGGGAATATATCAGGAACAGTATGTCCTAGAGAGCTGAGACGCGGTCTAAAACCTTCTCAGACACCTGATGTACCTGTGTGCCAAATTTCGTCATTATAAATGCGACGGTTCGGATTCCTTTTTAGCAGACATACACACATACATACATACACTCAGCTTTATATATTAGATATATATATACATATACATATACATACGCACACAGACACACACACTATCTCACAAAAGTGAGTACACCCCTCACATTTTTGTAAATATTTTATTCTATCTTTTCATGGGAGAACACTGAAGATGTGACACTTTGATACAATGTAAAGTAGTCCTTGTACCTCTTGTATAATGTCGAAACCGCTGGCCACAAAAGTGAGTACATGTTATTTACAAAAATGTGAGGGGTGTACTCACTCACTTTTTTCTAATCTAAATAACTCTGGTTTTGATCATCAAGACGGGTAACGCAGTTCCATTTATTACTTTGGTTGTCTTTGGAACCCATGCCCAAAACTGCTCCCAGCATTCCATATGTGGTCTCAGGGATATAGACTGTGTAACCTATTCATCTGCAAAGGGACCAGAGAGTGTCCAACTGTGGTTTCCAGTTGTCCTGAATGTGTCACTCACTCCCTTAGACCAACACCAATATTATCATTCACTGTCCTAGTCTACCAGGGATGTTATAATTGATCTATTCACTTTCCTATTATACAAGAAATGTTACTACCTTAGTAACAGCTTACTGACCTAGACCACTGAGAAGGTTATTATTAAGCTTTTCACTGCCCTACACCAGCAGGATGTTACCATTTACCCGTCCACAACCATAGACTAACAGGGATGTTACATATTACTACAAGTGAAAAGTAAAATAGAGGTTATCCAAGCTGTTTTTTCACAAGGTCCTCCATTGTCTGTGTCCAGCTTTGTGCCTGGTTTAATAGGGTTGATCCTGCAGACAGATGGTCCTTAAATCCTATAACAAAGTTAATTTTGTGTGCCTATGTAGGCTTAGTGCAGTGTAGTGAGGGCAGCATAGTGTAGTGACAGACCTGATAATTTCAGAGGTCTGTCACTTTTGTGATGGTAGCCAGCATTTTTAGAGTACTGACCTGCTGAATCCTGCAGAGCACGCCAGTACTGCAAGGGAGATAAGTCAGACAAGGCTTGCTGTCCTAACCCTCCAACAACTCCAGACGATGATTAAAAGTTTTCATTCCTATGTATAAGGCCTCTTTCACACGAACGTTGTGTTTTGCGGAGCCGCAGAAACAACAGATGGCATCCATGTGCATTCCGTATTTTGCGAAACGGAACAGCTGGCCCCTAATAGAACAGTACTATTCTTGTCCGTAATACGGACAAGAATAGGACATGCTCTATTTTTTTTGCGGGCTACGGAATGGAGCAACGGATGCAGACAGCATACGGTGTGTTGTCCGCATTTTTTGCGGGCCCATAGAACTGAATGGGTTTGCGTTTTTCAGGTGAAAAATGCAGATCGGAGCCCGCAAAAACAACGTTCGTGTGAAAGAGGCCTAACAGGAAAGAAACCCATCACTTTTCCTCCTGAGGCATGGGAGAGTGGAGACAGCGAGTCTCATCGGACTAATCTCCCATGCAGCACTGGTGCAGGCTGCGGGATGTGGCAGGTCAGTACTCTAAAAGTGCTAGTTGCCATCACAAAGTGAAAGACTGCTGAAATCAGCAGGTATGTCATTACACTATGCTTTCCTCAATGTGTGCAGCTGACAGGTTCCCTTTAAAGTGATTCTGACAGAGCCTTTAAAATTCTGACAGAACCATTCAAATAATGACAGCACGGACTTCCGGTTCCGGCGCTGAGATGTAGAGAAGTGTGTGGTGTCGCTCCCGCGGCTCTCACCCGCACATGTACCTTGTCATTAAGCAACTGCTCGGAGCCCAAGGACCTCGGAACCAGCTTAGGTACGTTCTCTCCAACTTATGGAGCGGTACCTCCTACGCAGCGATCAAAAACAAGCTGGAGTGAAACTATTGGTGTGCTGCACTCGACCTGAAAAATGGCACCTTATCTCCCAGAGACCCCACCTCGATGTTCTCCTCAGACGACCCAGGCCCCTTTGGCGGTAGGAGACCTGCTTCCACAGCTGGAGACCCAGGTGATGACTGACAACTGGCTGTCGAGGTGGCCAGACACCTAGCCCCAGATATTCAAAAGTCGCTGGAAAATATAATACAAACCTCGCTTTCCCGCCTACAATCTGAGATATCTCAACATATGGCCCGACTGGATGAGGCTGAGCAGCGCATCAGCGAAGTCGACAATGGGGAAACCACCACAAGAAGCAGGTGGAACTGTTGACAGCGGAACACCACCGTATCTTGCTGAAGCTGGAGAATCGATCCAGATGTAATAATCGCCGCATGGTCTGGATACCGGAATCGGTGAAACCCAGTGACCTGCAACAACTCTGTGAGGAGGATTTGCCCGTGGCTTTAGGCCTCAGTCATTGCTGCAGGGTTGAGCGGGCGCATAGGATCAGCCCGGACCCGGCTCTAACCACATCACCGAGGTCACCTAGGGACAGACACAGCCGGAGGGGAGTACCTAGACAAATTATCATATATCTTCTGGACTATAATGATAAGCAATATATACTTTGCGCCTTCAGACCCCTCTGGAGTTTACAGGAGCAAATGTACTGGTGACTTTTGAGTGGATGTGGTGCAAAAAAGACACAAGTTTAGCGCGCTGTGTACCACTTTAAGCTGCAATAAGATCCGGTTTCAGCTGGTCTACCCGGCGGGTGTTTCCTCCAGATGGCGTAATCCGAACCTTCACTTCGCAGGAGATGGTCGAATAGGCTCTCCAACGCTACTCACCCACGAAGGGATCCTCTTCTCCAGTACCAAGGGAGTCCGGCTCCCCTCACTCGGCTTCTGCAGTATCTCTACTCAAGCCTGGTAGTCCAAGAAAGCCTCAGACATCGCCAAGATCATCAGCAAGTATTTCACCAAAGGCCCAAAGACAAGCCAAGTAGAGTCGCCATAATTCTCTCAACTCTGTAGACGGTTGAAATAATAGTATAGTAATTGCTGACTCTACCCTTCATAAGAGCTTTGGGGGTGGGGGGGTCACTCTACTCTTTTCCTCAGAAAAAAGAGAAGTCATATAACCAATTTGGTCGCGTGCAGTTTATCTATACGCCATACCATGGTATTAGGGGTTCATGTTCTAAGATTCCAGGGTTGGGGCGGGGGGATTATTGTTGGTTTTTGTTGATTGTTATTTTTGGTTTTCAATTGGCATGTGTGGAGCTCCCTATTAGGGGTGCCAGAGGGGTTTGTGAGCGGCAGATCTTTCCCTGGCAAGTAGTAAAATGCGGGGGAAAAGGGAATGTATCCAGGGTTATGCCCATAGTTCCGATTTATTTATATCTCAGACGTAGGGTTACCCAGACTCATTGTATAAGCAGCATATTTCATAATGTTTCATCTTAAATAGTAACTATTTTGTATCCTTTTTACACCTTCCACCATGATGATAGTATCCTGGAATGTCAAAGCTCTGCGTTCGCCGGCCAAACGATCCATGGTGCTTAGACATCTCAGACTTAGACACCTTAGACTTTGCCCGGATGTGGCGCTTCTACAAGAGACTCATCTGGCTGAAGTGGACTTTCACCACCTGGGCAAGCAATGGGTAGGAAATGTATTAGGCGCACCCGCTCACAATCATAAAGGGGGGACCATTATACTAACTCATAAAAACTTCTCCTTTTCTATCATTGACGTCTCTGCTGATCCTGAAGAGGGCCGATGGACATGCATACGGTTTCAGTATAAGGGACAGAAGTGGAGCATTTACAATATATACAGCCCTAATGGGGACAGCGCTGCCTTTTTCCGCTCCTTAGAGGCTAGACTCCTTACTGATGATGTACAGCACAAGATAGTGGGGCGTGATATGAACTCAGTTATGTCCCCTGCAGAAGACAGGAACAGCCCATACAATGCCCACATGCCAGTAAGATCCAGGCATACATGCTAACCTTTACTGATAGACTCCTCTTGATTGCAGGATGTTCAGCGCATGTCTCACCCAAATGACAGGGAATACACGCACTTCTCGCATGCACATTCTAGTTGGACACGGCCCACCAAAAATATGAGACAGCTAGTGGTGAACTACGACAGGCTTACACCTGCTTCCTCCAGAACCCTACACCAGAGAAAAAGGATAGATGGGTGGCAGCCAAAAATATTTTTGATGTTTGGTTAGAAAGGAAAGAGTGCTTTCACCAATTACACAACTGCTCCTCTTTGGCAATAAGTCAGGAAAACTTTTAGCAAGACTGGCTAAAGGCAGGTGTCCACCCACACATATCCAAACACTTAGGTCAGCCAAGGGCACCCTAACATCTGACCCTCGTGAGATTAATGATATTCTCCAATAGTTCTATGCCACTCTGTATTCGACCAACTCGCCCTCACATGGTGGCACAGCTCTTCTCAATAAAATATCCCTCTCTCTCAGGAAGACTTACTGGAGTTATACAAACCAATTACCAAAGCAGAAATTAAAACAGCCATAAGTAACCAACTCAAAGGCCCCTGGACCTGATGGTTACTCTGGGGAATTCTACAAGATTCTAGTAGACTCCATCACACAAACACTGGGGGAGTATTTCAACACAATTTTAACCACTGGGAAAATACCAGATGCCTCAAAAATAGCTTACATCAAATTGCTACCTAAACTGGGCAAAGATGTACTGGATCCCCAATCTTATAGGCCCATATCCCTGATAGATCAAGATGTAAAACCGATCTCTAAAATAACGGCGGATCGCTTGGCACTGTTCCTTCTCACTTTAATAGGCCCAGTTGAGGTGGGATTTGTTAAAAAGCGAGCATCTGTCACTAATATCAGGAAGGTACTTGTGGACCTGGACAGAACCCATCTAGCCGCTCAGCCAGTGTAGAGATATACAGATGTGGATTATAATAAAATGTATATCTATCTATATGTATTATATAAGTGTACTCTGTCACTCTGTAAAGATGAAAAGGTCTGAACACAGTTTTAAACCAGTTTGTCAGGGTTAATTGAAATATCAGGAAGCCTCTTTGCATTGGTAATCAAGGTGCCAGAAGAAATGTTTTGGTGAATTACATTTCAAAGGCTCCTGGGTGTTTTTCCCATTCCATTGCAAATACCCACTATTGTGCAGCCAGGTTCCATGTCTCCATCAGCCAGGTTACATGTCTCCAACTTGAGTAGTTTGCGTTTGGGTGAAAACAAGGAAGAGACAGGTAATTGTAAAATGTTAATGTGGGAACATCGGCCTGATTCCTGTGCGCAGATAGAGGGTGGAGAAATCTGGAGGATCAAAACACTATTTTGATCTTGAATGAGATTGGTCGGCACCAGTGGCATGGGAACCTCACAAGGGGGATGCTACAATTTAGTATAAAAAGCCTTGGCCATGGATCTTAGGAGAGAATCCTAGGGGGAAAATCCTAGGAGGAGAGAATCCTAGGGAAGAATCCTAGGGGGGGAGGAGCCTGTAAATCATACAGGTTGGGTCCCAGGAGGATTCTGGACATCAGACCAGGCCAGAAGGAACTTAGTTCAGCCTTGGGTAGCTATACCGTGATTCTTTATTGTTGAATTATTGTTTGATTATTATGCTGTAGGGTTATTTTTTGAGGAATCGTCTGTATTGTTGTGTTTTTCTTTCTAATATTCTAGGTCTGTTTGTATCAGTGTGGTTACATTCTAATTGTCGGTATAGGAACTGTTGGTTTTAGGCTGCTTCATGTTGCCGCTTTTGTGCCCTTGATTATGTGCTGGTTCTATATATTCCATTCTTTGATTGTTGGTTAATATTTTTCTATTTTCACATGGCTCATTTGTGTCTGTAAATAATAATAATTTCTTTGTTTCTATGCACTGTTGTGTGCTTTCTTCGCCGACGTCCCCTAGAATTTACGTGAGGATATTATTATTGTTCAGTATTATTATGCCTTAATATTAATATTGTCAATAATCATATTTCTTACACCAGGACAACACCCCACAATAGTGGCTCTGGAGGCCGAAAAGGCATTTGATAATGTCTAGTGGCCCTGGTTGGGGGAGGTGATGGGCAGGATGGGAATTTTGGGAACTTTTAGGTCATTTCCTGACAGCTTTATATACCTCCCCTATGGCTCGAATCCGTACACCGAGTTTTATTTCGATCCCTTTCCCATTAATCAAAGGCACCTGAGAGGGGTGTCCCCACCCCTCTTATTTCACATATCCATAGAGTCCTTAGCCCATTATTTAGAAACCTCGTCCCTACATAAAGGAAGTAAGGTGGGTTCCCAGGAAGTCAAAATTACCTTATATGCAGACGATGTATTATTATATTTTAGTGACCCTCAAATGGATCTCCAGAGGACTTTACAATTCATCTCTGAATTTGAACTCCCCTCTGTGTACCGTATTAATCCCGGGAAAAGTGACATTTTAGAACTAGGGAAGCAGATACGGCCCAGTTTTTGGGAAACCCTTGGCTCTGGTTTAAAACCTGCTAAATCCCATATCACATATTTAGGTATAAAGATAGGGAAAACTCCCACTAGTATCTATACCCTAAACTACCCTCCGATCTTTCAGAAGATCAAACAGGAGCTTTCTACATGGCACAATCTTCCCCTTTCCTTTCTGGGCCTGTGTCACCTGATAAAAATGTAATTCTCGAGGTTGTTATACCAGCTACAAATTATTCCTACAAAGACATTCAGGAGCTTAACACAGTGCCTTCACACGTTTTATCTGGGCGGGACAACGTCCTCGCATAGCTTTATAGAAACTTATGCACACTAAATGGGGCATAAACTTCCCAAACATCATGTCTGATCAGACACGTGATAGATTGGTTACACTCCCGTTTGTTCTATTCCTGTCTTCCCCTGGACCAGGAGCTAGCCTCACCCTGGAACTTGAAATCTTTACTTCACACTAAACGAGCTTGCTTGCCCAGGATGGTGAAACTCTCAGTGATACTGCGGGATACTATTGCTACCTGGAAGGAAATTAGAAAGCGGTTCCAACTACCTTTTTTGATTTCCAAATAAATGTCTTTCTGGGGACACCCAGAATTCCCCCCTGCACATAGCCCTCATTCATTTCAGTCCTGGAGGAATAAGGGTATTACAACACCCCTACAGCTAATGAATGCCACCCAAAGATCTTGGTACACACATGGTGATTTGGTGGCTATTCATCGGCTGCCAAAATAATCTTTCTTCCAGTTCCTGCAGCTTTCCTCCTTCTGTCAGAGGAGGCTGAGAAATGTGGATAGAGAGGCGGTACAAAACTCGCTGGATGACATAATTAACCGGCCAGGGTTCCACCATTCTGGATGACATAATTAACCGGCTCTCAGAGATCATTTGTTGTCCGCACATCCCCCCTCTATACTCCAACACTGGTCCAGGTTTTTCCAAGGCCCTGACATAATAGACCGTATCCTGCAGGGCTGGGAGCAGGTAAGAAAGCATGTGACTTCGGAGTTCTGGAGAGTCGCATTTCAAGCTCATGCATAGGGCCATTTACGGCTTTACTTTTCCAGCAACACCCTCATGTCCTGATCGCCTGCCCCAAATGCCAGACACCATCTACAGACATGCGGCATGGCTTCTGGACCTGTCCACATATAGGCAAGTTCTGGGAACAGGTGATAAGGTTTAAAAACCCTTTGGGGGGGGTCTCACTGGAACAAGTATTATTTCAATCTATATCCATAAACAATCTACAACTCCCAGGGATTTGCCGAAAGATACCCCGAAGAGAAATATCCTGAAGGAGTGGCTCTCCCCCGCGATTCCCAATGAGGCCTCTTTAATCACTCAGTTGCATCATTTGCTAAGCCTTGATTGTCTGACCACCATACAACGCAAGAAGCTCTAACAGCCAAATTCTTCCTGAAGTGGAAGTCCTTCATAGTAAAGGTATTAACAGTAGGGGAGATCCAGTCCCTGATGGAACCTGTTACAGGAAAATATGGTTCCCAGCCAGAGCCTCAGTCTGATGACCACACAAATATGATATAGCATATACTGATATTATTCAGTGAGATTCACCCATTGAGTGATATCAGTATGGCCAGAAGCCATTTGGTCATTGTGTCCCTTGTTAGCATATCAAAGGCAGGATGGGCACATTGTAAAAGCAGTTGGACAACATTCTCTTGGCCTACAGATTGGGAATACATTTGGGTGTTCATGGGGTGGAGTTGATGGGGGGAGGGCTGAGATACAGGAACATATATCCTAGGTGAAACTTGGGCTTTCGCTCGCTTTTCCTGCCACTCCCCTGGTCCAACAACACTTGAGGAGCAAGCTAAGGTATATGTGCGTATGTTTATAAGTATAATATCCCAGTAGACTTTATGTGTGTACATATAACATTATACAATAGTTTTCCATTATAAGTGTTTACAGATGGGTAGATTATATATGCTATTTATGCATGAGTCTCTATATGTACATGTACTAATAGTCAGGTACTGGATGTGAGTTGGGTAGCAGTGTAGATCCAGTAGACTGTATATTGGTGGACTCTGGATATACTTTATATACATACACATTATTAGCCACATTGCTTAGCATCCAGCGAGGGCAGGAACGAGGCGGCTGTGTGTGGTGGTGTCCTCTATGTACTGTGTTATTTGTAGGGTCTGTATCTTTTTAGTGTCTGTAATGTCCATTGCTTTGTCATCTCTATGTTATCAGTAAACTTTTTTTCTATATAAGTATCTGCGAGGGTTGTATGTTACACCTGGGGTATATGAAGGACTGGAGGGGTGTATATAATACACAGAATAAGCTGGCTATGGAGGAAATAAAGACAACAGTCTAGGAACGGAATAAAAGGGACGGGATACGGAGATAGATATAAATCTCCAATTCCCCCACATCAGAACCCTTTACCCAATGGTACTTGATGGAACACCTGAAGGGGACACTGGGACCCTTAGCCTATCAGGTATGACACCCCATAAATAAGGGGATTTTTGTGACAATATATGGAAGATGAGGTGAACTCCACACATGTCAAGATCTAATATTTGATACTTGTTACTGGTATTTGTAATTTCTGTATTTGCACCTAACTGCGTTTAGGTACAACTGTGTTCCTGTAGTGCCTTTTTTCTTATGCAGACAATAGAAAAATAAATAAAAAAAACAATAAAATGTGTTTGAAAAAAAAAATAATGATAATAATAATTTGCAAAAACACCTTTATTAATGTGTAGCAAGGTCGAATTAGACAAGATATGTTCTATCCTATACGTGAGTACCCAGAAGGTGGTTTCTTGCCTGCACGTCCCCTTTTGTCTTATTTGGTGGCCCCTTTGCTGTTTGACATCACTCTCTGAAATCATTTGCATACACCGTGCAATCCCAAGAAGGTGGATACATAGTTCTCTCTTACCTGTAAGCATAGCCTTCAGTGATATACTGCACATGTATCTAATGTTGTACATCACTAAAGCTGACGCCCACAGGCTGGATTGTACTGTGCATGCTACATCCTGGGACAGGGCTTAAGCGCTGGAGAGAGTGATGTTGGACAGCAAAGGGAGCGTCAATTGAGATAAAGGATGAGGAGTTGGGCATGCATTATGGAGGAGAACCTGGGCATTTCAAATTATCAGAGCCAAATGCCACAATGGTCATGTGGATACTCTCCATGTTGTGAGTATTGAAAAGGTGACTAAACCCATGAGAGGGGGTGATTGGGAACACAAAGTCCTGAACCGGGAAGCCTGCTGGATCCTGAAACTGGACTGTCACCATCCCAATGGCTTAATTGCATGCACTGACACTCTATACTTCTATTAAAAAATGGGCATAAATAGGTCTATTGTTGAATTATATGAGGAGTAATACTATGCAATCTTTCTGAAAGCTTTATATATCTGCCGTTTCTTTTGTTTCCCCAGTATTGAACCAGTTAGGGTTAATGCACCTTGCAGATGATTAGTGGTTGTTTCTGAATTGTTGCAGCAGGTAGGGGGATGTGCCCACCTGCTATTTTAACCTGCAAATTTTTATACTGTATGCCACGAGTTAGAATGATTTGCTTCGAAACGCATAGGCCTGTGTTTATGGTAAAGTGCTGTATTTTAAGAACTTAAAATAAAGGATTACTCATCAGCATGGAGGAGTTTTCGTTATCTTGCATGTATGTAATGTAGTACATCACTAAAAATGACATCTACAGGCTGGAGGGTACTGCACAGGCACCATCCTGGGATCGCATTGTGCATGTTGGACAACAAAGGCACTGTCAATTGAGACAAAAGATGAGGAGTGGGGCAGACATTACAGATCTCTGAAAAACTTCACTCTCATAACAGAGAGAAAGAGAGAGAACAACTTTCCCACTTGAATGAACCCTAAATCGTTTACAGGGACACCAGCTTTAAATATGAGTAATATTGTTCTGCATCCGGGATATATTACTTTGCACAATAATATATAATAGCTCTGTAGAAGGGAATCTCAACTACATAGTTTTACATTTTCCCAATTAGTATTCCTAATGGCTTTCCATTACACTGTTTCTCGTAGCTCCATATACTACAATATGAAGACACCACTGCCCACTTCATAAAGAAGACCAGGATAACTTTCTTCCTCACAATCAATATTTATTGAATATCAAATCTGATACATACATTCCATTGAACACGTCTGTGATTGGGAATAATATTTTCTGGAAAATAATTAATGTTAAGTTATTGTAAAACATATTGAAAGCAATAGAGATATCCATTACACAAGGCACTTACTAAGGACAGAAGAAATGCTAAGATATACAGAATCAGTCTGTTTCCTTTGGTGTAAGGTTAACATTTTATTATAATCCTACTATATCATTCCTATGATATGATACTAGCCAAGTGGTGATGAAGATGATATGTTACGAAGTGCTATAGTGCAGGGACATTCATGCTCCAAACTGTCCAGGAAAGGCACTTATGATCATTTACTTGTTGTCACAAAGTAGAGCGACGCCTCTCATTGTCCAGTGGTCAGGCACAAACACGGTTCTCAGGTACAAGGAGAAAACATATGTCAGGTCAGTCCTACGTGGCTTCTTGTACACTGGGCATGAGTAAAGGCTACTCAGTTGTTTCTTGGCATCTGAAGGACCGGTGGTACTTATTGCATAGACATGAACTACAGGCAGATTGGTGAACAGTACCTGGAAATAAAAGCAACAATTGTTAATCCCAATGAATGTCTGCTTCAGTTAAGTATTGGTTTCTCTATATGTGCTCATTCACTATATATAACACAAACTGAATGGCAATGGAATGGTGACATTCACAAAAGAAGCATTGCTATTTCCATTCTTCTTCAGCTAAATACTATGAAGGAAGAAATGTATCCCAAAACTGCAAAACATTCAGTTGTGGTTACCAGGGCATGACCCTGGAGATAAGTGGGGGGCGGCAGCAGAGCCAAGAGAAATGTGGAAGCGCTCATCTCTCTATATATAACTGTATTGCCATCCTCAGGAGCATTATATAGTGGCATTTTATACTGATCAAGATATTATAGCCTATGCAGGGCTGTAGCCAATAGAGACTACCCTGCGACTACCGCAGAAAGCTAATCAATATTCTAAATGGGGGCAGTAGTGAAAATAAAATATAACTTTTAATGAATAATAATAAAAGACGTGTGGAAGAACCACCATACAGTAATGATCTCATAAAGAACTGTTTTAAACTAAAAAACCAAACCAATGCAGCCTAGTGAGGTAAGTATATGGATAGATCCTACCAGTAACCAGGCAATTGCATTTGAAGTCACGTTTGGAGTAATCAGGTGCTGGATTCAGGATGGACCATGGTGTCATCAGATGTTGTTGCGAAGGATCCAGCAGCCGGTTCTTGTAGCAGGTACAAACAGCAAGGGCGGGCCCTGTCTCTGGCCCTAGACCTCCCTATAGGGGCTAGTATTACCCTAAAGACCTCCTAAATACGGAGTCATCGCCCTGAAAAGAGCGGCCCCGTCCGGAACCTTTCCCTAAGTAAAGGCCCTGGACGACCCTATTGCTGATAGAGCTTCAATACGCCCTGAGGACTTGTGTCTATGCTCGTGACTAGAGCTACCTGACACCGTGCTTATAAAGATATTTATGTGTAATTAAATTAGGGTGTCCCAACGCGTTTCATCACCTAAGTAGCCCTTGATTCTTCAGGGGACACTGGGCTAACTTACATATCTAGTAGTGATTAGAAATTACATTCTAGAGAAATCCTCCAGTGTTCAGATGTCACTTCTGGACGGATAAAGAGTCAGACAATACCTCTGCATATGACATGACTGCATAGACACCCCAGTAGCCCGACACGTCCAGACAAACCATGAGGGGCGTGTGAAGGCAATCAGATTCAAAGGCATTGAATATATCCGAAGGCCGATCCGGGGTGGGGATTGGGATCAAAGAATCCTACAGCGTGAATGCTGGTGGATTTTTAAGTTGAACTCATCCACCCCGCACGGCCTTAATGAGCAACTGAATTTTGGCTGTTTCCTATGAACATCTTCTAAAAAGTAGGCCAGTTTGTGAATTAACACTGACCTTTCCTCCCATTATATCTCAGCTATAATTATCTTTTCTATTATATGTTGGGGGATATAATACACCAGTGCTCCGATTTTAGGTATCTCACTTTATATTGATTTTTATTTTTACTTTGTCAGTTTGTATATTCAACTTAGGGTATACATATGACGATGTGGTTTAATAGGCTAGCCTCAATATCACATATTGCCTCTGGGGCTTGGCACCACCAGTCAGCCCCCGGCATACTTTATATTGATATCGCTACGAGTATGGGCACTAAAGAGCTAAAAAGAAATGCATTATTTGCCCTCACGTAGTTTGGGTTGGACGGGAGCTGCTTACCTAGGTTTGACAGTTCCCATCCACGCCCCCTCCCGGCTTCCTCCGGTCCCTATGCGCAGGTGCGAACCTCGCGATCACGTGATGTATCACGTGGTGCGCCGATGACGCGGGTGTGACGCGGGAAGCCCGGAACCGCCGGACATTCATTTAAACCGGCGACTCCTTTAGCAGGTAACACCAGACAGACTTTAACAGTCGACTAGGCGAGTACCAGCCACATGTTTCTAACCACCATTAGACGCGGACTGTCTAACAGGTTAGCATCAACCATATGCCTCTAGGCACTATTAGACCACTTTAGTAGCCATATGCAGAGGTATTGTCTGACTCTTTATCCGTCCAGAAGTGACATCTGAACACTGGAGGATTTCTCTAGAATGTAATTTCTAATCACTACTAGATATGTAAGTTAGCCCAGTGTCCCCTGAAGAATCAAGGGCTACTTAGGTGATGAAACGCGTTGGGACACCCTAATTTAATTACACATAAATATCTTTATAAGCACGGTGTCAGGTAGCTCTAGTCATGAGCATAGACACAAGTCCTCAGGGCGTATTGAAGCTCTATCAGCAATAGGGTCGTCCAGGGCCTTTACTTAGGGAAAGGTTCCGGACGGGGCCGCTCTTTTCAGGGCGATGACTCCGTATTTAGGAGGTCTTTAGGGTAATACTAGCCCCTATAGGGAGGTCTAGGGCCAGAGACAGGGCCCGCCCTTGCTGTTTGTACCTGCTACAAGAACCGGCTGCTGGATCCTTCGCAACAACATCTGATGACACCATGGTCCATCCTGAATCCAGCACCTGATTACTCCAAACGTGACTTCAAATGCAATTGCCTGGTTACTGGTAGGATCTATCCATATACTTACCTCACTAGGCTGCATTGGTTTGGTTTTTTAGTTTAAAACAGTTCTTTATGAGATCATTACTGTATGGTGGTTCTTCCACACGTCTTTTATTATTATTCATTAAAAGTTATATTTTATTTTCACTACTGCCCCCATTTAGAATATTGGCATTTTATACTGGCATACATTCTGGGAGGCACTATCAGGAAGGAGGGAGAGGGGCAGTATAGGGGCATCTACTGGGGACATTTTGTACTGGTACACACTATAGGACCATTTTGAGTAAGGGGGGAGAAGAGCACTATGGGGACATTATATAGGGACATTTGTATGCTGGCACATATTATGGGGGCATTATTTGGAAGGGAGGGAGAGGGGCACTATGGAGGAATCTACTGGGGGCACTATGTAGGGGTATTTTATACTGGCACACATTATGGGGACATTAGCACAACTCGGGCACAAACGGGGCATTTATTGTACTGGCACACATTAGGAGGCATTTTTCTACTGTTAGACATTATAAGGATAATTATTACTACTGGTGGGGATTATGGTGAGCTTTATTAATACTGGGGGGACATAATTACTAGTATGGGCACTATGGGAGCATTATAACTTATGGGGAACAGTGGGGACATTTATATTGTTGGGGGCATTAAGTGCACTCTTGCAGAGAATTATTACTATTGGTGGGACTTTTGGAAGCACTATTACTATGGGGGCACCTTGGCACGGTATCAGCTTAGCACAATTATTTTTTGGGGGAGATTATGTTTAAAACACTATTAGTGTCAGGGGCACTATTTGCTTGGCACAGTTATTCTTTAGGGCACCAAGGAAATAGGGAGCACTACTGTATCTGTGTGGTATCAGTATTTTCCGGAGGACTTTTTCTGCTGAATAGTATTGGGGAGCACAGCTGGCATAGTATTGGGGGTGGTAGGATGGGGTGTTCAGAAGGTGGGAGGTTGATGAAAAAGTAGGAAACTAAGATGTCTGTTTGTCAAGACAGAGAAGCAGAGACGAGAAGCAGCTGAAAGAAATAATTATTATCAGAAAGGAGAAGACGTCACTGGATGTAAGAGGTATGTGCTACTGGATGTTTTGTAGTGCTAAATGTAATGTTAGGAGGAAAGAGGTTAGGTTGAGAATTTGGCATGGGGATGCAGAAAAGGAGTTAGGGTGGTGCTTCAATTTTCACCGGCAGTTTCTAGTTATATTTGCGCATTAAGCTTTTGCTACACTAGTTTCTATACGCTGCGTTCTACTCCATTCTGTAATTTAGAATTCTGTGGAATTAAAAATGAGGGCAAAGAGCACATTCTTCTCAAAGAGGATTTGCCACAACTGAGAGTAACATGGAAAGGAATAACTGAAATGGTAATAGAGAGCAGAGAAGTTGTCAATTGGAGGGGGAGGATGCGGCTCCTCTGACAGTTTACCAATTAGTAGTTGTTATAGAAACTTCATTTACATACATACTGTATATAACTGGCCCATTCTGATGTTAAGCCCTTAGTGACCAGCCTGTTTTTGGCCTTAATGACCAGGATGCCATGCCTGGGCCGTTAAAGCAGGTGAGTGGCTGTTACGCTTCAGCTGTGACCCCACTCTCTGCTACATTGGAGACCCAAGACTGCGCCACCATAAAAAGGCAACGACCAAGCCTAAGGCCCCTTAGTGACCACTATAAAAAGGCATATTGGTGGTCACTAAGGGGTTAAATTGGTGGTTCAGCCGGTTGCTGCTTTTTGTTTGCACAACTAATGCTTTTGTGTCTCATCCTTATTCATTTCAGTGGAACTGATACCAGACACAGCCCTCCATAAGTACTATAGACAAGTCTGGTGCTGTTTTTGGAAGAAATTAGCTGTGCCTTCCTTCGTAACCATGTATAATAACATTTAAAATGCACATATTATACAGTGGAGGAAATAAGTATTTGATCCCCCACTGACTTCAAAAGTTTTAATACAAAAAAATAAATGAAACGTCTCATAATTTTATGCCAGATTTATTTTAACAGTGCCACATAGAATATCAAAAGAAAAACTGAGAAAATTACATGAAATGAGAAATAAAAAATAATTTTCATTTCTTTGAGGGAAATAAGTATTTGATCCTCTAATAAAACATCATTTAATACTTGGTGGCAAAACCCTTGTTGGCAAGCACAGCAGTCAGACATTTCTTATAGTTTTTTTTATAAGGTTTGCACACACTTCAGGAGTAATTTTGGCCCACTCCTCTCTGCAAATCATCTCCATATCCTTAAGGTTTTTAGGCATGCATTTGGAAACGCGAAGCTTCAGCTCTCTCCATAGATTTTCGATGGGATTGAGGTCAGGAGACTGGCTAGGCCATTCCATGACCTTGATATGCTTCTTATGGAGCCACTCCTTTGTTTCCTTGGCTGTATGTTTTGGGTCGTTGTCGTGCTGAAAGACCCATCCACGACCTATTTTCAGTGCCCTGGCAGACGCAAGGAGGTTGTCACCCAGGATTTTGCGATATATGGCCCCATTCATCTTCCCGTCAATGCAGTGAAGTTGGCCTGTGCCCTTAGAAGAAAAACACCCCCAAAACATAATACTTCCACCACCATGCTTGACGGTGGGGATGGTATTCTTAGGGTCATATTCTGTATTTTTCTTCCTCCAAACACGTCGAGTTGAGGCCAAAGAGCTCAATTTTGGTCTCATCTGACCTCAGCACCTTCTCCCAGTCTCTCTCGGAGTCATTAATATGTTCATTGGCAAACTTGAGGCGGGCCTGGACGTGAGCCTTCTTGAGCAGAGGAACCTTGCGTGCACTGCAGGATTTTAAACCATTATGTCTCAGTGTATTCCCAATGGTTTTTTTGGAGACTGTGGTCTCAGATGCCTTGAGATCATTACTCAGCTCCTCCCGTGTAGTTCTTGGCTGATTTTTAGCCTTTCTCATGATCAATGAGACTCCATGAGGTGATATCTTGCAAGGAGCTCCAGGCCTGGGTCGATTGACAGTAATGTTGTACTTCCACTTCCACTGTTCTTCCACTTCCAAATAATTGCACCAACAGTTGTCACCTTCTCATCCAGCTTCTTACTTATGGCTTTGTAGCCCATTCCAGCCTTGTGTAGGTCAACAATTTTGTCCCTGACATCTTTAGACAGCTCCTTAGTCTTGCCCATGGTGGAGATGTTGGAGTGTCACTGAGACTGTTGGCAGGTGGCCTTTTATACAGGTGACAATTTGGGACAGGTGTCTCTCATTCAGGTAACGATTTCACTGTGATTAGGGTGTGTCAGTGGTCTGTGGGAGCTAACATTAGTCATGGTTTTACTAGGGGATCAAATACTTATTTCCCTCAATGAAATGCAAATTATTTTTTATTTCTCATTTCATGTAATTTTCTCCATTTTTCTTTTGATATTCTATGCGGCACTTTTAAAATAAAGCTGGCATAAAATTATGAGACGTTTCATTTTTTGTATTAAAACTTTTAAAGTCAGTGGGGGATCAAATACTTATTTCCTCCACTGTATATATAATATATATATATTATATATATATATATATATATATACACAGCCAACAGACAAACTTTCCAGACATATTTTTTCTTGTTAAAGGGAACCTGTCACCTCCTTTTCTCAAAATGAGCTGTTAACAGTACCTTAAAGTAGAGCCGAGTGTCATCCTAATGTTGTAGTTGAAACTCAGAACTGCCGGATGAAAAGGCTGAAAACAGAACTTTTAATCTTGCTGCGCTGGCTTTCCGGTGTGGGCTTGAAGTCAAGGGGCAGCGGCCTCCTTGCTTCAAGTCAAGAAAGCCACTCCCCACTTGCGCTTGACTGACAGTTAGCCGGGGTGCCGGGGATCGCAGAAATCTCGCGCATGCGCGTTGCGCGACTGAGTACTGCGCGATCCCGGCACCCGGCCTCTTCATGTTGCCGGCGCTTCAGTAGTCATTGCGCATGCGCCGCCTTACATCAGTGACCCCGTGCGTGGACGGCGGGCGCGCTCTCCCAAGCGCGCTCGCATAGTAAGGCGGCGCATGCGCAATGACTACTGAAGCGCCGGCAACATGAAGAGCCGGGTGCCGGATCGCGCAGTACTCAGTCGCGCAACGCGCATGCGCGAGATTTCTGCGATCCCCGGAACCCCGGCTAACTGTCAGTCAAGCGCAAGTGGGGAGTGGCTTTCTTGACTTGAAGCAAGGAGGCCGCTGCCCCCTTGACTTCAAGCCCACACCGGAAAGCCAGCGCGGCAAGATTAAAAGTTCTGTTTTCAGCCTTTTCATCCGGCAGTTCTGAGTTTCAACTACAACATTAGGATGACACTCGGCTCTACTTTAAGGTACTGTTAACAGCTCATTTTGAGAAAAGGAGGTGACAGGTTCCCTTTAAGGCTTTGTATGTTATTTGTGGTGAAACCATCACACTGCTAATTTTACTACCTGAAATGCTAAGAATCCAGGAAGAACCAGAATGTTATTCATGGCACAGGCGGCTGAAAGTTTGTGCATCCTGGGACAGCTGTTAATTACTACATAATTGACCTTATTCATCACAACGCCTCTACAGCTTAAGATATCATTGTATCTCTGGAAAGTAGGCAGTGCTCCTTACAGGATTGTGGGACTACATTTTAGCAGCAGTAATGAGATATGTGAATCAGAACACAAATCGATGGATTCATCAGCTCCACCACTTTAGATGAATCAGTACTCAGAGAATACAGATTAGGAAGTATGGTCTGCCTTGCAAAATACAATCTCGTAGAGAGGTAGATTAGAAAGGTGATGCCAATATAAACTAAAACACTGGCTTTGCTTGTGGTCCATGTACATGGGCAGATTATCAGGCCAATTACCGGAAACAAACATTCCTGCGAAAGCTCATTCCTGATAATTACCATGTGTAAATGTGTCGCCGATCACCTGACAACTGAGCGAATGCTGATTTGTCAAGTGATACAAATGTTTATGTAGCACAGAGTACTGAATGATATATCGCCATATCACAAATTAGACCTTCACAGGTATCAGGAAGTCACATAGGTGACAACTCATTTGGAAGCTGGGAGGCAATCCATAATGGTTGTCTCTCATTAACAGATAGCTAAAGTTGCCACACATATTACATCAATATCAGGATCCAATAACAACAAAATTTGTATGAGGGCATCAAACTTGTCCCCTGACTGCAAATGTTTCAGAATGCCTAATGGGGTGGTGAACATATAGACCATTCTCATTGGTTTTAGAGGACAATACCCAAAGATAAAATGCTATGTTTTTTTCTGATGGATTCATACAGAAGAAACCTCTGTACTGCTGCTGTATGAAATAAGAGGCATACAGAGGTACAGTGAATATTCATACACCTATATGGGTGCCCTATTACCACAGCATACAAGAAGGAGCTACAATACAGATGTGACGATCACATCTTATGTGGAGAATGCTGTCTGCCAACAGCTACACTAAGTAGGAGACAAGGTTAGAGGGGTTTTTGTGCCACTTGGGGACATGTCATCACTGTGGCCAGTCCGGACTGTAAATAAACAAGCTGAGGACTGGAGGATTGCCGAATGGAGCCAGGGCACCAGACCAGAGTGGTGGGGAGCAGGTGAGTATGACTCCTTCATTAGATACCACACGCTAGGAGTAAAAACAAAATGGGGACAAATCCTGGAAAACCTCTTTAAGAAATGGCTTACAGGAAATGTATTACCTATTTGACCATTAAAATCAGATAATAAAACATAGTCTTTTATCTGTTTTTATTTGATTGTAGATTATTTTTATTTTATTTTCTGTACATGATTATTGATCTTGTTTTAATGGACAAACTTCAGGATTTAATTTTTGATGCTATCTGTCTGAGCTTCTGTTAACAGCATTTAGAGACGCTTGACACTGGCCATAATTTGTCCATTGAGTTCTATGGGAACTTTGTAAGTATGTTTTGTAGGTCATTGTGCAGGGAGGGAGGAAAGATGAGCTGCGCCCATTATGAATGGTCCTGGATCCTGTGTTATCTATAAAGAGGCTTTATCTTTCATTGTAATGCTGCCTGTGACAATTACAAGATAACTACTGAAAAGCGATCACTTAGACTGAAAGCAACAAGATATTAGGATATTGAATTAAAAACATTATCAAAGTTAAGAAACTAAGTTTAAAATTAAATTTGATTGTTTATGTAGCACAGAAAATCACTGAAGTACTGAATGATATATTGCTATATCACTAGGTATGAGGAAGCTACATAAGTGAACTCATGTGGGAGATATGATGCAATCCATAATGGCCAATAGGTCATTTCTGATTACACTTTCCTTTTAATAGCTTTTTATCAATTTTATAAAAGAGAACAAATTGGAGGACTTACAATTAGAACTATTTTCCTTTTAGATTAAGCTTACGTTTGGCCTGATGAAGTAAATATAAGGAGTAAATGATAATATACGGCATTGTTTTGGCTTGTCTATATACTTTAGAACTGTGACAAGTCAAGAGCAGGATATAAAAGAGAAAACCAACACATACAATATTTTGAGATTAGAGGTAGTCTTTCCGCAAAACAATATGTACTAGACAAACTGCTGCAAGTCGCCTGTGTAATTCTCAGAACCTGTAGGTGTCAAAGCACCAGGCCAGTTAGAAGCAGAGATTGCCACTAAATGAAATCTCAGTCCGGATCCTGTTTGGACATGTCATATCAAACTGACTGTGACAGCTGCAAATGAATAAAAAACTAAAAATGACAGTTTAATCAGTCCGACTGGTAGTCCATAATCCTTCATGAAAAAAAACTTTTCATTGCCAGCTTTAGTGATAAGAGTTACATTTCCCTAATTGTCCTGAATCTACTGTGCACAGAAGACAGCGAGCTATTGCACTGACAGCACTGTCACCTGATGTCAGAACCGTCACACAAATCTTATTTTCTGGTTACGCTAAAGAAATGTAACAATAGCTGTATATAATATTTGATCAGTGGGATGTTAAAGTGAAACTCCAGGCAAATTTAAAAGATTGGTGAAATGTGCCAAGTTCTTTACTTCACTCCCTATTCTTTCTCCAAGGCTGTTGTCCGTGTGGTGCTTGCTGTACATATTCTGCTGCAGATTGTGGGTGTTTGCAGCAGCAGTAGTTACAACGACGCCAATTTTTCCTTACATCAGCATTACATCATGTCTGCTTAGAGCTCTCCACTGCTCTCACGATGTACACTACTAACAGTCATCACTAGCAGTGTCTAACAAGGTGTCTGTCAGCAGTTTTGACCCTGCAAAACCGTTAACAGCATTAGGTGGATGCTGGGAGAGAAAGACAAATACATATACATTTTGTGGAGCTTTTATTATCAGAAGTTGTGTGAATATGAAGTTTTATTCTACCACACTCTGCTCCTATTCGCTCCCAGGGGGCAGTGCTTCACTATGAAGTGCTGTCTACATTGAGCTTCTTTACAGCCCCTCCCTCCTACTCAGCATCCAACCAGGAGCTTTAAAGCGTCTCAATGTAGAGAGCACTTCACACTGAAGCTCCAGCACCTGGGCACTCCCAGGAGCAGAATAATAACTCATATTCACACTACTCCTGATAATAAGAGCTCCAATATATGTATGATTGTCCTACTCTCCCAAGTCCCTACCAAGAACTGTCAGAATTCTATGGGCAAACCTGCTGACAGACTCTCTTTAACATGGGCTCAGTGTACAACTGTTTCCTGTGCTGGCTAGAGCCTTGTACCCAATGGGACTGCATAATATACCTCAACCTTATCAGTACAGTCCTGGCTATTTTTTTTTTTATTATTAATTTTGTTACAATTATTAGATAACATGATATAAGCCTTCTGCCAGCAAGCCTGCTGAAAAGCCGAAGCAAGAAGAAAAAAATATTTTCACTATTAACTTCCCACTGCCCCTCTACCCTCTGTCCTAGCAAACAATAGACCCACACATATTGTATTCTTCCATAAATTAAAAAACAACAACAAATAAAACTGTCAAAAAAACTTTCTTTCACCATAACTTTGGGGTTTCCACTCGACATGCCCACTTACTGGATTGATCCTTATCAGTTATTTATTCCATGACTTTATCTAGATTGGGCAGTCATTTCCATATGTTCTATCACAGCATACAGATGACATAAAGGGGTTGTCCTCTCTTTAGGATACCTCTATCAGCCTGATTAGACATATCTCAGTGTATTAAATAGATGACTGTGGTTGTCTCTTATAATGGAAAAGTAGTGCCCAAACTAAACAATCTGTTGTAATGTCCCCATGTTTCAATGTCTGTATGTTCTTTATGAAGATTATAAGATATTGACCCTAATATATCTTGATGCTAGGGGTGTATCTATTGTAATAGTGTTTACCAGTAGAAAAAATGTTATTAGGTAATGATAATCCATAAGGTAATGTTCCAGAATATATTCATGCTCTTTGATAGTGTAGTTTGCCATGGTGCCTTTACTTCTGGACATTTCATATCCTAGTCACTTCACCAATATCTAACTCTTTGTGGTGGAATCAGAGTTAAAATATCAATCATGGCACAGCTATTACCGCCGCTACTAACTTTAATACATGTCTGCTATATGTGGGGATTATGGGATTATGTGTAAGTCAGTGGTGGCTTTCATCCCAAAATCTGTACACGATGACATTTTATATGTACAACTTCCATTGATTTTTAAAACATCAGATGCAAAAAAATAAAATTTCACAGGTGCTGAACTGGCTTTAAAGGCTCATGTCAGAATCATAACTGGTAAAATTGTTATTAGTGGCAGGTTTCAGCTCCAGTGACTGAAAGAAAATCAAAATAGAGGTGACAAATAAGTCTATGAGGACATCAGTGACTGTGTGAAGGATGAGAGACCACAGATATGGAGCATTTACTGTGCTTTTCTGCAGATTCTTACTGCTATAACTAACATTTCTGTCATCTCCATTCTCTAAATGTACCGTACCTTTGGTTGAGCCTCAACAAGCTTAGTGTTTCTGCGGTCCCATCCAGCACCATCAAGGAACAATCCATAAATGTATACGCCCCCAATGTCAGCTGGAGGAGGGGCAGTGACATCTTCTTTCATCATTTTGGTGACATCATTATGTAAAATCACACTGTCTAAAGCCCAGCCTTTTGACAAATTCATTCGGGTTGTTTCCTGTCTCATAGCAGTCAGAAAACCCTATTGGAAAAATGATGTTGATTAGATGGGAAAAGTTGCACCATATATAAGGTTTAGGTATTTCTAGCATAAGAAGTAATGGACACCGTGATTAGTATGTTACTAGTTTGCAGCCTAGTTTGGTAGATAAGGACGCTACAATTTTTTCATTTCTGGACTCCAAAACCCATATATTTCCGTTGACGTACTGTAGCCAAATAAGGACTTGCTTTTATGTGGGATTTGTTTTTTCATTGGTACTATTCTAGGCTATATATATCTTGTTGTTTGCTTTCTATTAACGTTTAACAATTTCAAGTGTTTTTTTTTCACATTTGAAATTTGCTCTGTTGTCCATGTTGAATAAATAACGTTTCATCTGAATGATATATTATAATAATATGTAATCATCTGACCAATATTCTGAGAACCATAATTTAAAGGTTTGTATTCTGGATGCAGGGTAATCTGTAATTTGCATTAGTACCATTTAGGAAACATGACTTTTTGAGGCTGGATCTTTTTGTATCATCATCCACTGTGTGAAACAAATAATGAGCTTATTTTATAGTTATGGGTGGTTACACACATAGGGGATCATTTATCAATCTGAAATATGCCTAAATTAGGCGTATTTCAGGCTCAGTTCAGGTTAGTTGTACCACAATCTGCAATTTTTCCCTGCTAACGCCAGGTCTAAGAAAAATGGATGTGGAATGAAAGGGGAGGGGCCAGCAGGCCTGTCTCATTTATCATTTTCTGCGCTCTGCAGACAACCTGCCATACATAGCAGAAACAGAGGCAGAGACCTTCTTCCTATGACCTAAATGTACATCATGATATAAAAAGGAACCTTTTGTGTCAGTGACAGTATCAAATCATTTGTTCAGCCTCAAGATGTAAACAACGGATGCTTTCATTAACTGACAGCAAGCAGACATCTTATTAATGATGGGGAATTGGACCATATTAACAGTTTGCAGGACATTTCATTGTACAACGAACATGCGGTGTTTACTTTAAACTGGAAAATCCCTTGAAGTAACAAAAGATCTTTAACAGGCTGTTATTATGCAAAACAGTTGCTTCTGAAGTCTTACCTGTGGATTAAAAAACCCTGTCATCCAGAATTGATTTGGGCGGCCATCAAATAACCAGCTTCGGAACTGCTGATTTCTTTCCAACAGCTCTGTAAACCAGAAACCTAACGTGGCAGAATCCCAGGAAATCTTGTACCAGAGTTTAGGAATCCTAGCATCATACATGTTGTCTAAAGCATCTCGCAAATCTTCAGACATAATGATGGTTCCTGAAATAGAACAACAGAGACTTTATGTTTTTATTTCCATTCTGTAATGTAAAAAAATGCCAAAATAGTACATTTATGGCATTTTCTAATTATTTTTGTACCTCATGCACAAGGTCATATTATGCTGTATGGAGGCATAAAAAGGCACCCTATAGAGGTGCATAAGCTCTTACTTTGCCTCCGTATACCTCCAATATGAGCGCTATATAGAGCTTTTTTTTCTCGGATGTGACGTGCTCCATGGGGCCATACAGTTTCTTAGTATTTCCTCTTAGAATTTAATTAAAGAGGTTATCCAGGATTTTTATATTGATTACCTACTGATCCTCAGGAAAGGTTATCAGTATCAGATCGGCAGGCATTTGACTCTGATTAGCTGTTTGAAGAGGCCACTGCAATCACCGGAGCGCTGATGAGGACTGTGGTCTTCTCACAGGTTACCAAGCAGTGCACCGTACATTGAATGGGACTGAAATGTGCCTAGGGGATGTGACCAATATACAGTGACATCACAGCTAATCGGTGGGGTTGCCGGGAGTCGAAACCAAGCCAATCTGATATTGATGACCTATCCTGAGGATAGGCCATCAATACCAAATCCTGGATAACTCCTTTAATTAACAAGTGTAACATTTATATTAAAAGTAAGTTTCCAAAAAGGTGCCATAATGCTCACTATCAAAGACAACAAGATAGATAAACCATGGCCACAATTATCAACAACAGTAAATATATAGAAAAAAATACATCAAACTACAAAAAATCCAGACAGATACATTCAGACAAAAAGAACACAACCTATAGCTGATATGTGAATGGCATTTGGGACAAAGTCCAAAAGTGACTTTCAACATCACCAAAGATCACATATCATCTGTGGGTGTTGATATCTGTCTTACGAGACTAAATACTTTGATAAAAATAAGTAGAGGAGAGATGACTATTTGGGCTGTCGTCCAATGTCACATATCCAGGAGTGACCAGTGTGAGTTATAGCTAAGGATTGCAGCTAGACTCTTAGCCATCTGAGAATAACGGCACACAGAACACGACTTGCTAATTCCAGGACATCGGCCCCAAAGGCATTTCCAGAGTGGGAAGAGGTTGTTCTGTGGGGATTTACATGCAGTCTATGCATACTACAGGAGGATTTCTATAATTCCTAATGGTTTCCAGTTGTCAGCGGAATACAACTACTAACACATTAGTATTGTCTCCTATCCAGAAAACATAATGTCAGTCACTGACATTTTTTAATAAAATTTCCCATATTATACACCAGTGCCATTATTTTATGCCAGATAGAAGATTATCCACAAACTAATTTAGTGAAACTCTAGGTATAACCTGGAAACAAATAACAGCTCAAGAGCCTTGACCTACTACCCTCATCAGTTCAACCTGTAGTCACAAATTCTGATGATAACCAATAGAGGAAGCTATTTTCTATATACATCCTAAGATGGTTTTATGCCTTTCTGGTAGTCAAAAGTTCAAATATATCCTCCGAGGCTGTGCACCAGGAATGATAGAACAGTGACACCCAATGAGCGCCAATCACCACCTCCATACATTAGGTGGATCAATTCAGTGCAGGAAAAAATAATTCTTTCACTGAACTGATCCATCCTGTGTATGACGGTGGTAACTGTTCTATCATATTCCTGGTGAAGTAGCCTTGGGGATATACTTGAACTTTTGCTTATGGTTTAAGTGACTTAATCCTGTTTTCCTTGTGTGACATTAGTGGAGGACAGATTTTGTGCTTACCAAACTCTTATGCTCTGTCTTTAGGACAGTCAGTTACACCAGGGAAGGGGTTAGGTCAGTAACTTGGCATAGGGGGTGCCGTTTCAATTTTTGCCTCAGGCAGCAGGAAGGATATGTGCTTCCCAGCCCCTGGCCACAAAGCACTGAGGGAAGGGGGGGCCCAAGCTGAACTCTTGCACCAGGACCCATGAGCCTTTAGCTACGCCCCTGTAGTCAGTAATATAGGGAGTATTGGTGCATGGTAAGAAAAGTCCTGACCACAGAAACAAGAGCATTTTTACCAATATGATAGCGGCTGGCAACAATAACTGTGCCAAAGGATAAGAGTGAATGTGACTGAAGTAGACTAATGCAGATTTATTTTAAAGCCTCTTTAATAGTGTGACCTTCATAAGCATCTATAGAATTATGGCTTTCTGCATAAAGGTACATCTGTTAGCTGCTGAGCTTGTTTGGAGCACAGACTTCTGTCACTCTGCGGCCTGACTCAGGACTGTGGAATGGACCAGCTCATAACGAAAGAGCAGACAAGAAACTTCCACCCCTGGATGGGAAAAAATAAGTGTACTGTATGTGGCCAAGATACCGTGATGTATCTGTAATATAATGTATATAAAATAGTAATAAAATAAGTTATAGGTTGAAGCTTCCTTACTACAACATTGCATATCCCCTGGGTTACAGGCCCCTATAAGACAGCAATGAGTAATGTCCCCTAATGGTCACCTTATATGACTCTACTGCGATTGCTTGATGTGGCATACACATCTGAACTACGCATGGCTTAGGACTTGTTCAGACCAGTGACTTCCATGTGCTGTCCAGGTATAGAAGAGACAACACACGGTCTGAACACTGAGACATCATAGTCAGTGGGTTTATTCACACGCCCAGTTTTCCTCACAGAACCCTGGTCCGTGCAGAGTAAATAACAGTAGACACTATTTTGGTCTGATTTTTCAGCTATAGCGGCCAGGACACACATCAGCCCTTAGTGGCAGATGAGGTTTAACACTGACAAATGTAAGGTTATGCATATGGGAAGGAATAATGCAAGTCACCAGTACATACTAAATGGTAAAACACTGGGTAACTCTGACATGGAAAGGGACCTAGGAATTTTAGTGAACAGCAAACTAAGCTGTAGAAACCAGTGTCAGACAGCTGCTGCCAAGGCCAATAAGATAATGGGTTGCATCAAAAGGGGCATAGATGCCCGTGCCGTGATGAGAACATAGTCCTGCCACTTTAAAAATCACAAGTCAGACCACACATGGAGTACTGTATACAGTTCTGGGCTTCTGTGAACAAGGCAGACATAGTAGAGCTGGAGAGGGTTCAGAGGAGGGCAACTAAAGTAATAACTGGAATGGGTGGACTACAGTACCCAGAAAGATTATCAAAATTAGGGTTACTTACTTTAGAAAAAAGACGACTGAGGGGAGATCTAATAACTATGTATAAATATATCAGAGGTCAGTACAGAGATCTCTCCCATCATCTATTTATCCCCAGGACTGTGACTGTGGTGAGGGGACATCCTCTGCGTCTGGAGGAAAGAAGGTTTGTACATAAACATAGAAGAGGATTCTTTACGGTAAGAGCAGTGAGACTATGGAACTCTCTGCCTGAGGAGGTGGTGATGGTAAGTTCACTAAAAGAGTTCAAGAGGGGCCTGGATGTATTTCTGGAGGGTAATAATATTACAGGTTATAGTTACTAGAGAGGGGTCGTTGATCCAGGGAGTAATTCTGATTGCCTGATTGGAATCAGGAAGGAATTTTTTCCCCTAAAGTGGGGAAAATTGGCTTCTACCTCACAGGGTTTTTTTTCCTCTGGATCAACTTGCAGGATAACAGGCCGAACTGGATGGACAGATGACTTTTTTCGGCCTTATAAACTATGTTACTATGTTCTCCTGCAATCTGTAAATTAGTAAACTTTGCTGTGCTTTACTGTAAACTTTGTAAGACTTGCAGGAGAAAGTTGCCATCTGCCTCTTAGCAGGCCAGTTGTCTGTTACGCTGGCAGCTTTTAGATTACTAAGAAAATCAACAGATTACCATATGCTCCAGCTGTCCTCTAGTCACTGTTTCCCTAGCCAGCTTCATCTAATCCTTCTAAGCTTTCAGCGTAGGAGGCAGAGGAATGAGCAGATCCTCTCCAAGAGAGCTCTTCAGCTTCTGTGTATGCGAGCGTCAGCTCCAGCATCGGAATCCATTCATTCATTCAGGGGCCAGCAGCTTTGATTCGGAGCCTTAGTATTTTCCGGCCAACTTGAAGAACTTCCCATTTCTAGACAGTTTAAATTATTAAAAGGCATTGACAATATTCATCCCCATACAGAGCATACAGTATGCTGAACTATATTTCTACTTATTCACCAGCGGCAGGAAGCAGCCAGCATATTGTATTGTATGGTTTGGATTGTGGGAGGTGAATAGGAGTCTGTAAGGATCTCTGACCCTAGCTTCAGTATAATAGCCCAGGTGAAATTGAGATTACCGTAAGTATTTTCAATTTTGCATCTAAAGTGTAATGCTGTCTGTTTAGTTCACCAGAATGGGGGGTCTGATGAGGAATGAGGCAGAATACTGACAGTACAACCGCTCAGGCAGCACCAGCACACCCGGACCTGTCAGCACAACACCCTAGGTGGTGACACTGGCTCCATTTCATGTGTATGGTGACCCTGCTTGCTTTGAATGAAGGAGCAGTGTGTACTGAAATAAGAACACCTTTGACTCCTGCATCTGTCAAGTGACTACAAATCAGCTGCGCTGAGCATGAAACTACGCACAGGGGATCAGAAATGGCCGCATTTCAACACATCTTAATTCTTATTTTATGTTATATATGAGCTTAAGTTTGTGCTGGAAGAGACATTTGCAGTTGGCTTAAAGAGAACATGTCACCTCTCCTGACATGTCTGGTTTATAAACTAATTGTATTCCTCATGATATAATAATTCTGGAGCATGTTTTCTTAGAGATGTATAAATATTCTGCTATTCATCTGAGAAATGTACAAATAAATTAACAACTGGACATCCATTGTCAAAGGGGTGTGCTTCTACACAGTATGGCTGCACTGATTAGGCTTGGGTGTAAGGACACGCCCAAAATTGGTAACACCCAACAGTCAATTATTCAGACATTTCTAGGGGGAAGAACTGAACAATGCAGAGCTCTAAGAAGAGATGCTCCAGAATGTTTATTTCATGAAGAACACAAGTATTTACTAAGGCCTCGTCCACATTTCCGTTTTTCACTGATGTACCCTTTGATTTAAATGAATCTGTTCACATTTCAGTATTTTTTTTACTGACCGTGGGTCAGTAACAAATCACTGAGACATGCACTACTTTGATCTGTGATGTGGACCAAGCACGCCTATTGAAGTCTATGGGTCTGTGAAACTCACTGACACACATCTGTGTTGTGTCCATGTTGCATCCGTTTTTCACTAAAGACTAATAGGAGATTCTTTTAAATTTTCAGCTGAGCAACGTCAGTGAATTACGGATGACACATGGTAAAAACGGACACACAGACCAACCATGGATCCTTCACGGACAGCTTCATGGATGAAACACATACATTTTTTTTTCATGGACGTGTCACTGACACGGAAATGTGTACGAGGCCTAAAACAGACGCGTCACAGGGGGACTGTGAGATCCACTGACTTCAGGAGACAGTGTCAAATCAAATATTTAGGTACCTCCCTACCAGGTCACCTCAAAATTACCTTTCTCCACACTCAATGGTGGAGTATTAAACTACCAGATCATCATTAACAAACATTCCTGCAAACGCTCATTAACAATAAACTGGCAACAATTGGCTGGTCTAATAAAACCTAAATCTGCCCCACAGTATACATAATGGCACTTTCCATATGTAAATTGTACTTAGAGAGTGGACAGTAGGGACTGTTTGATAAGATGCAAATAGTTCCTTTATAAAATTGTCCCTTAACTCCAGTCCTCAGGGCCCACCTGCCGGTCATGTTTTCAGGATTTCCTGAGTATTGAGCAGGTGATATAATTCATTTCAATGCATCAGGACTTACCACAGGTAATCATTTTCTAGGATATTCTCAAGTTATGACCGGCAGGTGGACCCTGGGGACTGGAGTTGAGGAACACTGATTTACAACATAGGCTGCAGTCTGATATTGGGAGGCAAGTCCTTGATACACAGCACCACAATTTGGCTGGTTTGACAATACATTTTTTACATAGATTTACTATAATTAAAATACTGATTATCATCAATTAAAACACTTATGTTCCCTCGTTAACATCCCCAGTGTGTTCAGAACTTGAGTTTCTTCTATGGACATGCAAGTTAGCAAACAATCATATTCAACATAGCGATTCGTTTCCCTAGCTGAGAACAAAGGAATTATTGACGGGACTGAATCTGACAGGCTCATCCACAATACAGCGATCACACAAGCACACATTTGTCAAACTGTTATTGCTATCATTTACTTCCATTATAATTGCCACAATTAGATTTCACATAGCAGAGAACATAAATCACAGCATCATTTCTACATTTCATTACTAGGCAGATATATGTCGATATCGCTCCTTGCACAAATTCATTTAAGGAAACATATCCTCCGTTTTCAGTTTCTACTACGGTCTATGCAGTGGCTCTAGCTAGTAACATATATAATAATGGGTACACTAGAACCACTGGCGTAGCTATAGGGGTCACAGCTGCGACCGGGCCCCTAAGCCAAGGGGGCCCAGAGGGCCCCTTGCCAGTGGCACTGTATTTTCCCTTTATAAGATGCATCTTATAAAGGGAATACTAGTGAGCGCTTCCATAATGGAAGCGCTCGCTAATATGCAGGAGGAGGGGGAGAGAAGCGCTGTGAGCGCTCTACAGTACATACCCCTCCTCCTGCTCCCTCCTCTCAGGGTTCGCGCTTCTGTGTCCTGACTGCCTGCAGAGTCAGGACGTACAGAGCGCACTCTGACCTGACGCTGCAGGAGGTCAGGTGACTACAGCGCAGGCCCTGAGAAGAGGAGACAGCCAGGACCGGGAGAGTGGCAGCAGGAGAGGTAAGTTTATTTATTGTTTTACAGTCTGATCTGAGGTCTGATATGGGGGGTCTGAAGGGTCTAATGGGGAGGACTGGGGGTCTAGAGAGGTCTGACATGGGGGGCGGGTCTGGAGAGGTCTAAAATGAAGGGGGTCTGGAGAGGTCTGACATGGGGAGGGGTCTGGAGAGGTCTGACATGGGGTGGTCTGGAGGGGTCTGACATGGGGAGGGGTCTGGAGAGGTCTGACATGGGGTGGTCTGGAGAGGTCTGACATGGGGGGGTCTGGAGAGGTCTGACATGGGGGGGGTCTGGAGAGGTCTGACATGGGGGGGGTCTGGAGAGGTCTGACATGGGGGGGTCTGGAGAGGTCTGACATGGGGGGGTCTGGAGAGGTCTGACATGGGGGGGGTCTGGAGAGGTCTGACATGGGGGGGTCTGGAGAGGTCTGACATGGGGGGTCTGGAGAGGTCTGACATGGGGGGGTCTGGAGAGGTCTGACATGGGGAGGGGTCTGGAGAGGTCTGACATGGGGAGGGGTCTGGAGAGGTCTGACATGGGGGGGTCTGGAGAGGTCTGACATGGGGGGGTCTGGAGAGGTCTGACATGGGGAGGGGTCTGGAGAGGTCTGACATGGGGGGGTCTGGAGAGGTATGACATGGGGGGGTCTGGAGAGGTCTGACATGGGGGGGGGGTCTGGAGAGGTCTGACATGGGGAGGGTTCTGGAGAGGTCTGACATGGGGGGGTCTGGAGAGATCTGACATGGGGGGGTCTGGAGAGGTCTGACATGGGGGGGGTCTGGAGAGGTCTGACATGGGGGGTCTGGAGAGGTCTGACATGGGGAGGGGTCTGGAGAGGTCTGACATGGGGAGGGGTCTGGAGAGGTCTGACATGGGGGGGTCTGGAGAGGTCTGACATGGGGGGGTCTGGAGAGGTCTGACATGGGGAGGGGTCTGGAGAGGTCTGACATGGGGGGTCTGGAGAGGTATGACATGGGGGGGTCTGGAGAGGTCTGACATGGGGGGGGGTCTGGAGAGGTCTGACATGGGGAGGGTTCTGGAGAAGTCTGACATGGGGGGGTCTGGAGAGATCTGACATGGGGGGGTCTGGAGAGGTCTGACATGGGGGGGTCTGGAGAGGTCTGACATGGGGGGTCTGGAGAGGTCTGACATGGGGGGGTCTGGAGAGGTCTGACATGGGGGGGTCTGGAGAGGTCTGACGTGGGGGGGTCTGGAGAGGTCTGACATGGGGGGTCTGGAGAGGTCTGACATGGGGTCTGGAGAGGTCTGACATGGGGTCTGGAGAGGTCTGACATGGGGTCTGGAGAGGTCTGACATGGGGGCCTGGAGGTCTAATGGGGGTCTGATATTGCGGCAGGGTCTGATCTGAGGTCTAAAACTGGGGTCTTATATGGGGTTTGACATAGAGGTCTGGTTTGAGATGGGGATGTCTCATTTAGGGTTTTATATGGGGGTCTGATCTGAAAGGAAGGGGGTATTTTTTGTACTGACGCACTATTTGTGTGGTACCAGTATTTTCAGGGGAACTGTTTCTGCAGGATAGTATTGGTGAGCACCGCAGGATAGTATTGGGGGGCAGGATGGGGTGTTGAGAAGGTGGGAGGATGATGGAAAAGTAATAAAGTAAGATGTCTGTTTGTTAAACTCTGCAGAGACGAGGCACGGCTGAAAGAAGTCACCATGGCGGTCTGAATGGAGAAGAAGAGGAAAGAGAATGTCTCAGAGGAGACGTCACTGGATGTAAGATGTACAGTGCCTAGCGAAAGTATTCGGCCCCTGGAACTTTTCAACCTTTTGCCACATTTCAGGCTTCAAACAAAAAGATATAGCATTTTAAATTTTGGTGAAGAATCAACAACAAGTGGGTCACAATTGTGAAGTGGAACGAAATTTATTGGATCATTTAAACTTTTTTTGTAATAATAAAACTGAAAAGTTGGGCGTGCAAAATTATTCGGCCCATTTACTTTCAGTTCAGAAAACTCACTCCAGAAGTTCATTGAGGATCTCTGAATGATCCAATGTTGTCCTAAATGACTGATGAAGATAAATAGAATCCACCTGTGTGTAATCAAGTCTCCGTATAAATGTACCTGCTCTGTGATAGTCTCAGGGTTCTGCATCATGAAGACCAAGGAACACACCAGGCAGGTCCGTGATACTGTTGTGGAGAAGTTTAAAGTCGGATTTGGATACCAAAAGATTTCCCAAGCTTTAAACATCCCAAGGAGCACTGTGCAAGTGATCATATTGAAATGGAAGGAGTATCAGACCACTGCAAATCTAGCAAGACCTGGCCGTCCCTCTAAACTTTCATCTCAAACAAGGAGAAGACTGATCAGAGATGCAGCCAAGAGGCCAATGATCACTCTGGATGAACTGCAGAGATCTACAGCTGCGGTGGGAGAGTCTGTCCATAGGACAACAATCAGTCGAACACTTCACAAATCTGGCCTTTATGGAAGAGTGGCAAGAAGAAAGCCAAAGTCTTGTTTACAGTTTGCCACAAGGCACCTGGGAGACACACCAAACATGTGGAAGAAGGTGCTCTGGTCAGATGAAACCAAAATCCAACTTTTTGGAAACAATGCAAAACGATATGTTTGGCGTAAAAGCAACACAGCTCATCACCCTGAACACACCATCCCCACTGTCAAACATGGTGGTGGCAGCATCATGGTTTGGGCCTGCTTTTCATCAGCAGGGACAGGGAAGATGGTTAAAATTAATGGGAAGATGGATGGAGCCAAATACAGGACCATTCTGGATGAAAACCTGTTGGAGTCTGCAAAAGACCTGAGACGGAGATTTATCTTCCAACACGACAATGATCCCAAACATAAAGCAAAATCTACAATGGAATGGTTCAAAAATAAACGTATCCAGGTCTTAGAAGTCAAAGTCCAGACCTGAATCCAATTGAGAATATATGGAAAGAAATGAAAACTGCTGTTCACAAACGCTCTCCATCCAACCTCAGAGAGCTCAAGCTGTTTTGCAAGGAAGAATGGGCAAGAATTTCAGTCTCTAGATGTGCAAAACTGATAGAGACATACCCCAAGCGACTTGCAGCTGTAATCGCAGCAAAAGGTGGCGCAACAAAGTATTAATGCAAGGGGGCCGAATAATTTTGCACGTCCCACTTTTCAGTTTTATTATTACAAAAAAAGTTTAAATGATAAAATAAATTTCGTTCCACTTCACAATTGTGACCCACTTGTTGATTCTTCACCAAAACTGTAAAATATTATATATTTTTGTTTGAGTCCTGAAATGTGGCAAAAGGTTGAAAAGTTCCAGGGGGCCGAATACTTTCGCAAGGCACTGTACATATGTGGCGCTGTGTTACTCTGTATGTTCTCTAAAGTATGTCTTTAAAGGCTTTTTTTTTTTTTTTTGTATGAGCGCTGCCTTCTCTGCTCTGTTTACTGCTCATCACTGCAACATCCGGCGCAGGGCCTGGACAGGATGTCCTTTTGAACAGCTCACTCTCAGACAGCAGCACTGTGCAGTCTGAGAATGAGCTGCAGGGAGAAAGTCAACCTCCCTCCCACCCCTGCAGCTGTCAGAAGTTGATCTTTACCTTAATTTTCTTCATTTTTTTTCAATCCCTGTCGGCTGCGGAGTGGGAGGGGGCATGGCCTAATCGGGTAGGGGTCGTGGCTTAGCTGGACCTGGGGGCGGGGTCCTTCTTTTGAGGGTTTCCTAAATTACAGGTCGATGCCATGGTAATTTATGAGGAAACACAGTGAGTAGCAGTGGAAGAAAACATCTTATATTACTACTAAACGGTAAATTTGTGAAATTTACATTATATTAGGTAATGATTAATGATGAATTAGTCTAAAACATAAGTTATATTTATGGTAACCGGAATACCCCTTTAACAGTGTCATCCACAGCGCCCTGCCCCTTTAAGGCTGGCCTACAGCAGTAAAGAAAAATGGCTGGGTTGTTATAGAAACCTGGTGTGAAGCTGTGTGTGTCTGGAGACTTACAGCCTGCAAGCTTCTATTGGCTGATAAGGGACATGTGACCGTGTGTATGGCAGGCTTCTATTGGCTAATGCATTTTTGTGGGAATATCTCAGGAACGGTACATCCTAGAGAGCTGAGACCCAGTCGAAAACCTTCCTGGACACCTGATATACCTGTGTGTTCTTTAGCGGACATACACACACACATGCATACATACACTCAACTTTATATATTAGACTAGCTGAAGGACCCGGCTTCGCCCGGGTATATTTAATTTATTTAATTTACTGTTTGTGTGTGTGTGTCGTTAAAAGATATCGAGAGTGACCTCTACAGTGCCCGCCCCTTTAACAGTGACCTCTACAGCGGCCCGCCTCTTTAACAGTGACCTCTACAGTGGCCAGCCCCTTTAACAGTGACCTATATAGCGGCCAGCCCCTTTAACAGTGACCTATACAGCGGCCAGCCCCTTTAACAGTGACCTCCACAGCGGCCCGCCCCTTTAACAGTGACCTCTACAGCGGCCCGCCCCTTTAACAGTGACCTCTACAGCAGCCCGCCTCTTTAACAGTGAGCTCTACAGCGGCCTGCCCCTTTAACAGTGACCTCTACAGCGGCCAGCCCCTTTAACAGTTATCTCTACAGCAGCCCGCCCCTTTAACAGTGACCTCTACAGCGGCCCGCCCCTTTAACAGTGACCTCTACAGCTGCCCACCCCTTTAACAGTGACCTCTACAGCAGCCCGCCCCTTTAACAGTGACCTCTACAGCTGCTCGTCCCTTTAACAGTGACCTCTACAGCTGCCCGCCCCTTTAACAGTGACCTCTACAGCAGCCCGCCCCTTTAACAGTGATCTCTACAGCAGCCCGCCCCTTTAACAGTGACCTCTACAGCTGCCCACCCCTTTAACAGTGACCTCTACAGCTGCCCGCCCCTTTAACAGTGACCTCTACAGCTGCCCGACCCTTTAACAGTGACCTCTACAGCAGCCCGCCCCTTTGACTGTGACCTCCACAGCAGCTAGAGTGGCCACTATCTTCACCCCAGAAAGCCAGACCTCACCGGCCATTCCCCCAAACGTGAAACAGCGTCCCCAGTTCCCATGAAGACACACCACTAAACATGAGGCCACACCCCCTGGCTCCGTGAAGACACGGAGGAGAAGCTGTCTGAGTTACTGAACTACTGAAGCTACTGAAAGGGTGGACATCCCTGTGTCTATCCAGGCACTGCGTCGGACGGAGAACAGATAGCCAGAAAACTGGACTGTCCAGCCTAAAGCCGGACATCTGGCCACCCTAACATCAGCCTGCCCCTAGGGTGGCCAGAGGTCTTGTTTTAGGCTGGACAGTCTAGCTTTCAGACTCCCTGTCCTCTGTCATGCGCAGGGCCTGGATGGACACAGGGATGTCCTTTTGAACAGCTCACTCTCAGCAGCAGCAGCAGCCCTGTGCAGTCTGAGCAATGAGCTGCAGGGAGAAAGTCACCCTCCCCCCACCCCTGCAGCTGAAAGAAGGTGATTTTTACCTATATTTTTAATCCCGGTCAAATGCGGCATGGAAGGGGCTTGGCCTGACTGAGTCAGGGGCGTGACTTAGTGAGATCTGGGGGTGGGGCTTTTAAGTCCTTCTTTTGACGGTGGCCTGAATTACAGGTCGATGCCATAGTAATTTAGGAGGAAGGTGGGTAGCAGTGGAAGAATACATCTTTTATTACTACTGAACAGTAAATATGTGAAATTTACATTATATGAGGTAATGATTGATGATGAATTAGTCTAAAATTAGTAAATAAGTTATATTTATGGTAACTGAAATACCCCTTTACCATTGTCATCCACAGTGCTCTGCCTCTTTAATGCAGACCTACAGCAGTGAACTGGATAGGTTGTCATAGAAACCTGGTGTGTGGAGACTGCCTGTGAGCTTCTATTGGCTGATAAGGGTCATGTGACCAGGCTACTATTGGCTAATGCATTTTTGGGAATATCTCAGGAATGGTACGTCCTGATGTACATGTGTGCCAAATTTTGTGATTGTAGCTGCAGCGGTGCGGATTCCTTTAGCGGACATACACAAATACACTCAGCTTTATATATTAGATGTTACTATGTTACTGGATGGCAATATGTCTGTTTAAAAACTATATGTGTAATGGGTTTATCGTTACATACCCTGTCAGACCCTTGATAGTGACCATACTGGACATCACCCAGTCTAAACTGTTTGAATAAATCTTTAACAATTTAACATTACAATAAAAAGCTTTGAGCACAAAAAATGCCCTTTTCTTTTCCTAAAACAGTATGTTATGAAAACTCTCTGCAGTCTGCAAAATGCTTCCCTTCTTGAGATACGATAAAACATTTGGGTATAGTCATAAAACAGAATAGAAAATGTTGAGGCCTGGCAGAAAAACTGTCCAGGTTTAATAGGTTCTGTGCTCCACTTTCCCACCTTCGGGGAGTAACATAAAGCCTCTCTGTTATGTCTGTCTGAAAACTAAAGTAAAATTAGCAAATCTGCACAGAGGTACATCAGCTATGCTGTATGAACTCGGAGGCACATTTCAGAAAATATGTACAAATACGTGTAGTGGACGTAGCATTTTGGTGTAATTTCTCCAACCACAATTTATTCACAGAACTGGATCCTGTGAAAGTGCACCCTTTCTATCAAAAATATTAAAAGCTTCAGTTGAGGTTTTGCTGCTTACAGAGCATATTACCGAAAAGGTTACCTGGAGGATGATATTTCACAGCCAGGTGGCATTTGTAAAACTAGCAATTCAAAGAGATACTAAAGAAATTAAAAAAAAAAAAAAATTTTTAACGGATAACATTAGGACCTCTGCAAAAAGATGGATTTTTTATGATCAAGTCTTTTCCTTAAACTGGACACTGATTCACTACAGATACTGGAACATTCAAGGACCCAACTCTCAATCTGTCACTCATCCGTATATGTAGATGAATTGTCCGACCCTTAAAGTCGTGTCCACAATAATGTGTATCCCACAACCCCATGTAGATCTATGCCCAACAATAACTGGCGTATTACTTGTTATGTGGCTGATATCTGGACCCTATCATCCATTGTGTTATCCACTACAGAGATAATGAATAACACGTTTCTTTGACCCACTAATAAAGCATCATTTAGAAAGCCTCTACTGAGCACGTCGGGGGAAGATGGCATTTGATAAGAAGCAATGAACTGAAAGAGATAGCTGTTAGATGTACATCAGTCATTTCCATGCATGTACCAGGCCTGCGGTGTATCAGATTATTATTTCTTTCTATACGTCAGAGCAAGGTAAATGCTACAATGTAAAGGGCTGAAAAATAACATGTCTCGCCCCTTATCATATTATCAAGGTGACTGATTTTCAAGGCATGGTGGGACCTAAACATTTTTTATGTATTCTCATCCAAAACAGTACCTCAAAATGTACTACCAGGAGCAAAATGATAGCAAAGTATCAATTATTTCCTACAAATCTCACCATATCAGGCAAAATGCAGATCAGATCAATTGTGTAAATGGCAAGGTATCAGATAACAAATCATCTTACCATCAATTGCTAGTTTAAGGTCAGTAAGCGTACTCCTGACTCTTGCAATCACCCGCTGCATACGATCAATCTCTTGCCGCAGGAATATATTCATTGGTTGAATGGGGCCCATCTTCTGGAGTCGAGCTTTAACCTACAGATATTGGAGAATAAGGCTTACAAATAAGCGCAAAGATTTCTACAAGGAGATGATCTACAGGAGAAACAGAGATGGCTTAAGAATCCATATTTTATGATACTATCCCTTTATTAGGCCATATGGAGGAAGAGCCACAACTTAAAGCGGCTCTGTCACCCAGATCAACCTTGGTTGATGACGCTGATTAACACAATACCTTTCTGTTGGTTGTATCATTGCGGAGAAAGATGAACTTTTAAAATTATGCAAATGAACTATTGGAGCACCAGGAGGCAGGCTTATGTGATTTGAGCACCGCTCCAACGACGTCCCCCCTGCCTTTAGATTGACAGTGCTAGACCGCACTGTTTCCAGGACGGAGCACATGATGCCCTTCTGTTCACGAGTGCGGTCTAGCGCTGTCAATAATGCAGACTAGCGCTGTCTACGCAGAGAACTATCACAATGTGTTAGCAATGCAATGTGATCACTTTCTAAAACTAAATGACATATTCAGATTTGCTACATCTGCACAACCAAAAGGAGCGAGCGTAAGTGCACATTACTGTAAATGGCATTCCCTTTAGCCTCCTTCATCACAATAGTGTTACTTAATCTGTCTTAAGGGTCAGATAATATAACTGGGGAACAACTGCTCTGGCCCTTATAAGTTATCCATCAATACCAAATGGTAAGTGTGCTTTAAAAGCTGTATTTTATATCCTTATATCATGTTAATTCAAGGCGGTTTATGTGCATCTGGGTGAAGGCCAATATGTTGTGTTTATAGCTCTGCCAATATGGGATGAAATTCCCACTGTAAATGCTCCTTTATAAGAGCCTGACTATTCTCGTCAATGATGAACAGGTTTTTTTTCAGGAGTCATAATGAAAGCTGATTTTAATATATTCTTTTCAACCCACCTTCATACAATTTGCTCATCTACATTTTCAGCATCTAATTCTCCTCTGCATTTAGATATGACAGACAACAGACTTTTCCTTCACACTAATACATTCATACTGTTAAAATGTGCTGAAATGCAGCCCAAAGGAGATAAAGACAGGCAATTTGTCTCTCCTTGCATGCATGAATATAGCTCTTGCTATGTAAGAATACAAAGATAATATTTAGCTCGATGTCGTAAAAGCAAAATAAAATGAATACTCTTAATTGCAGTCAATAATCAGCCAAACAACTTATCCTGCCACAATCATTCACAATTATTGCATCATGTTAATATAAAGCAAATACATGTCTTTATTAAGGGGAAGCCAGCTCCTGACACAAAGATTATATTCTGGAATTAGAAAAACAATCTATATGTACATTAGGGATGCATTGAAGGACATCTATCAGCAGATTTGTACCTGACTTGACTCTGATTGACAGGGCCATGATGATGTTTGCACTGTATGGCCCTGTCAATAAGTGCAGAGGGCACGGCAGTTGCAGAGAGAGCTGAGCCTCTAGGTGTAACGGCAACGCCCCTGTTGCTCCAAAAGACTCATTTGCATATATTAAACTTCTTTTTTTTCTCAACAATGCAAGCACATATAAACATGGGACCAACACAGATGTCTTCAGCTGCCAAGTGCACAAGCAACAGGTCAGCCAGTTTCATAGGTACAAATCTGCTGACAGATGCCCTTTAACCAAGAGTTTTATATGTTCTGATTAGCTTTGGGTCTCATCCAGTTGTCACAGGAAAGTCGTAGTGGTAAGATATAACCAAGCATTAAGCACCCAACTAGAATGACTATGTCATGCGAGATAATTAACACCCTACAGCAGTGTGAAATCTGCATTAGAAAGAAAACCTCTCAATAAAACACCATTGTAGAATGAAATGTTGTGGTGGCACTGTGCCTGCTCTGTTATGGAAGAACTGTACCTGGCAATTATGTTAGCATAGCTCACTACATATAGTTGCATCAATTTTCCGTGTGAAAAAATCAGACGGTATATTGATGCAGGCACTGGAAATGTGCCCAATGCTGTGCATACATCACCTGCTTGTGGTGTCACTACAGATCTCTCTGCTGCTCCTGTAGTTTAGGAACTGGGGACATGCTATGAATCCCCTATAAAGGTATATGATGTATATTGGACTTCCAGCAATTTATAGAAATTTTAAGTTTGATTTGAGCGCTACATTAGGCTAAGATCTTTAAAACAATCTTGTATGTTAATGGGTAGTATTTTTTATGCATCACGTTGGAGACCTGAGATGTGATCAATATGAAAAACAAGCAATTATTTCTAAAATTCCTTTGAGAAGCTCAAATCAATAGTTTTATATGATATCTCAAGGCTGTGTGTATAGCCTTCCACAGCCTTGGGTGTAGCAATGTCAAGTCTTGGAGGCTTACAATACCTAAGGAATATGTTGTAATGTTACTAAAATAAAAGATCAATAAGTAAAGCGATGTCAGCAGCAGATGCATGAAGACATTTACTGGTGGTAATGAAATCATCTCGGACACATGGACAAGCATGCACAGCTGGCTTTTTATGGTGCTGCACCATATTTAGTGTGAATTGTTAAACTCAAAGCTAAACTTAGCTGGATGACACTCACTTATACGAATGATATTTATGTGTGTCCACCCATTCTCAAACACATAAAACCAATAAGATGAACAAGCAGGTACCTCGTGTGGAATGTAGTCCTCTGGTAATTTCTCCAGCATCTCATCTGCAAGGCGTTGGACAATAGTCTCTCTGGTCTCTCCTGCTCCTCCCCCACTGTCCTTCGGCTGAATATTGACTATTGTGCTTAGAGTCTCATTTGCCATGTTTGTTTGGTAGGTTATGTCTGCATTTGGGTGCAATCCAAACACCTTTAAGAAAAACATATTAATTATTGATTATAGGCCTAATGCTAGAGCAAACACAACAAGAAAGGCTGGAAAATAAAACAAGAATATGCTGTGTAAAGAATAAGCAAACCGTAAAAGCATAAATTGATAAAGCCTGAGCTATGAAGCTTTAAAATGTAGTAATTCTAGTCATAAACATTACATAGCTGTCGGCTGAACAAGCTACATTCGGAAAGTCTTCAGACCCTTTCACTTTTTTCACATTTTGTTATGGTGCGGCCTTGTGCTAAAAAATCATCTTTTTCCCCAAAATCTGCACTCAATACCCCATAATGAAAAGGAAAAACTAAAATATTACACTGACATAAGTATTCAGAACCTTTACTTAGTGATAAGTTGAAGCACTTTTGGCAGCGATCACAGCCTTCTGTCTTCTTGGGTATGATATCACAAGGTTTGCACACCTTGGTTTGGGGATTTTCCTCTCAAGCTCCGTCAGGTTGGGTAGGGACCATCAGTGGACAGTCATTTTCAGGAGTTTCCAGAGACGTTTGACTGGGTTCAAGTCACAGCTCTGGCTGGGCCACTCGAAGAAATTCACAGAGTTGTCCCTAAGCCACTCCTGTGTTGTCTTGGGTGTGTGCTTAGTGTCATTGTCTTGTTGGGAGATGAACCTTCGGCCCAGTCTGAGTTTCAGAGCACTCTGGATCAGGTTTTCATTAAGAATATTTCTGTACTTTGGTCCATTCAGCTTTTCCTCAACTCTGACCAGCCTCCCTGCCCAAGCTGCTGCTGCCACAGCATGATGCTGCCACCATCATGCTAAACCATATGCTGCAGTGATGGTTGATTGTGGACCTTCTGGACGTTTCTCTCATCTGCACACAGGATGCTTGGAGCTCAGCCAGAGTGTCCATTGGGTTCTTGGCCACCTCTCCCCCAATTACTTTGTTTGGTGCTTTGCTTGGAGAGACAGCTCTAGGAAGAGTCTTGATTGTTCCAAAATTCTTCCATTTAAGAATTATGGAGGCCACTGTGTTCTTGGGAACTTTTCATTCTAAATTTCATATGCATTTTTGCTGGGGATTGCTGTTAGCAACGGATCACATGTGCAGGATTTGCTCCCCGGTTTGATATGCACAACAGCATATGGGGTTTTGAGCACTTCTCTGCCATTTTAGACCACTTTTTTCTGTGATTGAACTTTCATTGTAGCAGAAATTTGTTGTACCTTTTGCAAGATCAGTGACTCCACCCAATCCTTTCTCTGTGCTCTACAGACAGTTGTTTTCTCCTCATGGCTTGGTTTTTGCCTTCACATATATTGTTTATATATGTTTTTCCAAATCATGTCCAATTAACTGAATTTACTACAGGTGGACACCAATCAAGGTGTAGTAGCATTTCAAAGATGATCAAGAGAAATGGGAGGCCCCCAGAGCTACATTTCAAGGGCCACAGCAATAAATCTGAATACTTACAGGTGTGTCCATGCAAAATTTTAGTTTTTCCTTTTTAATACATTTCTTCACTTTCTCATTATAGGGTACTGAATGCAGATTTTTTTTTCTGCTTTACACAAGCTCACAATATTACAAAATGTGAAAAGATCTGAAGACTTTCCAAATGCATTTTCTCTCTCTTGACTCCCCCATATGCATGCAGGCTTGGCCGATGATGCATGTGTTCTGACTGGGGAGAAGGAAGAAAGCCACTGCAATATTTCTCTGGTAGCTGTTTATCTCCCTGACAACAAAAGCAAAATTGAACTGGCAGATCTCTCTGTCCCCCAGCATCTGCCATGAAGGGAGATTCTGGAGGCTCCCATACACATTAGATGGTTGGCCAGTGCAGTTGAAATTAGCGATTTTGTCTGATACACATCTAGAAGGATAGTTAAGCTGGCCATACACATTAGACATATATAGGACAAACCTGCTGATCTAATGTGTAGGAGGGCCTTTCCAATCTTGCCTGGCTGCAGATGTCAGGAAAGAAAAGGGCTGAGTACGATGGATTCCAACATGCCTGATCTTTTTAGAACTCAGGAGGAGATAAGTTGCCTGTCAGAGGTATCTGGCAGCGGCTCTCACCATTGTGCTATTCACTACAGATGCATGCTTGGCTAGACTGAACATTCATGTGTATGGTGGGATCGAGAGAGAAAGCTGTCAGCTGAACAACCTTGTTGGGCAGACAGTAATCTCATGTGGATGTATATTTTTTTACTTATAGTTAGGGTAGAGCAACAGAAAAAAAATGAAATTGTGGGTCTGTGGTAACTCTAAACGATGCATCTCCTATATGTGTGGTATCTTGTTCTTACCTGTGGTGTGTCCACCATTGGTAACTGCTCTATATGCTGGAGATACTCATCAACTGTTTTACCCTTAGGTATTCCATAGCCTTTATAGAAACAGAATTTGTCAGAAAACATGTGCTCTCCAAACCAGACTCTAGCAAACGTGTTAAGCAATGTCTTATCAAGATCATCGGTGACACGACCACCGTACTGCACTTCCCCCAGCATATAGCGCAGGCAGTTCCAGTTCACTGGGCGTTTGGTGCCTATGTCATCCAAATGGTTCTGGACGAACTGCACACTGGCGGCAAAATCTGCTTGGTTAAATTCATACGGGATGTTCCATCCTAGAGGACCAAACTTTCTTCTTTCCTACAGGAGAATAAAAAAGAAATATAAAACATGACCACAAAAGTCACATATTTTATAACCAAAGAAGCATGCCTTTGAGAGCACACATTTCTAATCATGTAAATGCCGCTTTCAAGAGGCTTCCACAGATTTCCAAAGATGCTGTAAGTTTTATATGAGAAAATGTGCATCCATACACACTGCAAGTGGGCTGCCATTATGCACAGGCACTACCATTTATACGTAGCATTTGGGTGACAGGCCTTAGCTCACTTCCCCCATCCCTATATTCCTGTCCTTGTCTATTACTTTTACATAAACTCAGGAGTATTTAAAGTGGTATTCCAATTTCAGCAAATCAATCAGTTTATACAATGAAAACATGACATTTTTCAATATACAGGGTGGGCCATTTATATGGATACACCTAAATAAAATGGGAATGGTTGGTGATATTAACTTCCTGTTTGTGATCCAAAATGGCCGACTTCAAAATGGTCACCACCCATCTTGAAAAGTCCCCCCCTCCCATATACTAATGTGCCACAAACAGGAAGTTAATATCACCAACCATTCCCATTTTATTGAGGTGTATCCATATAAATGGCCCAACCTGTACTTTCTGCATTGTGCATGGATTTCATGATCTCTGCTTGCTTTCATTCAAATGAAGCTTTCACCATTTGTGATGATCTGATAGCTGTACTGTATGTCAAAATCATCGGTAACTGTATGGCCAGGACAGATTTCTATCCACCGGAAATGCACAATGATGGTCCCAATAAATCACAAAAAGCAGGGATATTAACTGCTATGCTGAACAGGTGTGGAAAGAATATTAGAAAATGGAATAATTTGAATAAAGAATAACATGGATTTGCAGAAACTGTAATATCCCTTTAAGGTAAACCTCTAACACAGGCATCCCCAAACTGTGGCCCTCCAGCTGTTGTAAAACTACAACTCCCACCATGCCCTGCTGTAGGCTGATAGCTGTAGGCCGTCCGGGCATGCTGGGAGTTGTAGTTTTGCAACATCTGGAGGGCCGCAGTTTGGGGATGCCTGCTCTAACAGGCTATAGGGAGAAAGAAAGAAATGACTAGCACAAGACTGGAAAGGAAAAAGGATGTTACAGCGTTGTTACCTGCACTGTTGTATGGAGAAAAGCAACTGCATAGAGCAGTGGTTTCCACTGTGGCACATTGGTTACATCCAGTAGTTCCTGAGAAACCCCAGAATATGTCCTCTTTAATCCTGCCTTTACACCTATTGACAAAGAAAAGAACACTTTTATGAACATGAATAATATCAGAAATAATTTGTGGGATTTCAGTTGAGTAAACCTAGAAGTCTAACAGGCCTGCACCTATTGGGCAATTTGGAGCACAGCAAGTAGGAAAACAGAACACAGCAGCAATATGAGTGCTGCACTATTTTCACACAGCAAATTGGCAGAGATGTCCTCCTGCCTTTTACATATGCTTATGTAGCAAAGCAAAAAAAATAGCTAAGCCAGTTTCACATGTGCAAGTAGTTCTTTAAGGACAAAAGCCGCTAATCATAAAAATGCAGATCAGAACAGCTTTTCTAGTTGTGAGGCCTTAGGGGGAACCTCTGGGTGGGTACTATTTCTATTATGGAGACCAGTTGATATACGTGCCTATAGAGCCAAAAAATATATATAAATTATCGGAATTCCCTTGTATATGCACTTTACGTACCATTAGGAACCAGGAAAGCTATAGCATAGCTAAAATTAGGGTATAAGAATATATAAGTAGCTGCCGTGGATTATGGATTGCCAGTGTGCACCACTAACTTGTCAACTGTATAAAGTGTAAGGACAACGTAGGATTATTTCAACAATAAATGAAGTTCATTATGAAATATCACATACTGAGTAAACAGTAGTCTCGCATATAAGATAAAACAAAGCACATAACCTAGTAAGTATGAAGTATCCCTAAGCAGAACTTATGTAGCTGAGATCTAGTCTGCATTCTTTTATTCAGAACAGAAACATCTACCACACATGTAACAGAAATTAACTTCCGATTGCTTACTTCCACTATAGAATATTTTCTTTACAAGCCTTGCTGACCAGCCCTAGTAATAATGGACACACCACAATAAGCTGGTCACAACCAGCGTATTCAATGAAACATCTAAAATAATCCATTTTTATTCAATAATTATTGCTCCACAGGGGTTACTGTAACAGCTTTTTTCTGCAGGACTGCTAATGTTGGGGCAACCTCCCATGGTCCAGTCTCATAATTCCAGCTGCAGCACTTTCTGAAGCTATTTGAGAACTATAAAGCCGTCCTGTGGCCTTTTAATGTGATACAGAGGGCAGTATGAAAGGCAGTGCTTTTCGTTCCTCATTTAAATTCTCTCTAGTTCTAGATGTTGCACAAAAATGCCACTAAATATATTAACAAAATTCACATATGCTGTTCTTTCTGTGTTAAATCATCAAACTGTTGGGTTTTATCTATTGATTATACAATCAAGATATTGTATTGTCAGGTTGTCTATGTTGCATTTCTGAATGTCTTTCGACCCTCTTTATCACACTCCTCAACATTGAAACTGCAACACCAAGAAGGAAAAGTCTTCGATTTATTGAAATCACAGGATCAGACATGTTAAAAGTATGCAAAATTAGAACAAAACATCTTGATTTATTCATAATTGAGTATGAGTGCCACGTGCAGAAATAAACACACTTACACGCCTTGGCATGCTATCAATGAGGTTATTAATGGTTGTCTGAGGAATGTTCTGCCATTAACATCCAGTTTCACTTGCAGTACAGAAAGGATCACTACGCACCATTCGACAGACAATCTATATATGTAGAGGTTAACCTTTGTGACCCTCTTGATGCCATTCCAGTTAGTTAGTGTCTCCCGACCACTGAGACACGCAACTTTGAACAGTGCTGATATCTCGGCCCAGGTGCATAGCAATCTGCTGGAGTGATGACCCAAGGTTTCTCAGTGCTAGTATTTTGTCCCTCTCAGTTTGTGACAGATGACAATTCTGGCACATAGATGAACAGGAAGATCGGAAGTATCAGAAAATCATCCCACATGACTTGATATTGAGGATTCATGTGGCCATAAAAACCTTGCTTTCAATCTGGTTTTTATGCCCCTCTCACATGCCTCAGATTAGGACTAGATGCTTGATAATCTGCAGATGTTAGAGACCACCTTCTACTTCCTTGATTTGGAAAATCTTACAGCTTGTCCTTCCTGGTGTTGCAATGTTGAGGAGTGTATCTCGCACATGTTAGATTGATCTTTCTATTATTATTATTCCTTTCCATGGTTCCGTACATATAATAAGGGGTATAAATACATAATACAGACAATTGCACTAAGCATGATGAGGTACTAACTGGTACAGAAGGAGAGAGGGCCCTGCCCACGAGGGCTTATCTATCTATCTATCTATCTATCTATCTATCTATCTATCTATCTCTCCATGGAGATGAATTTACATCAGTCTTACCACTGTTTTTTTCTCAAACCTCAAAATACTTTTCTCAAAATTCTTCCTAGCACTATTTATTTATTATCTGTCCTGGAAATATACAAATAAATTGAAAACTAGGTGTTACCAATCCCCTTGTCAATAGGATGTGTCCATGTTGATTGGACAGTGTCAGGGTATGAAAAGGGGGAATGTTACGTCACGGACTTATTACTAATGCCTTATTTGTCTTTGTGCGTCTTTAATACAGGCCAATAATGAGGGTCAGATCGCACCTTGTGTAATCAACTTTAGGAATTGTACAATGGTCTGAATGCAAGCCACTGTTTAACAATATAATTTAAGACAAAGAGGAGAAATGTACCTTGAGGTGGTTCATTAGTAAATTTTATTGATGACTGTAGCAAATTTATTGGAAACTTGGGGTGAACTTCTGTGGTGATCCATGTTCTGAAACCTTCATGTACAGTTTCTGTGACAGTAACTGTATCCAGTAACTCATCCATGAAGTCCAGTCCTAAATGACAGTTCTGAAGGAGTAACCATCCACCATCTTGCATGGACTGACTTAGAAGACGTCTAGCATGAACCTCTTGCCCCTGGCCCATAGAAATGGCACGACACGGAGCATTCTGAGAACAAGAAAACATTATCAATATGAAACAACTTATTTTACTCATTCTACCATAGAAAAGACCTATGGTAGAGACCATAAGCATTTTTTGGTACAGCAGCTTCATTGCTCCTCACTAGTGTGAAAACTGAAAGATGTGCATGGATAACATTCACATACAGTAGCTGCAGTGAAGTATGTCTGGTAGGTACTACCAAATGTGTTATCAAAAATATCTCTTCATTTTGGCTGGTATACAAAGTAGGCTTTAGATGTACACGGATCTTGTGTTAGTATTATACAGTACCTTGGACTTGGCCAGGCGCTCAATGTTTTCTGTGGGATCTGAGCCCATGGACAGGAAGCAGATCAGAGGGGTTCGGCAATCACTTTCAGACCACATGGCCTCCATATCAAGAATAAAGCCTTCAGCATATCTTACACCTAGAGATTCCGCTATGTAATGTCTAGCCTATACAACAACAAAAAAAGAAGGGAAAAAAAGAAGAACGTCACTTGTAGGCAGGTCATACATTAGGGATCTCATTTTCTGAATGACTTGTCCTTCACAATTGGTCTTCAAAGTTACAGGGACATATACGTTAAAATGACAAATCATGGATCAACATCTTTCACAGTCTGTGGTTTAATCTCAGTTTGCATTGATGGGATGCAGATCAGCAATTTGGCATAAACAATTTATCAGCTACAGAACGTGTCAAGGACCGAAAAAACGAACACAGCAAATCAACTATTCAACAGATATCTGCCATTAGTTGGCATCTATGATGCTTATTCATGCCATTAAAAAGCAGCCATGGTCATCAGAATCAGCCTTTTTGACTATTCAAAAATCTATTCAAAATCTCATGTATGGCCACCCAGATGTGGACATCATTTGAATAAGCAGCAAATGTATCAGTATTAATTACAATGACAATATATTTATGGTTTAGAAATAAAAAATAAAACTTATTGGGACTTTGCATATTGTCCTACAACAAAATGACCAGTGAGTTATACATGTTCACTGCTTACAAGGCTCGTAGCTCTGAATAAAAGCTATTAAATAAAATATGTAATGAAAAGTGGGCCATATCACACGCAACTATACCTGTGCGATAGTACGATCAGGACACCAGCTTCGAATAAGAAGCAACTTTCTAAAAGTATCTAATAGGCCATCATATCCGTCTGGTAATGTTGCCTCTTCTGGGGCTTCCTCATCAAACCAGATCTTCCATGCTTTCTCATTCCTAGCCACCTGTCCAAGGAGGTTATTAAAAGGTGGCAAATTAGATAACTGCACTAGATTGAGCCAGGTCATATCAAGTATCCATTTTTTCGGTTTTGGCTCCACAGAATTCAGATCTAATGTTGCACCACCTGGAAGGAGAGAGAAGAAGAGTTTCTAATTTTGGAGTTATATGTACATATTACCATCTGGGAAACATTGCTTTAACATCACACTAAATTTATCCTACTTGACTTATTTCTTTGAGCCTGTTCATCAACCCATTTCCAAGTTAAGTTACATTCACATGGCCGTATCCATTTTGCAGTACACAATCCATGGATCTGCACAATGCAAATACCGGCTGTGTGCATCCCAATGATATCCATGTGCTGTCTGCATTTTTAGTAGCCCCATAGAAACGAAGCATGGGTCTACATGCTATCAGTAAAAAATGCACATCAGACAAAGACCGAAAATACAGCCATGTGAATGAGGCCTTATTTTTACCAATAATGTGGAATCAGTACAGGTCAGTATGAAATTCAATATTTGGGCATTAGGTTTACATACTGTGATGCTTACAATAAATCTACTGCACGATTTTAATAAAAATGTATCATGCATATGGAGTGGTATCTCCACAGGTTATGTCCTGTCTGCCTGAGTGAACAGACAGGCAGTCTTACATGCCACAGACATCAAATAACTGTTGACCAAACATTTTTTGGCACAAAGTTTGTGTATCTCTTCATAGGGCATGATAATTGCTAAAGAGGAGCACGAGAAAGCAGCCACCAAACCATAGGTGCCTGAGGGTTTGCTGGCCTCTATCTACTGGCATTAATCCAATTTGTACAAGGTGGGTTAAATGGTAGACCCACCTACAGGCATTGTTGCATACCAGATGAGATAAAGAATGAATACTGCATAGGCGCTTGTATGGCTAGGCTACTAGACAGGGCAGAAAAGTGTTAAATCAGTGAAAATTACTTTAACCGTTGATATAAAATATTATTTAGTAGTAATTTTATGCATCTATTATTCTACTTTGGGATTAACTGTTGCCTAATAAACTAAAAAGCCTGGGAGCAAGTACTGACAGAACATCTCCATATTGTACCTTTAATGAAAGTCTGGAATTCATTGTGAGAGATTTTCTTAGCTTGTAGGTCTATCTTTAATGCCATGAGCAAAGTGAACAGAAACTTGTGGTCTTCATACAGGCCTCGAGCAGTGTACTTAAACACTTCGAAGGTAAGGTACTCAATGATGTTTGCAATTCTCTTGGCGGTCAGTTGGGATTTCACCGATCTTTCCATCGACAAGTCGAAGATACCCAGAAACTGGCGGAGTGATGTCTGATACATTACATTCACCAGGCTCATTTCCACGATGAGGAAGTAGAGGATGCTACCACGTGTTGCTACAGGGCGATACTCCTCTCGAGCTGTATTAATCTTCAACTCTGTTTCTGCTGCAATCGTCAGCTTCTCACTGACCTTGAAAAACCAAGACCCGCAGCACATTTATAATTCATTTATATGAAGCAAAGGAAGTCTTGTCTGCAGACATTTAGAAATCTCGGGCTACTTTGTATCTTATATCAGCAAAAATAAGTTGAACATGCTCTTTGCATTGTAATCTTGTGTAATACAAACAAAACTAAAATCAATTATTGCTTCTGAATGTAAAAGTGTTTGAGGGCTCCCAACACATGGACTCATAGGTAGTCCTTTACCACTACCTGCGGAGTAGTGCCTTCAGTAATGTCTCTGCAATAAAGCAGCTGCTGGTACATGCCATGATGTCTGGAACTGTATGTGTGACAGAGGGATAGTAGAGCCCCATATAATGAAAGATTTGACTTAAATCTAATAAACCTATGATTCCTGTATACGCTAATACTCTACAAAATGTGATGTGAACTTGGCCATACAGATCAGAACTTTTGTCTATAAGCTACACGCTAAATTCAAATTTCCACACATTGAGAACTACCCTAAATCTATGCCAACACAAATGTTCCATATTTCTTTTTCATTTTAATCCTGCAATATATACTGTAAAATGAAAGGAGATATTTAAATGCTGAGCAATTTTTACTGCTAAATGTTACCCACAAAACTACTTGACGGCTTCCAGAAGGCAAATTATTCTTACAAATGAAGATTATATTAGCCAAATAAGTCTTTAAACAGCAGGCAGAATTATATTTTCTTCTGACATAAATGTTTCATTTTCTTGGAACAACTTTAATTGTAATGCATTTATTATGACTACATTTTTAATCGCATCTGGGACTGATACAATAACTTTTGTATCCATTGTACTATGTCTTGGCAAATGTTTCGGAAACATTAATAATGAAATGCATGGAACCAGACTGTGGTATGATGTGTTGATAACTACATCTTTAGTCCCATTAGCACCGCAACATCATTATTTATCCCTATTAGGCTACTTTCTCACTTGCGTTTGCAGGATCCGTTGGTGAGATCCGTCACAGGCTCTCACAAACGGTCCTAAACTGATCAGTTTTTCCCTAATGCATTCTGAATGGAAAAGGATCAGTTCAGAATGCATCAGTTTTGCTTCAGTTCAGTCTCCATTCCGTTTTGGAGGAGGACACTAAAACGCTGCCTGCAGCGTTTTGGTGTCCGCTTGACGGAAACTGATCCAAACGGATCCGTCATGACTCACAATCTAAGTCAATGAGGATGGATCCATTTTGTCTGACACAACAGAAAACGGATCCGTCCTCCATTGACTTTGAATGGAGTTCATGACGGATCCGTCTTTGCTATGTAAAAGATAATACAAACGGATCCATTCAGAACGGATGCAGACGGTTGTAATATCATGACGGATCTGTTCGTGAGAGCCTGGACGGATCTCACAAACGGATCCTGCAAATGCAAGTGTGAAAGTAGCCTTACATGAGATCCTTGTATATTTTATGCTGTTAGTTTGTGCAATCACATTATAACAAAAACATCCAACTAGGTAAAATATATAACTGATATGTCATACCTCCTCTGCTGTGGTTTTTGTAATCCTAAGAACCTCGATTAGAGACTCATCTTCTACAAGAGAACCTTGTGTGCTGGTAAGACGGAATAAGAGATTGTCCTCGAGCTCCTGCATTTTCCTCTTGTTTGAAGTCACTTCTTCCATTAGCTTGACCCTCTCAGCTTCTAGCTCCTAATAACATAAGTGCAAAGAAATGTGGGCTTATCATCCCAACACAGAATACAGCAATTTCTTGGAGAAAAGTTATTTTTCAGTTATAATTTTCACATTTTTCATAGCAGAGTATGAATTTCCATCCCAGTATGCAAGCAGTTACTAATACATGCTGTGTTATATTGAGCTGTGTTGGGTGGAAACATTTTTTGTTCCCTATATTTTAAGGTGATTGATTTAATGATTTAAAACAGATCTTCCCTCCTCTTTATATACCAAAGGCTAAAATATGTAAAAATAAATTATGGTGTGTGCTAAATCTATTATTTACCCATGTGCTTTAAGAGTTTCACATGTGACACAATGAACAGACTTTAGAAACAGTTTAGGCACCTGCTGTACCAGTTATAAAATTTATTTGGGGGAAGTTGGTCTATTCTGTACAACCAATTCCAATCTGCTGCCTAGACTAGCCAAATGAAATAAATAGAGCAGCGCTGTAATGAAATCCACTTGCAAAAATAGGTTCGAAGCTTCAAATGACCAGTCTCTAAGGTCGTTGATTGAACCACAATAGAAAGGAATTGAAAATGGCTCCACTGAGGAGAGGAAACATTGTGCTGTAAACTATGGGCGAAAAAAAGTCTACACTTGGCTGGAAGCTACTGGAGTACTATGTCATTCCTTTCTGAAGTGGTTGAGCCGCTTAGTCTATATTGCCTTAACCAGACTGCCTCATAAAATACTTCACTTGGTTACACCTGTCCGATTTTGACCAACAATGTAGGTGAAAACAGTAATGGTGTCCAAGGTACCCAGTCAAAATTCGGTTTCCATTATGTCACCACTATTGTTAGTAGTTTTGCTATGGACAATGCTATGGTTTGTGACTGGTGCATCTACAGTACATAAAACAGATGTGAAAACAACTGTGATTGAGGCTACCTTATAAATGATTTCCCTTACTTATGCCATCACCATTAAAGAAAAATAGTGAACAAGACGCTAAATAGTATGTAAATAAAATGGTAGTCTTGATCTTCTCCTGTATAAACCAAAGCTTTGATTTTCGCTTCAAGTATATAATGGTATAGTAAATGTTTTAGCGCAAAGAATAGCTGCTTAAAGTAGCATAAATGGAGTACACAACGGTGCATTTATTAAAATGCCCAGAGCAGCAGCAGCATTCACAGCACTGATTGTTGAGGCAAAGGGAATATGGATTGCATTGCCAGAAGCATCGAACATTACAATAAAGAAATAAGTGGCCAGATGGAGCACCATGGTACACTTTGATCCTTTCCAATTGTTCCGTTACAGAGAAAGATCTTTATTGCTCTGCAGAGGCATCATGGAATGAGTGATGGGAATAAATTCTCAAAGAAATTGTGTAAAGCTTTGCTAAAATGTAAAACGCTATGAAGTGTTTGTGAAAACAGATTTTCTCAGATCTTCAATTACACTGAACTCTGATACATCTACAGGAAACACTTCCTGCTCAGATATCTAGGTGTACATGTGAATGTCCATTTTTCATCATTCTTAAATGGCATTTAATTAGCACATTAAATGGCACACAAAGTCATGCCAAGGTTTATGCTGTTACCCAAAAAATGGAAAATCATTTGATAATGTGAAAACAAAAATGAAATGTGTGTAAATCACAAATAACCAAATGTATGTAGACATCAAGTTCACAACATAAATACTACTGGGTGAATGCTGCTACACAAGCCTCCACTCTGGGGGGATTTCTACTACATATTGGAAAGTAGCTATGAAAATTCACATTTATTCATCCACAGGAGCCTTAATAAGGTAAAAAAACACTGATTTTGGGTTATAAGACTAGGGCACTAAACTTGGTAAACCATCATTTCATGGATGTTGCATTGTACATGTGGATATTGTAGCAAAACAGAAAAGGCTTTTCACAATACTGTTGCTATAAAGATAATTTTAGAAATGTTATTTAGCATTTTATTTTTTATTAAAGAGGTATCCCAACCAACATCGGTCCACGCAACACCCATTGACATTTATTGTGAGAGCAGCTGCTCGCTTAACACTCAAATGTTCTCCAGATAGGTGGTGTCCCAATCTATCAGAGATTAAAAGGGTTTGCCCATCTTGGACATTGATGACATATCACTGGGATATGTCATCAATGTCAGATAGGTCCTATCTCCAGAATGGGGACTCTGAAGTGAGGGACAGTATATAGTGCATGCAAAGCCACCTCTCCAATCACCACTAAGTTGCTGCTGAAAACGGCCAAGCCAGTCCTGGGGTATTTTCAGAACTACCACAAAGCTGAAATGAAGGTGACAACACTTACACAGTTTGCTCTACTTCACTTCTGGGGGCCCATTCTGGAGATAGGAGTTGGTTCCCAGAGGTGGGACCTGCACCTATCTGACACTGATGTTTGAAATGGGAATACCCTTTTAAAAGGAACCTATCAGCAAATTCATGCTGCCCAAACCTCAGACAGCATGAGCTCCTGACAGGCTGCTTGGTTACAAACAGCTGTATGTTACTCTAAAACCCTGCATGATTTCAGAAACATAGTTTACAAATGATCTGGGAATGAGGAGAAAAGTCTTGAGGGTAGCTCCCTAGGCTTGATTTAGGTCTCTCCGTACTTGTAGAGAGAGAGCTGTTAATCCAGCTGAGCTGGGTGGAGAAAAGCCAGTTGGACCCCTCCCTGGTGACTCTTGTTTGTAACCAGGGAGCCTGTTGGTCTTTGCCGTCTTTTGGGAAGCATGACGCTCCTAGCAGGTTCCCATTAATGATGTGTCATATGGCTACACCATAGATGTCAAAAGCTGGTATAAGATACTGTCTCATTAACATTTTACTTAAATGTATGCCCCTTAACTTGATCTCAGCGTTGTGCCATGAAAAATTGTCCCAGAGCATTATTCATCTTCCATCAATCATGGTCATTTAAAAGTCTGAACATGGGTATGGAAACCCAAGCTAAAGATCTCTGGAGGAATGTTTTTTATGGTAATTTTTCCCAAAGGAATTTACAACTCATTAGTGAGTGCAGAAACTGAGGTCAAAATATTTTTGTGGATTATGAACTTAAAGGGAACCTGTCATCTCCGAAACACCCTCTGAACTAGAGTAAGTGTTGTATAGTGTAAGTGATGCTGAATCCGAATATGTAAGTTTTATCTTCATACTCACTTCCATTCTGACGCTGTGCTCCCACAAACCAGCAGTAAAACGCATTGAGAGGACTCTTCTTTGAGTCCTCTCCATTATATGAGTGAGTCCAGTAGTCCTCTCAGTGCATTTTACTGCAGGTTTGTGGGAGCACAGTGTCGGAATGGAAGGGAGTATGAAGATAAAACTTACATATTCAGATTCAGCATCACTTACACTATACATCTCTTACTCTAGTTTGGAGGGTGTTTCAGAGCTGACAGGTTCCCTTTAAGCATTTTGTGGTGTTTTTCTGTGAGCTTGTGTGACCTACCATTTTAGGACTAATCTGTTAATTTTACTGATCTTTAAGTAGCTGTAGACAGTACTAGCAGAGCAGAAATGGTACACACATAGCTGTTGGAAAGATGGCATCTTATCACAGTGTTATGTTAAAAGTCATTGAGCTCTCAATACCATTAGTGGTAGTAAACTATTCACATACGTTTGGCCATGTAGTGTATTTTTTTTGGTGTCGAATGTATTTCACTTGTTTGTTATTACAAAAATGCCTCTAACTATAAAGATAATATATTTTTTTCAACAGATTTCAATTCTATGGTAGATAGCTGATGTTTGTCTATTACTTTTTCCATGATTTTGCATTCTGCAGTGGTAATCAATTCATTTTCAATTCATTTACTGTATAAAATGCTCATATGCATTATAAAGTGCATGCTGTGAGAGGAAACAAGTTTTTTATGCGTTCTTTACCATTTATATAACAGAATTAAATCAGTTATTAAATGATTCTCTGCACACATACATAAGAAGTTACTTTAAAGGGGTTGTCCAAGATTCATTTTTCTTACAACAGCAGGGACAGTTCTAATAATAATAAAAAATATGTTTGCCATGCTGAACCCCCTCCATTCCAGCATCACTGCTCCATCCTCAATGCTGGGCTTTGTTGTGACTGCAGTGGTGGCCATAGCGTCATATACCACTGAGGCCAGTGATTGGCTACAGCAGTACAGTACACAGGCATGTCATCATGGCTGCCGTGGTGGGGAGGATAGGAACAGCAGCACTGAGATGGAGTGGGTTTGGAACCACAAAGATATTTTTTTTATTATTACTATTATAATAGTGTTCCTGCTGTTTTTAGATTTTAAAAAAATCTCAGATTTTTTTTTTAACAATGTTAGTGTCACCATATAGTTGTATCCTAGTAAGGTAGTAAATAAAGAAATGTGTTTTATGTTCTGTAACACCCTTACCTCAACAACAGGTCAGTCCTAAAACGTATAACATCCATTGAAAAGATATTAGGCATGCACAGGCAAGGAACTTAAGGAAAGTGATAAACTGATAGTTTACACACCTGCTTTTCAGTCAAGATCACACGTCCAAGCAGCTGGTCTTCTAAACCTTTCATGGTAACAGTGAAATCAATGACTGCCGTCTTTGCACTGATTTCAGGTGTATAGGCTGGGTTGGCCAGTTTAGTTGTAATGTAAAGAGTAAATCCTTTCATAACATCAACTTCCTTATCACCAACTTTTACCTACAAGAAACCAATACACTTTAATTACACCAGATTTAGATTCTTGTTCAGCAAAGATTGTTCTGGTATTTACACCAGTGAAAAACTCAAAGGATGCAGTGCAACAGAGAGCTCTGCATTACAGGAACTCAGACGAACTGACAGGGAGGGTGGTTCCAGTAGCAACAGGGAGAGTACAACTGCTGACATCTTACTTTGAATGTAGATCCAGACTTAATAAAGTTTTTCTCCAAAACATTGTCAAGTGCTGGGTCAAGTTCTTCTCCAACATCTTCTATCATGAGTGGTCTTCCTAGGGAAAGGCTATCCTCCAAGTGGGTCCTGAAATACTTGTGATTCAGGGATGTCACCTATGATTAGAAACAATGGAAGAAATCAGACAGACCTTTCTCATATGCTTTGAAACTGTGTGCATTTTATCTCCTTATTGTCTTCATTAAAGGGGTTCTCCCACAAACTTAAATATTTTTTAGTCATGCATGTGAAGGACTTTCGTTTGCTTCTGTTGGTGGGCTGTAGCTCATCAAACACCTGCACCTCCCAGTATGCACTGTAACTAGCTCCTGTTAACCCTTTCCTCTCCTGCAAAGAAAACAATCCCTCACATACAGCCCCAGAGCTAAAAAGGTATGCAATGCCCCACAATTTCCTTCTCTGTTATGTAGAGAGAGAGATAGCTATATATTTTTGTGAATGTAGGGATGAATGAAAAGTGATTGCCACTACACCTGTTTGTCTATAAGATCAGTACCCTGCTACTGACAGGAGTGCAACGGAGCAAGGATACTGAACATGCTGGTCCACCACTGAATGCAGGAGAAGATGGACCAGAAAGATAAACAGCAAGGGAAGCTGGGAATGTAATGTACATTTGAAACTAACAATATTCTGATTGCCTGATTGAAGTTGGGAAGGATTTTTTCCCCCTAAAATGAAGACAATTGGCTTCCACCGCACAGGGGTTTTTTGTCTTCCTCTGGATCAACTTGCAGGATAACAGGCCGAACTGGATGGACAGATGTCTTTTTTCAGCCTTATAAACTATGTTACTATATTATAATTGCATGTATATTGCAATAGTACTTCATATGAAACACCCCATGCATTACATAAAAATACTTTTCATGTAACTTAATTTGTGTCTTCATATTTACTACACTAGGTTATGTGCGTAAATTATGTTTTATATTTTAACCTTAACATAATTACAGTAAAACCTCTCCAAAAGAACAGCTCCTTATCAGATCACAATTCTTGTGACAGATTTCCAGTTCCATCATACATTAGGCATACTTACAAACTTCTTTGAGAAGATCCCCCTTAAAGGGGTATTCCCATCTCACAAATGTAATTTGTATAGTTAGATATAGCCATACCAATATTATTACTAATAGAATGTATTTATATAAAATGTACCGTTTAGAAGATTTTCCTATTTGTATTTCCATTGTCCCACACACATCAGTCAGGCCATTGCCCCTAGTTACGACCACCTCGGCTTTGTAGTTGTGGTGGTCAGCTTGCTCTTGTTCAAACCGGCTCTGAGATAACTGCTGTATTGTGAATGCACATAGTATGAGCATGTGGAGACACATCTTAGGGTACTTTCACATTTGCGTTTTGGATGCTACCAGTCCAAAATGTAATGGTCAGGATCTGTCCAAAACGCAGACTTTATAAACGGATCCTGCTCCATAGAGATGAATTGATCTTGGAAGAGGATCCGTTTCTCTGTGTTTTGGAAGCGCAGGCAAAAATGCTGCAACCCTAAGATGTGTCTCCGCATGCTCATGCAATGTGCGTTCACAATACAGCATTTACCTCAGAGGGGGTTTGAACAAGAGCAAAAAGGCCACCACTACTACATGGCCGTAACTAGGGGCAACGGCCTGACTGATGTGTGTGGGACAATGGATATACAAATAGGAGAATCTTCTAAACGGTACGATTTATATAAATACATTCTATTAGTAATAATATTGGTATGGCTATATCTAACTATACAAACTACATTTGTGAGATGGGAATACCCCTTTAAGGATCAATGTAATTTCGGGTGGTTATCTAAAAGAGGTTTTACTGTATATTTTACCATCTCTAATGCGCATACTATGATAATGTCATATACATGTTACAAGAAAGAAAACATTTCAGACATAATTTCCCAGAAGGGCTGTAGATATTCTATATTTTTTTACATACTATAACATAGCAGGTAAAATAAAAAAATAAATAAATCATGCCTTAATATTGATAAAAATAATGTCAGGAAAGCACCGTGAAAATAATTACACACTTGCTGAGCCTAATCTGAAATTCAGAACTATATAAATAGCAATCCATGCATTTGGCATGCTGGTTTTGAATACTGTCAAAAATAGGCGTGTACATATTACAAGCATGGATTTCTAATGTTTCACAATACAGCAGTTACCTCAGAGCGGGTTTTGAACAAGAGCAAGCAAAACATTTTATATAAATACATTCTATTAGTAATAATATTGGTATGGCTATATCTAATAATACAAACTGCATTTGTGAGGTGGGAATACCCCTTTAAGGATCAATGTAATTTTGGGTGGTTATCTAAAAGAGGTTTTACTGTATATTTTACCATCTCTAATGCGCATACTATGATAATGTCATATACATGTTACAAGAAAGAAAACATTTCAGACATAATTTCCCAGAAGGGCTGTAGATATTCTATATTTTTTTACATACTATAACATAGCAGGTAAAATAAAAAAATAAATAAATCATGCCTTTAATATTGATAAAAATAATGTCAGGAAAAGCACCGTGTAAAATAATACAATAACACTTGCTGAGCCTAATCTGAAATTCAGAACTATACCTAACACTTTACAGCATGTGGCTGGGTTTTATGTTCTGTAACAAAGAATAAGATAAATAAAATTATAATTGGGATTTCATGTTTATAGCTTCCCAATAGATTTATTAAGAACATATGGGCCATCAGAATTCAGTGTTAATTACCAAGCTGCAGGCACATCTTTGTTAAGTGAAACGGAGACACACAGAAAAGAGAAAAGAGTAGTTATTATCATCATAAAGCGCCTGACTATATGGATCAAACTAAAAGATAATAGGATGCACATTAAAAGCAATGCCTTTACCGGTGAACTTCTTCATTTCGGAAACAATGATGTGAATCTACTATATACACAGGAATATAACCTTAGAGGTTGCCCTATGGCCTACTGTACCTGCCACAGAAGGGATCAGCATTATTATAAATGATGGGTAACTAGACAAGGGCCCATTTAAAGTGTCCAATTTATGCCTCTTCCTGTACATTGGGAGCCACAAGCAATTTGCTTATGACAATGGAGCACAGAATATGTGACCGCATGAAAGAGTCATACAAAAAATGTGTGGTTTTAATTAAAATTAAAGTAGAACGGAAAAAAAATATCTGGCTAAATTACCTGTAACTCATTGTTCTTCTCTTTATTTTTAATCCAGATTTTACCCTGACCTTGTGGGTCTATCAGAAGCGGGAAGCGGGATGCTTTAGTAACAATTATTCCATTCTGGATAGAGAGGTCATCGCTGGGAAGTCCTTGGAGATTCCATTCTCCAATTGTAGCATTGTCCACAAGCATGGAGATTAGGTTCAGATCCTAAAGAAAATGGAAGTTCACACGTGAGGAATAAGTCTGGTTTCTTCAATTTCATTATATTTTTTAACACTTCCTGACCAAACGTTACCACCCTTCTGACCAGGCACATTTTCAATTTTAATCATGTGTCAATGTAGTAAATTGTTCTTCTATTCCTTTGCCAACGTTTTGCTTCCTCAAAAAATATACAGCTTCCACCTTGAGTAAGTAAGTGACTTATTTTACTATTTTTTAAATATAAAAGGAAAAAAAGGTAAAAAAGTGGTAAAAATCTTATCCAACGTGGTTTTAAACTGGCACAATTTTGATATGCTTCATAGGTTGTACAGAAACTATAAATTTTTGTATGCGATGCTGTGACTGGATGTCATAGCAATTAGACGCCTGGGGTCTATGTTGATTGGTCTTTGAGTAGAACTCGGTGACCTCAGCTGATTACAGACAGCACAGTCGTACTGCTGTAATGGAGCGGGATGAGCATAAAGGAGAGAGATCCAGAGATAGGGGTGGGCAAAGTAGAGTTTGCTATGATAGCAGGTCAGTCCAATGATTCTTGTGCTACATTAACATACTGAATTATTGAAAATATGTAAAGCTTGGTAATTATGTACATTGTCTGTTTTTGCAAATAATTTACTGTATATAAAGATTCTACTAGAGCTATAGAAAAAAACTATTTCCGACTGCAACCTGGGCACATTCTGCACCAAAGCAAGGCAATGCCCCAGACACATAAAATTAGATAAACTTTCTATGTCGCTTTCTGTAACTTTTGAGTCAATAGACTTGCATTATTTCCATTTTATTCCCTTCTTGTAACATATGGATTATTTTGCACAATAACCATTCTCTTGTTGCATCATGCGAAAAATTGTTTTGTGTGTGCCTAAGAGAATGATTTTTAAAAAGATATCAAGGGAGGACAAATAAGAATTTCAATGCCCTCAGAAGTCGTTCGAAAGCTGAGAGATTAAGTACCAAATCTCGTCTGCATCCAGTCAAGGTGGAGGGTGGGCATATGTTCAGTCACATATTTCAGTCATATTGCAGGAGTTGTCTATCACCTCTGTTAAAACTGGTGTAAAAGGTAATATTCTTGCTGTTGCTTTATTTTTTAAGGTTCCACTGAAGGTCTGACAGCTTTATGGCACTTTGAGAAGTAGTGGACTAAAATACTTCAACAAGAACTCAATCTTACAAGTCAGAACTTTTCCATTACAATGTCATTTTTTTGGTCCATAAACCTCAAATGTCATTTATTCGAGTCTTTGAACCATGACAGCTACTCTGTGCTTTTGCAACAATGAAATATAGAACTGACAGAGAAAAATTAATTAAAATGTCCTGCTCTTAGACAAAACCAAAAGTGACAACGAAGGCTTGACACTTTCAATCATTTTCCTGCAATCTGAAATGACAAGACAGGAAGACTGGGATGTTTATGCTGGGTGGAGAATTTGGAGTAGTCCACTTTATACATACTAAACTTAGACTAGACTTTGTGATTTATTTATTGAACTGTCTGTAGAAAAAAAGCACAAAGCAGAATGGACACTTCTGAAGTAAGAGAATGAGCTGCAGCGCACAAAGGTACTATAACTCATATCATCAACTTCTAGAGCTATTGACAAAAAGTACAGTAAGAATATAAGGAGAAGATCGTGGATCCAGAATACACCACCTATACTATGAAAAGTGATACTTTAGATAGAGTTATGTAGAAAAAAGTAAAATGTTGATTGGTCCTTTGGAAAGTAGCAAGCAAGTTTCTGCATCAGGATAACCTGATCCAGGGTCAGTGACATTAGCAGAGTCCTTTATAAATCATTTGTTGAAGGAGGCTATGAAAAAGGCTAAAGGTTATTATTGGCTCTGGAACGTGAACAATCTGGGTATACCCCCTTGCAGACAGCACTAAAGTGGCTAAGAAATGCAGAAGGTAAATCAAATATATAAAGGACTTTTTTTAAACAAAATTTCTTTTTGTACCCTTGGCAATAGAGTTGTTCTCTTACCTTAAAGGGAGTCTTTCACCTGTTTTTCACCTATATAACTAACAGCAGTACCCCATAGAAGATTGCAGACACATCCCAGACATACCTGTGTGCACTGTGTGTCTGTATTACATGTCCAGGAAAAAGCACTTTTATTCTGCAGGAAAACAGCTCCCAAGTGCCCAGCTGAAAGTGAAAGTAAAAACAGCTTTCTCTCCCGACTCAATTTCTAACAGCTATATCTTCTGATATTCTGTATATTTTATGCTGTGATTGTGGTATCATTTGAAAGCTTGGAATGCCAGCTTTCAAAGAAGGTCAGAATCATTTTTCTATCTGCTACCAATCCCAAGATATGAGCAGCTAAAGCAGCCCTCCCCTCTTCAGTCTGGTTTGCTTTGGGCACTTGGATCAGCAGAGCCGGGCACTTGGGAGCTGTTTTCCTGCTGAATAAAAGTGCTTTTCCTGGACATGTAATACAGACACAAAGTGCACACAGGTATGTCTGTGAGGCAGTGCTCTTAGTTATGCTCTTAGTTATATTGGTGAAAACAGGTAAAAGACTCCCTTTAAAGCATACCTATATGTTCAGATATCTTTTCAGAATAGGCTGTCATGTGTGTTTACATATCTGCCCATTATATGACTTGTATCTGATGGTAGGCTCTTTCTCTATTTCTCAGTTGTCTCTAAGCTGGTGGGTGGAGGCTAGCTGGTATTATGGCTGTCAATTCAATACACATAAAGGCAGGATACTATGCTCTCTACATATTAAATAACTGTGTGCCAACTGTTATCAACATCCACACTCAGCTTGACATAGCATGAATGTTTATTTCAATGACGTGAGGGGTATCAGCCACTGACATCACAGCCACGGATAGATACAGATATCTTTGTCAGAATCTTATGTCCCTTGGGAGCAAAGAATCAGGCATGTTGAAATCCAACATGCAGAATCCTTCTTTCCCCATAAGATTCTGTGTAATGCGTATGGGCACCTTTAGTTAGAACTGCTTTTCCATTCTATATTTTCTAAGAGTGCCAGCAAATGGCAGCCTTCCATTACAGTTCTTATAGGGGTTGTCACCTATGTATCTATCATATTCTGCTGATACATTTGAAAATCTGGCAGTAAGTAATCACTTTTAAATGAAAACTTCTGAACAGAATAAAAAAATAATATTTTGATCAGAAATCCTTAAAGGGGTTGTTCCAAGTTTTAAATCTTTTCCCTATCCACAGGATAGGGTATAACTAGCTGATTGCTAGGGGTTTGACTGCTGGGACTTCCACCAATCACGAGAATGGGGATTCCTGATACCCTGTTCTGATGAAGCAGCAGGTCATGCATGCCCACTGCCATCCCATTCATTCTTTAAGGAAGAGCTAGAGATAGGCAAATACAGCACTTGGCTGTCTCAGGTGCTCCGATACAGAATGAATGGAGTGGTAGTGTGCATTCATGACCCAGTGGTCGGATCCCCAGAAATCAGCTAGTTATCCCCTATCCACAGGACTTACAAACTTGGCACAACCCCTTTAACCAATGAAAAGAGAGCGTAATTAAACCAGTTTACATTTGTACATTTCTTTCAATCTTGACTTGACTTTTGTTAAGTTGCATTGACACCAGTATACACACAGATCAGGATATAGTCTAAAACACTTTATAAATGGAACCTGAAATGCAATGTCCCACCAAGTAATAGAGAACAAGATCCAGGATGACTGACAGTAAAATCAATAAGTAATGTGCAGAAGTCAGATTTCAGAGGCTTCACAAGATAAGCTTTACACAGCATGTTTGGAGCAAAATCCTTCTTACAATGGAAAAAACTCCTTCATATATTATATATACTTGTATATTTTTATTTTGTTTTTTAGCTACATTAGTGCTGCTGTATGAGGTGTACTCTGAAAGATCCCATTCCAGAACCAAACAATAACCTTTATGAAGGTGTAGAAACTCATCCATGAAGGATACTTTGTAGTGTTACAAGGGTGGGAGCTATGAGTACTCACTATGCACCCTTCTACCCACACACTGGCATGACCTTTGGGCAGTGCCATGTGCTTGCAAATGGAAAAATCAGCAGTCACATCAGCCCTCTTGTACTTACAGATTCACCAAATATAAGAAGAGACATTGCAATTCCCTTAGATTGAACTGCCTGCTGACTGGAGGAATCAGTGTGCAGCCATCCAAACTGTGATTTGGAGCACTGAGTGCCCATTGCATTAACTCTTTAACAACACAGGGTGTATAGAGGCGCCGGATATGAAACTGGGGATATAAAATTCAGTTGTGGTCTCCAATATGATGGTACACAGGGTGTGTGCATATCAACAAGCCAGGATGTTTAGATACAGGACTAGGATAGCAATTAGAATATTTTCCCTGGCTACCTAGTTATCTATGTATCTGAATACGGTATTACAGGCTATAGTGAGAAAGCAAAAAACCACTGCAATGTTGCATAAGCTGACTGGAGAACAAGCTATTGCACATTGTAATGGATGGCAGGTAAAGTGAAATGGAAATCCTTTTCAACAGTGTACATAGGTCAGGTCTTTCAATCTTTCATGGGCGCACTGAAGAACATCCTAAAGATTAACGCTCCATTTTAATATAACCTTACGTAAATCATTTGACAAGCCGGAACACTTTGATTAGTGAAAAAAGATGCATATTTCATCAGACAATTGCAAAGCTTGGCTTGCCAATAAGCATGCAGGATTGAGCTGCACGTCTTCAGAAATAAATTCTAATGATATTGTTTGCCATTTTACCTAAAATGACCTTGCCATAGACATGACTCATTTTGACGTTGTGTGACAGCTTCTGTTCCGCTCTATCATTTATCAGTGTTAATCTAGCTACCAAAAGACTCCTAGAAGAGTGGGATACGCACGTACGAGTTGCGAGCCACAGCACAGTTGTTCTTCTGACTCGCCCACAGAGCCGGATTCTCAGCGAGTCTGTGGAAGGAACCTCATTACCATAATTTTCAATGTGGGTCAACGTGAGTGTGTGTGCATCAAATCCAGCAAGAATAGCAATGCTAGATTAACAGTACGCTGCCTGGCGGTTTGATGGTTTCTTGAATTGAAAAGAGGAGTTTAGAGATCCAGTACTATTTCAGGAGGGACTGAGACAGGCTAGGTATATCTGACAGTTGCCAGTTACTGTTAATATAGCGCACCCACATATAAAGGAAACAAATGTGAGGGTATCAAGAATTCATTGAATGTACATCTGATATAGCATAATTAAAGAAGAACTCTCCAGACACGTATGTTACTTGCATCCTCGTGTAATAACAATTCTGGAGCATCTATTCTTATGGCTCTATGTTCTGCCATTCTTTTATGATTCCTTCTAGAAGTTATGAATGAATTGCCAGCAGTCTGCAGTGAAGGTCCAGCTGGATGTTACCAGTTGGGAGGGTGTCCCTGCACAGTCTGACACAGACAGCATTGACTGCATACTATCAGACTGTGCCAGGGACACCCCCGAAGTGGTAACACCCGGCTAGACCTTCATTGCAGACTGCTAGCTATTCATTCATAAATTCTAGCAGGAATAATAAATGAATGATAAAACATGGTTCCATAAGAATAGATGCTCAACCATCATTATTACATGGGGTATGGAGGTAGTTACAAAAACAGATATGTCAGTAGGCGACAGGTCCACTAACAATTTAAACAATTAACATGTTCAATCAGGGAGCTTAAAGGGATTCTGTCACCAGGTTTTGGCCTATAAAGTTATTCACACTACCGGATAGGGCTCATTGCGGTCAATGTAAAAAAGTTATTCTTATTGATCCTAGAGATGTATTTGATGTTAAAAAATCATTTTTTGTGATATGCAAATTACTCACATAAGGAGCCCAAGGGTATGTCCCCAGCGCCGTTGGAGCCCGGCCACGCCGCAACTGTTGGAGCCCGGCACCGCCCACCTACTTATTATTCACTGCAAATCTTCTTTCAGCCCTCCTCGAGTGAAGTGTGCAGACAGCTGGCGCATGCGCACTAATATCCTTGAGGCCGATGCCAGTAGACCGCACGGGCGCAGACTGCTTGAGGTACTGCGCATGCGCGGGATTACGCTGGTGGTGGAGGAGGGCTGCAAGAAGATTTGCAGTGAATAATAAGTAGGTGGGCGGTGCTGGGCTCCAACAGTTGCTGCGTGGCCGGGCTCCAACGGCGCTGGGGACATCCCCTTGGGTTCCTTATGTGAGTAATTTGCATATCACTAAAAACGATTTTTTAACATCAAATACATCTCTAGGATCAATAAGAATAACTTTTTTACACTGACCGCAATGAGCCCTATCTGGTAGTGTGAATAACTTTATAGGCCAAAACCTGGTGACAGAATCCCTTTAACAATGGGATGTGATCCTTACATCACTGTATGGTATTCTATGATGATTCATTTCCTTTTTCCATAATTGAAGCAGAAGAGTTCGATACTCCTGGTTAAATGGACCACTATAGGATAGGAAGCCGGTAGCCAGAAGAACATCCCCTACTAGCCGAATGATTTGATTCTGGAAGTTTTTACTGCTTTCTGTCCATCGTATCTAGGTGCAAGGAAAAAAATTAATTAAAGAAAAGTCAACCATTTTATATATTTTGCAGGCATTCATGGCAAGAGGTCTGGCATTCATTCAGTTAGCATTATACTACAATGATAGAAACAAGGTACATTTCCAATGTCTTGTGATCAATATGAGTGCATTATAAAAGTTAAAAAACGTCCAGCAAAGAGTGACTTTGGTCTCCAAAAACTGTCCGACAATCAGTGGCGGCAGGCTCCCTGCACACACTAGTTACTGGGCAGACCTTATAAAGGGTTAAATAGTTATTTCAGGCATCACACCATCTAAATGATCTTTTTCTCTTTCTAATTACAGTGCCATGAACGGAAGAACTCTCCATGCCTAACTACTACCATGGGCAGATACAAGACAATTATTTTTAAAGGTTTTAGGACCAATATATTGATGACGTATACAGAGGTTGTGTGGGACCGATCAGCTGTTACTGTCAGCCGCGGGTTCTGGAAGCACTCTGTGTAGTAGCCACTCTCAGGCACAGCAGCTCACATTGACTTGAGTAGTAGCAGAGCTGCCGTACTCGAGTCTTAGTAAATTTAACAAATTGGTCCTTTTTGGAAGATTTACACTCTGGTGCACTACAGACTCCTCAAGATACTCCTAATATTCAAATACATTTACCTGGATATACCTCACAATGTGCCACTTTTATCTGGGCTCTAGACTTCATAGCCAAAGAAGTATGTGTTACCTATTTTGTGTGGTACTTCTGAATTTAGGCCTTTCACTGCTGGATATTTATATGTATATCTGTAGTCTTAATGCTAGATGTTAACAGTGGCCATTTGACACAAGTATGCTTAACACCTGTAGAACTGGGGTGGGCTACCCTGTTGGTACATTCCGTACATAGTGCCCATTAACTGAGACACGCTTACCAGTGATCTTCTATTATGTCTGCTTTCCTTATGTCTGTTTCATCCTTTACTCTCTCTCCTTCTATCTCACCTTTTTGAATTTTTAAAGGGTAGCACTGCCCTATATGTAAGTGAGTAAATAAATAAATGTGAATTACTGTTTAAATTATGAGTTTTTGTTAAAAACTTAAAAAAAAATGTTGGTGATTTTTTTTTTTTTTTACATTTTTCCCATGTCACTATATACAAAAATTTGAATTTTTTACACTAGTCAATAGGTCTAAAATGTTAAGACTTCCTGTGTTTTGAAAGAAGCTACGTGGGCCATAGACTCAATAAACAGGAGCTGAACCCATTTACTTCTACGGGAGAGTTTTCTAGACATGTTCTGTGACCTGTGCAGAGTTTAGGAGGGAGCTGATAAGCTGTGATAACACCTATTGTGAATGGTGGATCCTATGGTGTTACTTATCATTGTAATTTTGCCTGTGGTGATAATAATATCTACTGCAAAGTTATCTGTACAAAACAGATATTCATGACCTATTACATAAAATATATATATATTTATTTATTTATTTATTTATTTATTTATTTACTAGCTGAAGGACCCGGCTTCGCCCGGGTATATTTCATTTATTTCATTTAATGTTTGTGTGTGTGTCGTTAAAAGATATCGAGAGTGACCTCTACAGTAACCGCCCCTTTAACAGTGACCTCCACAGCAGCCCGCCTCTTAACAGTAACATCCACAGCGCCCTCCCCTTTAACTGTGACCTCCACAGCAGCTAGGGTGGCCACTGTCTTCACCCCAGAAAGCCAGACCTCACCGGCTATGCCCCCAAACGTGAAGCAGCACCCCCAGTTTCCTTGAAGCCACACCACTAAACATGAGGCCACGCCCCCTGGCTCCATGAAGACACGGAGAAGCTGTCTGAGTGTGAGCTACTGAAAGGACATCCCTGCTTCCATCCAGGCACTGTGCCGGACGGAGAACAGGGAGCCAGAAAACTGGACTAAAGCCGGACATCTGGCCACCTTAATATCAGCCTGCCCCTAGGGTGGCCAGAGGTCCAGTTTTAGGCTGAACAGTCTGGCTTTCAGACTCCCTGTCCACCGTCAGGCGCAGGGCCTGGAGAGACACAGGGATGTCCACCCTTTCAGTAGCTCACGCTCAGACAGCTTCTCCTCCGTGTCTTCATGGAACCAGGGACATGGCCTCGTGTTTAGGGGTGTGGCTTCATGGGGACCGGTGGCACGGCTTCACATTGGGGGGAGTCTGGACAGTCTGGCTTTCAGACTCCCTGTACTCTGTCAGGCGCAGGGCCTGGATGGACACAGAGATGTCCTTTTGAACAGCTCACTCTCAGACAGCAGCACTGTTCAGTCTGAGCTTGCAGGGAGAAATTCAACCTCCTCCCACCCCTGCAGCTGACAGAAGTTGATTTTTACCTTCATTTTTTTCAATCCCGGTCAAATGCGGCGTGGAAGGGGCGTGGCCTGACTGAGTCGGGGGCGTGACTTAGTTGGACCTGGGAGTGGGGCTTTTAAGTCCTTCTTTTGAAGATGGCCTCAATTACAGGTCGATGCCGTAGTAATTTAGGAGGAAAGTGGGTAGCAGTGGAAAAAACATCTTTTATTACTACTGAACGGTAAATATGTGAAATTTACATTATATGAGGTAATGATTGATGATGAGTTAGTCTAAAACATAAATTATATTTATGGTAACCAGAAAACCCCTTTAACAGGACACAGGGATGTCCTTTTGAACACCCCACTCTCACACAGCAGCACTGTGCAGTCTGAGCAATGAGCTGCAGGGAGAAAGTTACCCTCCCCCCACCCCTACAGAGGCAGAAGGTGATTTTTACCTTTATTTTTGTAATCCCTGTCAGCTGCAGAGTGAGAGGGGGCGTGGCCTGACCGGGTCAGGGGCGTGACTTAGTTGGACCTGGAGGTAGGGCTTTTAAATCCTTCTTTTGAATCACAGGTTGATGCCTTAGTAATTTAGGAGTAAACAGAGTGGGTAGCAGTAGAAGAATACATCTCTACTGAACAGTAAATATGTGAAATTTACATTATATGAGGTAATGATTGATGATGAATTAATCTAAAACATAAGTTATATTTATGGTAACCGGAATACCTCTTTAACAGTCTCATCCAAAGCCTCTTTAAAGCAGACCTACAGCAGTGAACTGGCTAGGTTGTCATGGAAGCCTGTTGTGTGTTGAGGCTGCCTGTGAGCATCTATTGGCTGATAAGGGTCATGTGACCAGGCTCCTATTGGCTAATGCATGTTTTGGGAATATCTCAGGAACGGTACGTCCTGGAGAGCTGAAAACTGTTCTAAAACCTTTCCGGACACCTGATGTACATGTGTGCCAAATTTTGTGATTGTAGCTGCAGCGGTGCGGATTCCTTTAGTGGACATAGTGGACACACACACACACACACACACACACACACACATACACTCAGCTTTATATATTAGATTTATTTTTATTTACTTTTTTTAACAATAGGTCATTTTCTGAGGACACATTTCCTTTAAAGAGGATCAGTCACCAAACCAGAAAAAATAAAAATGTGTTGCTTGAATAATCTAAATAGTCATGCTTTTCTGAGCATAGCATACTTTACTCTATGTTTCTGCGTCCCCTGTTCTTCAGTTATGTCCCCCTAAAGTTCCAGCACCACAATCTGAAGTGACTAGCTGCAGAGGTGTGGCTAACCACTTTCCTTCTTCCCGCTGTGATGATCTCTGTCACACACACCCTACAGCTGCAGCATGATCTCGTGAGAACTACTAGTTCTTGCAAAACCATACCGTATGCTATCTCCCGCTGGGACAGGGAAGCATGGCTAGTTAGATTATACAACCAGCACAATTATTTTTCTTTGGTGTAAGGTCCTTGTTAAAGGGTCACTTAACTGTTAAAAAAAACTTTTGATATATCATAGAGACACATTCAAAATTTAGATCGGTGAGGGTCTGAACACTAAGACCCCAAATGATCCCTAGAACGAGGAGAGAGAAGCACGGGAATAGCGCTCTCTCCTTGCTACATTGGACTGAATCAAGAGAGGCCCATAGACTTCTATGGAGCCCGTCCCCTGCAGCAAGGAGAGAGAGCGTGCTATTTGCCTGCCACTCCCCCCTCGTCCTAGAGATATTTAGGGAAGGGGGGGGTCTCATGACTCGGACCCCCACCAATCTGACCTCTTGATATACCTCTATGAGATATCAAGTTTTGCAAAAAGTTTGTGACCTTTTAAATTGTTAGAAAATAGTATCATGCGCAGTAAAATTATAAATTTAAAATGGTGTTTACTAGTAATAGCACTACCTTTTCCTGACAAACAATCATATACCCAGGTGACAGGAGCATGGTGCAGTAATACGTTACATTGATATGTTTCTTACTTTTTCCCCTCCAAGCCCTTCAATCAGTGCTTTAGCATTGACCATCTTCCTCCTGCACGCTTCTGCATCATCCAGCAGCATTTGTTTCTCCCGCATTGCAGCATCGTACATGGCCTGCACATCATCCAGTTCTTTCTGTTTGGCATCAAGCTGATTCTGTGCTTTATTCAGTTCTGCTTGGGCAACAGCAAGTTTGGCTCCTTGTAGAGCCAAGTTAGCCTGTGAAAGAGATAATGTAATAACATGAATACATTGCACAGTGATTACAGTCAGCCCTCTCATGCTCTATGGACTTCAAGTGCCAAAACTGTCTCAGCGGAAAAGTGGTCTTCTTACTTATAGTAATCGATCAGGGTTCAGCATTCATTATATAAACCATATTGAAACCTAGGTTCTGACCGGTTCCTGTGACTACCCGTTGAGACAAAGTACAAGGCCTGATGAGAAATCATCAAACATAAAAAACAGTATTCTGGGGATCAGGATTATGTTAAATTTGTATCTCTTTTTTGTTTGACATATGATAGAAAAAGAACAAATATAGGTTAGTAGAAGTTAAAAGCAATAGGGCTCTTTAAAGGGTGACATTGGTGGTTCAATGATGAGTGTGAATAATCTAGAAGCATTTAATAATAATAATAATAATGTTGTGTGAAGTGTGTCCTCTGTCACACCAGATTTAAAGGGGTTCTCCAGGAATGATTTAACATGGTCTCCAGCAACAAGACTGCTTGCCTCCACTTGCAGAGCTGCCTAGAGGACTGAGGGGGAGGTCCTCACTATACACTACACTTTTGTACAACAGATGGTAATGATGTGATCCTACCTATTTTATGCCATTATGGCTGTAGTGAGGCCCCAACCCCTCGCCCCCCTAGGCAGATCTACAGGTGGAGGCAACCAGTCCTACTCACATTCTAGGATAGGTTGATGGCAGCCATTTTAAATAATACCAGGACTACCCCTTTAAGACTTAATAGTGAAGTCTTACCATAAACCTTTGTAATTTGTATTGACATCATTCTACAGAATACATCTACATAAAATGGTAAAGGCTAGATTTTGTACCTGTATTATGGGATAAAAAACATATGTGCAATTATTTTTTATTAATAAATTTGTTCTACTTGTTTTCTGCAGCCTACATGTATCCTAACGTATTGCAGGCTGCTCATTCCTATTTAGTGTGAAATCCATCAGACGCTCTCTCTGATGACACAGTCAGACATTGTAATGGACCTAAAATACTGTCTGCATTCAAAGGCAACAAGAACTGGTAAATTGGTGGCATTAAATGACTTAACTCTAAATCAGTAAATCATCTTTTCTTAAATAATCTTTTACTAGGCCTTGCTCCCAGTTAACCAGATTCCTACTCTACACTGATGAGGGGAAAATACCCCGAAACAGCTGTCTGTGGATGGATACCATGCTTTGGCATAGGTGGTTTCCTTTTGCAGACTGCCCTTCCCTTGGTTGTTCCTTCCCGGTGAAAGGCCTGGCTAGTTTGACCATCGTTGAGACACGTGATGGTGTCTCCGTGGTTTTCTTTTGATTTGCACATTAACTCTAAATCAGTACAGAAGCAAGCAAACCAAGTATTAAGAGTTAAAGGGAGTCTTTCACCTATATAACTAACAGCAGTGCCCCACAGAAGATTGCAGACACATCTCAGACATACCTGTGTGCACTCTGTGTCTGTATTCCTTGTTCAGAAAAGCACTTTTATTCTGCAGGAAAACAGCTCCCAAGTGCCCAGCTGAAAGTGAAACTAAAAGCAGCTTTCTCTCTCGACTTTATTTCTAACAGCTATATCTTCTGATATACTGGATATAATGCTGTGATGGTATCATTTGAACGCTTGGAATGTCAGTTTTCATAAAAGGTCAGAATCATTTTTCTATCTGCTACTAATCCCAAGATATGAGCAGTTAAAGCAGCCCTCCCCTCTTCAGTTTGGTTTGCAGCAGCAGCAGAGCCGGGCACTTGGGAGCTGTTTTCCTGCAGAATAAAAGTGCTTTTCCTGGACATGTAATACACACACACAGTGCACACAGGTATGTCTGGGATGTGTCTGCAATCTTCTGTGGGGCAGTGCTGTTAGTTATATAGGTGAAAAAACAGTTCAAAAAACTCCCTTTAAGCTTCTTGTGGCCATGTCACCGCTGAAGTCAGATATTGCCTGCAGTGGAGCATGTGACCATGACCATGCAGCACCAAATATAAACACTATTGGGACTGGAACATGGACACAACGGAGGCAGCACAAAGGACCATAGCAGAGGGCAGCAGGTAAATATGAATCTTATTATTCCCAGAGAACACTTTCAAAGGCCACTGGTCTCTATGGTCTAAGAAAGGCTACAAAAAGTTTGTATCTCAGTACAGTATGTTGACTAGAAGCACAGTCTCAGTTCATGATTTATTAATCACAAATGTATATGTATATACAGTATGTCCATACTCTAGAGGAAACCATAAATATTTCAAAGTGCACTTTCTGTGCACTTCATAGTTACACCCATACTATTCTTATTGCCCAAGCAACAACCTGCTGTCTTGTTGTTATTAAACCATTATAAGAAACAGCAGGAGGTTCCTTACAAAAGCTCAAGGATAAATAAAAAAGACCTTTCACTTTGGTTACAGAATCTTAAACGCCTTCTCTTGTTACAGATCACAAATCTTCAATTCCTTCTACTGCCAGCAGATTATTATCCCACAACACTGACATTTGTGATGCTGAATGTAGAATTGATTTTCTATGGGTGATCCTATGGGTTTTCATAGATTACAGTATCTAATGTGATACCCCAAAATGACAAATGGGGGATGGAAATCTAAAATCAGAACTTTGAACTTTGTTAAAAGTTCTTTCCACAATCGTTTCCAGTCTCAACTCTATCAAGGGCCAATTATTCTTAGCGTGCAGAGCATAACTCCTGCTAATCAGGAGAATATGCCTGAAAACTAGCAGGAGGGAGATGGAGCGACATAAATATATAATGAAATGGAACATAACACAATGCCACAAATCAGCCAAGAAGGGGAAAAAAACAACAGAGTAATAAAACACAGAATACTAATTAGCTTGACAACATGATATTTATAGCGCCAGTGAAGACATACAGTACTTTTAAAGTTTGATAGGGATTTTTTTTTTTTTTTTTTGCTGTAACCTCTTTGTTATTGTCTGTGCTACTTTGTAATACAATCAGTGTCTGAGGTATGAAGGACCCACCAGGGAATCTATTTGCTAGGGATTATTTCACAGCATAAATGAAAGTACATTGTTCGTAATGCAAGCAATTTGTATTCTGAGTTTGCTGTGTTATAAAACCTGCGGATGTTTGAGGAATATTATTTGAACTTTAGCAGAAAATAAAGCCATTTTGCCCTTAGCGTCAAACATACCAAGAAACTGATGATCAGTAAAATAATTAGCAAGTTTGATGGCCAGTCCAAACCTGATGATAACTACCCCTTAGTAAAGCATTTTAAAAACAGAATACCTTTGAAGGACTGCCTTCAAATAACAGATAGAAACCTTGTTTGTACGTTTTAAGAAATGTAATCCATACCTTCAGGGGAAGAACCTCTTTGTTAATTCCAAAGAAGTATGCCATGGCTTGCGTCCATGAACACAGTCCTGCCACGTTTCCACACACTTTTTTGGCAGATTCAAGGTTATAGTCTTCCATATCTAGATATGGCTCTAAAAGTTCTACCATTTCCTCGGTGATCGTGTCCTACAAAAGTACATTTAAAATGAAACATTTAAAAGCATAGCCCATAAGTTTAGGGAAAATCAGATTTAGCTAAAAAAAACATTTTTTAATATCCTGGATTTCTCTCTCAGAAATAGGAAGTAGTTAGTCAGTAAGTTAACAGTGAGGGAGATCCATGGTTGAAGCTGGGCCTGCAGAGATAAGCAGAGACTCTGAGATCTAACGGGTAAGTAAAGCAGTAAAGACTGCTGACTGCACCATGGACCTGCTCTGGATGGCCGAAACTGACTGGACTGCTTGAGGGAGTTCTCTCCCTTGTTGAGTACTGTCCCCTGAGTAACACAAGTGGTTGTGGACCAAGTGCTTGTTGGAGACTATAATGTGGCTCAAACCTAATACTCTGGAGGGAGAAGGACACAGAGGTTGTGACCCTGCTAGCCAGTTATGCTTTGCACCCACTCACAAAGTGTGTATTGTAGATTGTGAGTAGAGATGAACTGTAGCTTGGGGAAAGATGTTGTCCTATAGCTAGTGGCAACCTTCTGAAAAGCCTAGAGTGATTACACAGTGACTGCAAAAAGCATCTGTCCTCTTCCTAGGTGCTACCACCTGGTACAAGTACCCTGTGTGTAGAGTATTGTGAGTGTCCTGCTGAGTAACAACCCCTTGTAAGGTCTAGAGATTATTCTTCTACCTGTGGAAACTGTCTGTGAAGTCTAGAGATGGCCCTGCCACCTGTAGCAACCATCTTTGGAGTACAAAATATATTGCTCTTGTTGCCAATGTCCTCTGATTGTCATGTAAAGAGACTGCTCTGTTACTGTCAGCAACTGCATGTAGAGACTGCTCTGTTGACATTAGAAACCAAGTTCAGTGCCTCGCAATCCTGTGTGTAACCATCAAGCTATGTGCAGCCATTAAGTTTGTGCGCTCTCTGAGAGGCTATAATCATATTCTTGTTGCCTCAATTTGAGTAAACCATTGTTTAAGCTAAACTTTGTTAAGACACTGCACCATATTCGAATAGGCTACTATGCACCCTCATAGGCTACATCCATAAGTTTTTCACTCTATTACAATCTCCATCGAGGTATATGCATAGAAATCACAGATGTACATGGTAAAATAATTTTGTATTCTACTCCGAGAGCAATGCTTGAAAGTTTGTGAAACCCTTCTGAATTTTCTATATTTGTGCAAAAACTTGACCTAAAACTACATCAGATTTTCACACAAGTCCTAAAACTAGATAAAAAACTAAACACATGAGTCAAAAAGAAGTGAACCTTTAGGATTGGCATATAGTTAAGGCTAATTTTACATCTGCATTTTTGCTGGATCCTTCATGGATAATACAACCGTCTGCATCCGTTATGAATAGATTTGGTTGTATTATCTCTAAAATAATTATGACGGATCTGGCACTAAAATCACTGTAAGTCAATGGGTGCCGGATCCGTTTTCTTTTGTCACTTACATGGTGTTTTATGCCGGATCTGTCTTGCTCCACATCCCATGACACACTTAAAAATGCTGCTTGCAGCATTCTTCTGTCCGGCATGGGAACGCAACCAAACGTAATAGAATATATTCTGGTGTGCTCCGTTCAGTTCAGTTTTGTCCCCATTGACAATGAATGGGGACAAAACTGAAGCGTTTACCTCTGGTATTAAGATCCTATGATGGAGCTCAATACAAGAAATGAATAGTGCATATGTGAAAGTAGCCTTAAAGATAAAAATAGAGTCTGGTGTTTTCAGTCAATAGGATGACAATCAGGTGTGAATGGTTGATCTGTTTTATTTTTAAGAACAGGGATCTATTAAAGTCAGATCTTCACAACAAATGTTTGAGAAAGTGTGACATGAAAGAGGTTTCTGAGGACCTCAGAAGAAGTGATGAGGACGAGGCTGGAAAAAGGTTAAAAAAGCAACTCTAAAGAGATCCAATCCAAGTCAAACAAACTGTGTACAAATTGAGGAAATTCAAGATCGTTATTATTCCCCAGGAGTGGCTGACCAACAAAGATCACGTCAAAAGCAAAGTCACAAAGGTAATCTTTAAACCCAAGGTAATCTCTAAGCAACTAAAGACCTTTCTCATATTAGCTAATGTTCATGAGTCCACTAGCAGGACTACATTGAACAACAATGGTGCTAATGGCAGGATTGCAAGAAGAAAGCTGCTCTCCAAAAAGTACATTGCTGCCTGCCTGCAGTTTGCTAAAGATAAGGGTTTTATAATAACATATGGGAATGTTATATTAATTGCCTTGTTGTGTGTTATGGTAATTGAGATGAAATAAAAAATTAGAAATTAAAAAGAAAAGAATTTTGTGACAGATGAGCTAAAAAAGATTTCATATAAAACTGTAGGCTCTTTCATTATTTGGTATACTGGGCATTCAGTTCATGCAAAACATTTGTCCACTGATGCTTACAGAATGGAAGAATGGGAATGTAAGGCAGGAAACAAGCCCGTCTCCATTTCATGAAAACAAATACGGTTTTTAAGTTTGTAGTTATATAATATACAGAAAGACCAGCAACTTCTGAACCCTCACAAGTCTGGCACATATCCTATAGCACTAATATGGACTGGAATCTTCTAAATTATGAGAACATTGGATTTTCATTTTGGAATTAACTATCATTCATGAATGCTGGGAGAATAACATACTGTAGATGCATGCTTGTATCACAATGTTAGTATAAAAAGAATTGTTGATCCACAAACCTTTCGAAACTCTAGTAATGAGTTCAGAAATCCAGCATTATTCATTAGTTTCAGAGCCTCTCCCCAGGAAGGTTTCACACACGGTCGTTCAGGGTCGGCTGTCACTGGATCAATCTTTCTTTGAAACAGCAGCAAGACGCAGTCCATGATTCTCATAATTAAATGGGGAGGTCTTCCCAATTTACGAACAGTTGAGATATCAGCAGGCTTGATAGTCTAAAAGACATTGTTAGAGTTGTTTTCCATTTAGCAGGTCATGTTAAATTGGTGAGGCTACATAAAAAGCGGCTCATGCATAAAATCACCTGTTCAAATCAACCTGACTTTGTCAGGTCTACATGCAATTATTATTTTAAGGGTTTGTGCAAGCAATTTATGTTTACTGCCCCAATGTATCTAATATAAAACTGAGACCCTGCTAATGATTGATACTATTAAGCCACAGCGGCAGTCCTCCTTCAGTTGCAATCATGTGGACTGCAGGATCAGACTATTTACAAAGTTTGTAGTTTGTGACCATAGAGACACACAGGCCAGCATTACACAGTTACATTGTTAATACAATTGAAAAAAGACATATATCCATGACGTTCAATCTAATCTGAGGTCTGATGGGGTGTAACATTGAGGGCTGATTGGGGGTCTGAGCGGGCTGATCTGTGGTCTGATGGGGGTCTGAGTGGGCTGATCTGAGGTCTGATGGGGGTCTGTCAATGTGGGCTGATCTGAGGTCTGATGGGGGACTCTTAAACCTGGGGTGCGTCTTATAAAGCGAAACATTCGGTATATTAGTACTGCACATCATTTTGCTATATTCCAGAGTTAGGTCAATGTGACCACATGTAAATGTTTACTGAGTTTGGTTTTAGCTACATTTCACCATGTGGTATTATCATTTACCCATGTAGACACTGGTCATATATGTATTTGAATGGACTTCTGTCAATGTTTAGAATTTTTCAAAATGTGGACCAAAATGTCAAATTTAAGTACTCTTTACAGTCTTGCTTGGAACAGACCAATCTTTTGTACTCTGTGAACCTATCTTGTGCATCAAAAATGTTTCAATGTATTGTAAAAAATAAAAGAAAAGTAATTTACCTGCAGAGCTGCTTCAGCTTCTTCCAAGGCAGGCCTGGCCACTTCCAGCTTCTCTTCAGCTGATGCCTTGGCTACTGCAATTTCATCCACAATAGCCTGGGCTTTGTCTTTCACCTTTTGCACTTGCATCTTTACTTTTTCCGCAGCTTGTGCTTTCAGAGTCACTTCCTGCAGAACCTCATCTGCTTTTTTAGATGCGACATCAAGGTCTTTTTCTTTGACTGCAAGCTCTTTTGACAACTGATTGACAGACACTTCAGCCTCCATCAATTTTGCAAGACCTGAGAAAAATAATTATGCAGGATTAAAAATGCAGAACGTAATATATATAATTGAAGTAGATCTGCCTTGGTATTCTGCGGGCAGAATTGTACTTTGCTATAGTTTTGTGAAAAAAGGTGCAGTACAATGTACTAATTTAGTACACACCTTATTCAGATGGACATATGTGATTTGTGTATATATATGTAAAAAAAATGACAGTTTGGCATCCATACGGATATCCATGCTGCACCCTTCTGTTTCAGTGTCCATTTTTACACTTATTAGTCATCAATTTTACTTGTTCATGTAAAAAAACGGTTTCCTGGTTATTCTTTTCTCTGTTGCTTAGCAACAGATGTGTGAAAAACAGAACCTGGATGACGACTGCATGGCACTTGTTTTTTCACACTCCAATAGACTTTAATGGGCGAGTCTGATCCGCAATAAGGAACCAGAATATGGCATGCTGTGAGTTTTCCCAACATGTACATGGTCTGCTTAAAAAAATAAAAATAACCCCATTGACGTGTATGGGTTTCATGTCCATGGACTTGAAATACCTTTATGTGAATAAGGCCTAATGCTAGTTTCACACTCGCGACAGAGCTCTCTGGCAGGCTGTCCCAGATGTTACCACATGCCTGCCGGACCCCACAGTCTATAATGGGATCCGGTGGAGATCCAACTGACACTTCTCCGTCAGAACAGCCTGCCGGAGTGCTCTATTGTTTATGTTTAATAGGCCTGAGTCAATTGATTCCCTATTCACTTGAGGTCTGTAAGTCCAGAGGATGTTCTAACTCACAAAACTGACAGCTCATGCCGCAAAGGCGGTCAATGAAATCAATTCCACTGACAAATCATTTCCCGCAAAACCATATATGAATCTGCTCACTCCTCCTGCTGCAGATAAGACACCGTATTTAATAAGACAGATCAGTTTTAGGTATAGAACAAATCAAAATTATTTCCTGTATTACTATCATCTGAAGATTTCTTTTCTTAATCTCCGACCTGCTGCCTTTTTTATAATCGATTTATGTAGCTAGTAGCTATTTACACTGTACATGTTAAAACATGACAATGAAAGAGTTCTCTTCTCTGCTCCTGCTAAGCAAACACTAATTTCTTGAACAGTTTCTCAGATTGTCGCCAGGACTTTCATTGTCATGTCCACGGTAAATTGGGACTGCAGAAAAGTACAAATATAAAACTTCTGTAAAGTATGGTAAAAAAGAACATATAATGTACCTGTTTTCATGCGATTGGACAGATTACCAACATATTCAAATTTCTCTCCATATATTGCCTTGTATCCAGAAATGAATGACAAATATGACTTTGGAGTGACATAAGTCTGACGCCTGTATCTTTCAAAGTATTCGACACACTTTTCTGCCACTATATCCTGAAATGTACCCATTGTGTTCACCACACTCCTCTTCACCTCATCTGTGCATTCTATTTTATAAGAAGCCAAGAAGTGATGGGCCACAGCAACCAAGGCATCCCGTGGCCACCGCTGGAACCAGTCCATGGTACAGCCAGAAATCAGGCCAGGAAACTTAAGAGCTCTTGTTCTGAACTTTTCTCCAACAGGGGAGAAGCACAGCACGACATGTAAATTGCTGCGGACACGAGACAGGAAGTAGTCATACAGGTTTTCAGCAGTTGGAGCACGTCTTGGATATTCTTTCTTCATGATCGGTATGAGATCTTGGGTGATTTCATCAATCTCATCCCTTGCAAACAAGTTGGACACTTCTCCTGATGCCAGAACATTATTCATGTACTCTAAAAAGGATTCGTCCTTAATTTCATTGTCAGTAAATATGAAGGTAATTCCTTTTCCCTTTTGGCCTGCTGTGCGGTATAATAACTTCAGATCATCAAGAAGATTGTTCGTACCATATGTTCTGCAATAAAGCGGATATATAAATGTGTTTTAATAGAGTTATACAAAATTTTAACAAACACAAAAGGCACACGATTTAGTGTCTTGAAGTGCAGAACACCACACAGTAGGATGTTGGGTTTCCTGGTATTTTACACACATTCTTAATATTTTTACATCAGATATAGCCCATATTTTTATAGTTAAAGAGGTATTCCAGATTTAATTATTACATTTATTTAGAGAATAGAATGGTGAACAATTTTTTAATATACATCTATTTAAAATTTTGTTCACAGACCTTTATTATATCCACCCGAGGAGTGTTGTCTGGCCTACAATACCCACACACGTACTATGCATACTAGGTGCTCTCCATAATGAGAAAGAGTACCTTCATCTTGAGCTATCCAGGTGCAACTTCTCCCCTTATCAGCTGCAGCCCATCTATTTCTTTTTAGCAATATTGCCTGGTCTCTTATGTGACCCGACAATGCAGTAGAGCTGCATTGTCGGGTCACATAAGAGACCAGGCAATTGCTAAAAAGAAATAGATAGACAATTTTGTTGCTAGGGTCTTAAAAGAGCAAGCCCTCAGACATAAGTCCGACCCCAAATATATATGTAGGTTCCTTTTCTTTAACTATTATCACCAGATATTATTATTGCTGATCCCAGTCTGTGATCACAGTATACTATTTACCACTTAGGCAACAATCACTTGGTCTGATGCAAATTATGTCTTCTGAACCACTGAAAGCCGTATTGTCTTATGCTAATACCTACCTGATGTAGATATAAACCTCTTGTGATATGCTATGAGACAGGATATTACATAGGTGATACTCACCAGAATACTTGAAAAATGATCCGATGGCAATTATATCTTCCTGTCAGAGAACTATTGTTAGCTATATTCTAAATGCTAATACTCACCTGATGTTGACATTCACCTGTTGTGACGTATAATTAGACAGGATATCTTCTGTATTTATTTAGAAATTTTGTCACAATATGTTATCCTTGTATTTTTCTATTGTACACCTGTTTTGATTTTCTTGTAGTCTGATGAAGGCTCTAAAGTGAGCCGAAACGTCACATTTTTATTTATGCCGCCTGTTCACATAATAAAAAAATCACACTTGACTTCATACAGTTTGAGTTTTTATATTATTTCTACAAGGGGTGGGAACCCTACTCCAGGCCTTCTACAGTGTGCGACAAGTTGTTATACCAATATATATATATATATATTGGAGAGAGCAAGTCAGATACCAGTTCTACACAATACAATGGCATGTTTGCTTTCCAGTAGCAACTGCACCATCCAGTGTCAGCCAGTACATGGACATCCAGCTTTAATCTACTTGGGTTGTAGGTCCTGATTTGGGCATCACCATAGTTAGTAGATAACCCTATGCACCACTACCACTGGTAAGTAGTGGAGGGGGTGGAGAATAATCGCCTGTACAGCACAGCAGTCTCTTCTGTACAGACAGGTGCTATAAAAACACAGCAATTCTTGAAGCCGTCTGGCTGCATTATTCTCCACAGCCTCTCTTCCTTGAGTATGTGATGACCTACTGCATATGGGATTGAAAAGGTTAATGATGTGAACAGTCTCTAGAAACAACATTCAATTGTTGTGGACCACCAAAGCAATGCAAAACAGTGACTATTCTTCTACAGGATCCAGTCCAACAGTCCTTACACCAAGTGCCCTTTTTCACTCAATGATTTGGACTCACTTTGACGTTTAATGCAGTGCTTATTCTGATATCATGCTGCTCCCCTCTTACAATCCACTCCTGTGTTATGGGGCTGATACAAAGGTAGTGGTCTGGTTCTGTAATGTGACTTCAGCTTGCAGTCTTCTGCATAGTTCTTTCTTTCTACAAAGTTCTTCCTCTCTGAATTCAGCAGGACATACTTGGTGGCTAGCTTTCCCTACTTAGGTCTTCAGACACCTCTCTTTCTGCTATTTTCTGTCTAGAACACCAAGCTTTCTGTCTACTACAGTGTAGGACTTGTCATGTAGTCTCAAAAAACTTCCCCAGCTGTCTCTTGATTTTTGGTTCTCCCTGGGCATGCACTTTAATGCTAGATTAATACACCCATATACACCAATATTCGATGATTAAATGCTTTTCTTAATTTAAAATGCTTTAAATTGTTTTGAAACTTGTTTGCTTGCAAGATAAAGCAGTAGAAACAGTAATTTCTTATATTTCAAGAATGAATTGGAAATGAACACCAATTCATACTTTACTTTATAACTCATGGGAGATATTGATCCTAGAGAGAGAATTTGAACATGAAGCGTCCTGTTAGAAGGATGCACAATTGTCTGTCCGCCTTCTGAATGTGAATGATTGGTACTGCAGTGTTCAGGTTTGGAGCAGTGGTGATTGTGCAGGCTGAGATTTAAGAGCTTTCCATCCCTGGCACAGCGTGACTAGAACATTTAGAAAAATGAACTGAAGTGGGCTGTGGGGACAGAACTCAATCGATACTGTACTTTTGCACATTGTGATGCACAGATACTTAGCACAGCAATCCCCTACATAAGAAGGGATGTCAGATAGTTACACAGGTCTGTATTTGTTCTATAGATATATTAATCAACAGGACTTGAAGTTGCAGGATATTGCTGCAATGAATTCTCTGTATTCTGGTGCTTAATTGTTCATTTACTCCAGCAACCATGGAGATCTAAGCACACGACAGGTGAAATCTATATTTATGCTGAGAATACTGTGCGCACACACAATCTAGTCCCTCAAGATTATTATGATGTATTTATACCACATCAACACACTGATGTTAACATGGCTCTTTGGCAAGCTATGTTTGACTGCATGACCAGGATTCTACAAATAGACTAAAATGAGGGCCATGCATTAAACCTGCAGTCAGCTTTAAATGAGACCCATGCTGTAAGTGTAGTGTAATAACTAACTATTCTAAAAATGTAAGAAAGAGCACACTCCTAGCTAAAAACTAAATATAACATACGTGTAACATATACAGTCCTAGCGGAAAACATGCAATACATGAAACATAAGCATCTGTGGTGATCCCTTTGGGCTACTGAAAATCTCCTGCAGGAGAACACTAAGCCCACACATTCCTTTGCAATTTATATTACTATCCCATAATTCATTGAGGTGTCCTGACTACCAAGTGGAAGTGAAATGAAGGACACAGACCAGTGCTAGATAGTCGGATTTTCTTTTCTTTTGGAGGTAGGAGAATTCTGGGGGTGCTTATACACAAGCATGGGAAAATTGGAGGACCGTGTTACCAGCTGAGTCCCGATCAGGTGCTCTGGTGGGGGCAGGGCACCTAGAGATGTTTGCTTCCATTGCTTTGCGCGCCATTGATAGTTTAGTTCCTTAGTTGGGTGATAGGTGTGTGTAGTGTATATATGGTGTATTTATGTATGTGTACCATGTATATGGTGTATGTATGTGTATGTGTGTTGCATATATGTAATGTATATGTAAACATGTGTCGTGATGCCCCGTGTCCGTCATTGAGTAGGGAAACTGTTGTTCAAAATTTGACAACACTACATCTACGGTACACAGGACTACACATATCCAGCCATGTCACCCAGGAACTCTGTCACGTATCATCTAGCAGCAGTCTGAGTACATTCATTCTGCTTCGTCATTTTCAGCTCAGCTATGGTTGTATTCATTGGGGAGTGTGAAAGAATCTCTACTGAATCATTTCTTTAAAGTGAATTTCTGGTATAATGGAGTAACCCATTGTAAATGTATAAAGTATAATTTTGCATTTTACCTAGTTCCCTTTGGCGTTATGCACTGCAGGAAAGATAATTATAGTAAGATTAGAAGAAACAGGTTTCCTGTTTGCACACAAACCTGTGCACTTGTAGTCTGATGGCTTGTTATTTTTTTAAATCATATTCTATGTATTTTACCCAAATACTTTAATGGTTAAAAAGCACAATAGGTAAACTCACACATAACGTATGTCCAAATGTTTAATTTATGTTTAACTATGTGTGGCAATTCTGCAGCACTTTACAATACCATGAAAAGTGGATAATATATTCTGTGAAAAAATCTGTAGCATAGATTTACCTGCAGTGCAAATTTTAAATCTGCAGCATGTAAATTTATGCTGTGGACATCTACCATGGATTTCATCGTGGGTGACATTTTCAACAATTACTGCAGCACTAATTCTGCATTTCTGTGGTCATACTGTACACATTACCGTCTACTGTGACATGCACAGTGATGCGCCAATCACTGTAGATCACTGAGGACAATAATTAGTGCTGTATCCTGGCATGTCACCGCAGCTGTTTCTAAACAACGGTAGGGCGGTAGAGTATCAGAAGAGCACTGCAGAGAATGGCGCTGGAATGAGGGGTAAATAAATTAAGTTTTCTAAAGACATTGTAGAGGTTGTGTGGGATCCCAACTAGAGATGAGAGAATCTATTCGCCGCTTCATAGATTCGATACGAATCTTGGAATTTTTTTACACCCAAACGAATCCGAATATTTTCAGATTCGCTTCGGAAGATTCGTCTAAAATCTTTGTACGCTTACGCTACGTACACATTATATCATTTGTACAATAATGCTACGCATCAGAGAATTTGTACGCTAATACTTTTACTGTATATTCGTTCTTTGTGCGAGCCTAGACAATAATACGCTAAAGCTTTGTACGCACTTTGTACGCTCCGGCGTAAGTATTCAAGGGAATGTTCGCAGAACACGACAGAATAATGAATGATTTGTACGCAGCTTCAACCAAATAGCTTCGTATTCGTACGAATCTTTTAAAAAATTTGACGATTATTCGGCAAAGCGAATTTTGGATGATTCGCTCATTTCTAATCCTAACTAAGTCGCTCTCCTTTGTACTTTTTCCAGTTCCAAAGCATCCTTTCTATGGACTGGTGCCCAGAACTGAACTGACTTAATGATGAAACCTTCTTTCTTCTAGATTTAGAGGATGCCCTCTTGTCATGGTTACAGGTCTAGGTATAAAAGATCATCAGCACAGTCTCTGTGCTGTCTATTGATATATCTGTATACTGTGATTAGACCTTTTTCCAGAGTTTGTTAACCTGTCTTGGTACTTTTTAAGAAAACTGATCTGTATGTTATGTAATATACTGCATTCTCCTGTTCTGGATGGACTTTTTAATAAGTTATGCATAGTATTGTTTTATATCTATCTGGATGGAATTTACAATAACTTATGTTTTACATTAACTCTTGCATGTCTGGATGGACCTTTTGATGAGTCATGTATGACAATTCTTCAATTCCAAACAGAATTTTCATTCAGCTACATGTAATATTACTTTCTATCGGGGCAGGTTTTTGCTTAGATTTCATTTGATCTATTCACTCCCTGTTTACCCTACAATCTCTCTCCCATCCACCTTCCTTCCCTTGTACTACCCCTTCCCCTTTTTTGTTCAGCTTGTTATTTTGCTTAAAAAATTAATACAAGCATATTTAAAAATACTGATCCATAATCTTCAATGTGAGGTCATATTCCAAAATGCTTATGGAAGATAGCAGGAGAATAACTATTGGCGGTGTGCAGAATGTAGTCTAATCTGAGCCCAACAGCCACACTGTTAGGTAACTGGAAACTTGAAATTTCCACTGGATATTATAATTGGGGAGCTGTTACAGATTCTTTATATTGGAACTCTGGAGATAAAAGTTATGCCTGTGAAAATGGTGACTTAGAAGTCAACATCTAAGTAATTCTCATAACATAGACAGCCCTGATGCTTCTACCCAAGCTTCTGATCTGATGCTTCTACCCAAGCTCATGAATCAGCATCTGATCCACTGCGAGCAAGCACTGAGTCACTGAGCCGATTCTTCTCAGGTGCTAGAACGCAGGTCTAGATGAGATATTTAGCCTTGTCAAACAGAGCTCAGGAGTATTGTATTAGTGGTGCTCCAAGCGCTACAGCCAACCTGTGGTTCTCTAAATTTTTAGGTTGCATAGATATAAAAGTTATAACTGCCACAGTTCATCCTACAGAAAAAGAAAGGTATCATTTTAACTCCTTGACGCTGCAGGTTGTTTTGGCCTTAAGGACCGAGCCAAATTTTTTAACTCTGACATGCGTCACTTTATGTGGTAATAACTTTGGAACGCTTTTATTTATCCAAGCCATTCTGAGACTGTTTTCTCGTGACGCATTGTACTTCATGATAGTGGTAAATTTGAGTCAATATATTTCTCCTTTATTTAAAAAATTTATTATATTATAATAAAATATAATAAAATATATAATAATAATAAAATTAATAAATATTATATATATTTATTAATATTTATAAATATTTACCAAAAATTTGGAAAAATTCACAATTTTCTAAATTTGAATTTCTTTTCTTTTAAGACAGATAGTAATAGTTAAAATAGTTATCAGTCATTATTCCCCATATGTCTACTTTATGTTGGCATCATTTTGTAAATGTAATTTTACTTTTTTAGGACGTTAGAAGGCTTAGAAGTTTAGAAGCCATTTTTCAAATTTTCAACAAAATTTTTTTAAGCAGCAGTTCAGTTATAAAGTGATTTTGAGGAGCTTACATAATGGAAACCACCCACAAATCACCCCATTTTAGAAACTACACCCCTCAAATTATTCAAAACTGATGTTACAAACTTTGTTAACCCTTTAGGTGTTCCACAAGAATTAAAGGAAAATGGAGACGAAATTTAAAAATGTTATTTTTTTAGCAGATTTTTCATTTTAAGCAATTTTTTCTTGCAACATAGCAAGGGTTAACAGCAAATTAAACCTCAATATACATTACTCTGATTCTGCAGTTTACAGAATTACCCCATATGTGGTGGTAAACATCTGTATGGGTTTGTGGCAGTGGTCAGAAGGAAAGGAGCGCCATACAGATTTTGGAGGTAGATTTTGCTAGAATGGTTTTTAGGCACCATTTTGTAATTGAGAGACCCTGACGTACCCCTACAGTGGAAACCCTCAAAAAGTGACCCCATTTTGGAAACTACACCCTTCAAAGAATATATTAAGGGGGGTACTGACCACTTTGACCCCTAAGCATTTTACGGAATTTGGAAACCCTTGGCTGTGAAAATAAAAAGTTTCATTTCTTCCAATAAAATGTTGCTTTAGCCCCAAATTGTTTTCATTTTCACAAGGGCAAACAGGAGAAAAGCACCCCATAATTTGTTCCCCATTTCCTCCTGAATACGGCAACACCCCATATGTGGTGGTAAACTGCTGTGGGGGCACATGGCAGGACTCAGAACCGAAGGAGCGCCATATGTATTTTGCAGAACAGATTTTGATGGATTGGTTTGCGGGAGCCATTGATTTTGATTTTTTTGAGTCATTGTCTTATGTGAGGGCTCATTTTTTTGTGGGATGAGGTGATGTTTTCATTGGTACCATTTTGGGGTACATAAGACTTTTTGAGCGCTTGGTATTACACTTTTTGTGAGTCAATGTGGAAAAAAAATAGCTGTTTTGACATCGTTTTAAAAAAATTTTTTTTACAGCATTCACCTGAGGGGAAATATAATGTGATATTTTTATAGAGCAGATTGTTACGGACGTGGTGATATCCAATATGTGTATGATTTTTATTTTTGTTAAGTTTTACACACTAGATGCATTTTTGAACAGTATAAAATCTTTTTTTTGTGTTGCCATTTTCTGAGATCCATATTTTTTTTATTTTTTGGGTAATTGTCTTAGGTAGGGTCTCATTTTTTGCGGGACGAGATGACGGTTTTATTGGGGTAAATACGCCTTTTTGATCACCTGCTATTACACTTTTTGTGAGGCAAAGTGACAAAAAATGGCTGTTTTGGCATAGTTTTTTTTTTTTTTTTAATTTCTGCGTTCACGCGGCGTGGTGGATCATGTGATACTTTTATAGAGCCGGTTGATACAGATGCGGTGATACCTAATATGTGGACTTTTTTTAACTATTTTTTTTTACTTCATTTGGGGAAAAAGGCACTTTTTTTTACTTGAAACTTTTTTTTATTTTATTTTTTTACTTCTTTTTTTACACTTTTTTTTCACTTTCTTTTTACACTTTTTTTTATTTAACAAGACCCATTTGGATCGTGAAGATCCAGTGGGCTTGATGGCTATACAGTGCATTGCAATAGTCATCTATTGCAATGCACTGTATCAGTGTTACACTAAGGCTGATAAGACCCTGAGGGTCTAATCAGCCTTAGGTACATGGCAGCCAGGGCGCTTTTGTAAGGCGCCCGGTTGCCATGGTAACGCAATGGCAGCGGCCCTATGGCAGAGAGAGGGAGTTCCCTCTTCTCAACCCCATGGATGCCGCGGAATGGAGGCATGGGGAGCTCACTTACCCCCGGGGGCACTACCTTCATGCCTGTTTTCAGGTTTGATCTCCAGCATGGAGATCACAGCCTGAAACCAGCTTTTTTTCTCAATGGAGCGCACCGATTGGTTAGTCTGCAGAGACTAACCAATCGGAGCGCTTGCCGTCAAGGGACCACTCTGATTGGTCCCTTGCCAGCTGCCCCGGTGTCTCTGCTCTCCGGGAGAGCGGAGACTCCGGGGCTGTGACACTTTATAGTGTCACAGCCCCGGTAAGCATTTTGGACGTCACTGTACGTCCAAATGCAGTAAATTACTTGCAATTTGGACGTACAGTTACGTCCAAATGTGCGAAGGGGTTAATAGGCTTGATCATCCCTACCGGGCAATATGCCTGGTTTAATAGGGTTGATCATGCTGACAGATCCTCTTTAACAAGTAGTGCCAAAAATTGTTATCTCAAAGCTGCTAAAGTGCACCTGCATTACAATTGTATGAAACTGGGCAAACTTTGCACTCGATGTTTTATATACATTTCAATATTTTTATCCTATAAATGTGCTTACTTAGTTGACCTTTAAAGGACATAATATTTGCAAGTGAAATAATTCTCTGTCTGGAACACTTTATTAATAAATCAGCTAAAAGGTTTTTCCAGAGGCAAAACTTGGATGACCCTTTTAGAAATCCTTCCTACTGTCTTAATGTCATATTCAAAGATATTGAATATACTATGAAAATACTGAACATGAAAGCATAATCTGACTCTATCGAGGTTGCCTTCCTCTGTGTCAGCATTAAATTCTCCTATTTTCAGAGATTCCCTTATTCCTCTTAAGTCTGCTAAATATCAAAACATGAAAGTACCTTTGAGTTACAAGTTTTATGCAGAAAATGCACACTTATTCCTAAAATTAATCAAACTTTATCTCCCGGGTAAAGAGCAAATGTTCACTTTTAATATTTACTTGAAATGCAAATAGTAGGTTTTATACATTCTGCTCAGAAACAGACACAAGGGTATTTGCTGGACCATAAAATATCCCAAACAGATTTGAGTTTCAGCCAGACATTATACTAGTAATTGATACATTACTGTATTCAACTGAGATCTGCAGGAAAAGCTGTTATAGAATCATCCAGCTTTGAGACAAACGGCATATTTATTTCACACTCCATAGTCTAGTGTATTGGGAGATAAGAAAGTGGGACCAACGTATAGGTTAAAGCTGCCAGAATAGAAGATATTCATGAAAAAATGAATCAAACTGACAAAAAGAGGGTTTGAAAATAAAAGTTATGAGATAGCACAAGTATCATAGGAAATAAATATAAAAAGCTGACTTATTTCTAATGTTAAAATGACAATGCGTGACCAGAAAATGACATTCAAAACAATTTCTGTATCTATGCCCCGAATTTCACCCAGGCAGCCCGCCTGATCGCGCAGGGCAAGGGTTTTTTGTTTACATTATACACACTGCCGGGCGGAGACGGCAGTGGCAGTGTGTTCGGTGACGTCACCGGCTGTAATGGGCCGGCTTTAGCGCTGCCCTAAAGCCCGCCCATCAGCGCCGGTGACGTCACCGGGCTCACTGCTGGGCAGAAGCCTCCGCCTGGCAGAGCACGGTTGGTCACCGGAACCGGGCTAAATGCCTTTGCCCTGCGCTAATTAGCGCAGGGCAAAGGAGGGCATAGGAGCATGAGATGCTCCGATGCCCTAGTCAGGCGGGCTGCCTGGGTGAAATTAGGGGTATGTCCGGGTTCAGCTGTGAACCCGGACAACCCCTTTAAATGACTGCCCAATGGTCTGGCAGATACCAGATCTGGTGCCTTAGTGTTTACATAAAAAAAGGCTATAGAGTGTCCACAGGCAGTTACAGATCTGTTAAAGAACAATTCACTGTGATCCTTGGGTAAATTAAAGGGGTTTTGCAGTTATCCTCTATCCACAGCAGAGTGTCAGTCACATGGCATAGCTGAGGGCCAGAATGAAGTGAATAACTCCCAACTACAGTCACTGGTAACAAGATTACCTTCAAGGCCGCATCTGCCATGAAGCGAGATGAGCATCACACCTCAGACGGAAACTGACCTGCATCTAGGGGGCATAATTTACAGTCTGGCTCTTGCTCCTGCCATTCAACCACATAGGCCTCAATAGTCTGGCGCAGAAAGTTGCGATGACATCACCGTGACCTCTTACTTTGGGTCTCCTGTGATGATGTCATCACGCAAGATCAGGCACAGGGGTCACAGGTTGACAGTCATGCCATCGAAACCACCTGCTGTTTAGATGCAGCAACTTACAGATGTAGTAGAGTTAACATGCTTTGTGAGACCTGTTATCTAAACTAAATGCGTTAAGCAAACACCTTCAATTGCTTTTCAATGGCTTGCGTTTCAAGATAACGAGTTAAGAAATTTGAATTATGAGTTTGTGTGTTAACCCTGCTACATCTGTAGTTCACAGGCTAGAAGAGTCCTGTGATGTGCATTGCATATATATGTATGTTGACTCTACAGGTGGAGCATTATATACCGCCACTACGGGGGATTGGGGGGGGGGTTGGAGGAGCATTATATATACTGGCACTACTAGGGGACAGAGGAGCACTAGAGTGAGGAGTATTATAAACACTGGCACTATGGAGGGAGCATTATACATATTGGCACTTTTGGGGGGGCATTATACACACTGGAGCTGCTGGGTGGGCATTAGAACTACAAGAGGCACTGCAGGGCAGCATTATAAATATTGGGGGCACTACTGTGGCATTATTACTACTGGAGTTAATGTTGGGGCATTATTATTATTATTGAGCACAATATGGAGGGCATTGCTACTAATGGGGGCTATCTTGGGGAGCATTATCACTATTCACAGCACTATTACTAATGAGGGCAGTCTGGGAGCACTATTACTATGTTGGGGTCTATCTGTATGATACTGTTATTTCAGCAGTCTAGTATTTGGGGTCATTGGGGAGCACAGCACAACAGTACTGGGTGTAGAAGTATAATTACACCAATACCACATTCAAATAGTTTATAGTTTTGACTTAAAAAAAAAAAAAAAATCTGTGAATTTTTTTTTTTATGTTGCCATTGTCTGATATCCATACATTTTTTTATTATTTTGTCAACAGAACTCTGTGAGGACTTGTATTTTGCATGCCTAACTGTAGCTTTTATTGGGACCATTTTTACAGTTACACACAACTTTTTGATTACTTTTTATTCATTTTTTAAGGGTATGAGGTTACAAAAAAACAGTATTTTGACCATTTTGATTTTTGCTATGGCATTCAGTGCACAGGATAAATACACTTTAACTACCTGGAATTTTTTATTGTTATTTTTATATATAAATTGAGAAAGGGAACGACTTGAATATTTAATAATTATGGGGTGTTTAAATATGTTTAAAAACATTTTATTTTTACCATTATTTTTCGTCCCCTAGGGGAGATGAATGTTAGATCGTTCAATTGCTTATACCAGTTGATGGGGGTTTCTGTGGTTTTCCTATTGGGGAGAGGCTATCTGAGGATTGCTCAGATGCAGAGGTCACTATTGACCACTGTATCTGAAGGGCTGAATGGCCGGCCAATATGAGTTATCTCCAAACCTGGCTACAGCAGGTGGTTTGTATTACACAGACAGCACCTGCCACATATGGAACAGACGCTGCTAGTGAGCTTGCTCCATATGTCCAGGTGTATGAAGGGGTGAACTTTCATATTAACATTCATTTGTAATAAAAAAAATAAATAAACACAGGACAGTTCATGTTTAACTAAAAATAGAAACTGATATTCTTAAACCTGCAAACTGAACTAAACTTAAAGAAAATGGAGGTATTGAGAAGTAATTAGCAGTAAATGAAAGTCAACACGTTATCATTACAGAACATTTACAAGATGGGATTTCTCTAGAACACCATCTGGAACTTTGACTCAGATTTAATTGTTTAGACCTCCGCAAGGTAATAAAACTGTTTGTCTTTCACATATCTAACTCCCGGCAAAGTTGTATACAGATATTTGGCTTTTATATCTTTCAAAAGGCAAATTTACAGGTCTTTTTGTGGTTTTAAACACCTGTTTATGGTTTTACCTATTTAACATTAGTGAATTAATAATAAAAACTAAAGTCATTAGAATAAAGCATTACATAATATTACAGTATTAACAGCCATTACCACTACAGAATTAAACAATTTGACATGACGCTTAATGGCAGCAGCATAATAAAATATTGATGTAATTAGTCATTGATTTATTCTTTCATGTAATAGAAATAGGTTTCTTGTTATAAATGCACTGCAGTCCCTTGTTGGTAGGCAACAAAGGAACACAGGAAAGACAGTACAAATCAATGGATGGCCAGAGAAAATGCAGCAGTAAGTGCCCCTAGTACTTTAACAATAGCTACATACCCACAGAAGGGTAAAACATGAAAACACATATGAGGATCTCAAAAAATAGCCTAGCTTTATATGTTAAAAGAGAAAAGGACTGGAACATTTGCCTACAAAGGTTGGCCTACCAGAGGACCCTGCAGTTATAACAATATAATGGGGCAAAATCATTACAGGTTAACTGAAAACCCACAGCATATGAAGCCATCTGAAGTGAAGGGACATTTATTATTACTATTTTATTACCATTTCACAAGAGACATAATAAATAGTCTTTTATATTACCTGGATGTGCAATGATAAAACTACCATAATGATACAAACGACCATATATTTCGCTTTATAAGATGCACCACAGATTTCAGAGGAGGAAACTAAGAAAAAATATTTTTCATCAGACCTCATATCATAGGCATCATATCAAATCTTTAGATCAGACCCCCATATCAGATCCTCAGATCTGGTTCCTGTATCAGGAGCTCACATAAGAACCCCCGTATCAGGACTTCAGATCAGACCCCCATATCAGGACCTCAGATCAGCTCCCCATATCAGGACATCAGATCAGACCCCCATATTACATCCTCAGATCTGGCTCCTGTATCAGGAGCTCACATAAGAACCTCTGTATCAGAAATTCAGATCAGACCCCGATATCAGGACTTCACAACAGATCCCCATATCAGGGCATCAGATCAGACCCCCATACAGGACCTCAGATCAGACCACCATATGAGGACCTCAGATCAGACCCCCATACAGGACCTCAGATCAGACCCCCTTCAGGACCTCAGATCAGACCATCATATGAGGACCTCAGATCAGACCCCCATACAGGACCTCAGATCAGACCCCCATACAGGAACTCAGATCAGAACCCCAATCAGGACCTCAGATCAGACCCCCATACAGGACCTCAGATCAGACCACCATATGAGGACCTCAGATCAGACCACCATATGAGGACCTCAGATCAGACCACCATATGAGGACCTCAGATCAGACCGCCTTATTAGGACCTCATGTCAGACCTCCATCAGACCTCCAGGTCAGACCCCCATCAGACCTCCAGGTCAGACCCCCATCAGATTCCATGTCAAACACCCATGTTAGACCTCCATGTCAGACCTCTATCAGACCTCAGATCAGACCTTAAAATAAATAGCTAAATTTACATCTCCTGCTCAGCTGCTCATCTACAGGTCCAGCAGTCGTCCCTGCAGTCACACAGCGCTTCACTCCCCATACCTACTGCATACTAGTGAGTGTCTCCATAATGTCAGATTTAGAGAAGCAGATAATTGTTACAATTTGAACTCAAATAGTTCATGTTAGATGATAATCGTGTAGTGAAAATATAAATAGAGACTGATCGATTGTGCTAAAAATGCTTGATAAATGCTAGTAAAATCATCATCGTTTGTCGTCGTGGTAATGTAAAGGTACATTGTGATCTTTTAGTGGTGTAAATGATGTATGTCAATCGGTGTCTGAATACAGTGAATGATCCTTGATTACGAGAGCAAACAATCACATATGAACTGATTTGTACAAAATATTCTATCCCGAAAATTCCTGTCATCGAAAATGCCTGACTTTGGCGGGGACTGGACCAGCAGCCAGAAAACGGGACAATTGTGTGTGAGAGGTTTTTTTCAATTTCACACAGGCCCCTGCTCTCTGCCATTTTTAAACACACTACTGAAACAAACTATTTTAATTCTTCCTAAACTACATATATACCATAGTATATTAAAGTCAAAAAGTCACTGTGTGAGATAGAAGGTAAGAATAAACATATAACTCCAAAAGAAGAATAAACATACAACTCCAAAATAAAACTGCATAGTTCTGTGCATGGTAAATGTGGTAAACTAAAATCTATCTCCTTCGTAGTAAGACACAAGAAACAGATGGGAAAAAAAACTACAGAACTAATCTCCTTATAAACTTTTGAGGGACTTCCAGAATCAAGAACTGAAATTCTCTATCTGAAAATTTGTGGTTGCAAAATGAAAAGAGGAGAAAGCAGAGGGCTACAGGAGGTCAATATACTACATCTGCTTTGCTAGCACGTTCTGTCTCCTCGTCATGAGGTGAAATGCTCAAGAGTCCTTATTGCGAGAGACAAAATTGCTCCATTTTCAGTCTGCATTAATGAGTGTCTTGAAGGAGTTAGATTCATTAGTAGCTAAACTATCACACTGCACAGTTAACAGCTATCGGTCAAGAATATTTCTGTCTCCCTTTACATAAAATCTGTCATCATAGCAAAACATATATAGAAACCCGCAATTATCCTGCATTCTGCTGAAGGGCCACTGAACTCATTAGACAGCTGAAGGTGCAGACATGCAATTGTATACCACTCCGACTGGTTTCAGATGCCAGCTGACAACTGCGTCTTGTTGGTCTTATTAAAGTCATTGATTTAACACAAGGAAAGACTGAAGAGCTTTGCAAACAATGACAATTCAGAAGGAATATTTTATTACCCAGCCAAGCTAAAGTCTACTCCAATAAGGGATCCCAGGTTTCTAAGCAAACCTTGACACAATGTTATTTTCTTGTAGTCTAGAGAAGTAATGTAATTCCTATGTTTTTATACCTCAGCTCTTAATAGACGTTCTATAGTGACGAATGGTAATGTCAAGGTTTTTGTTTAAAGGACTCCAGTTGATCTAGAGCAATCATTCTAAAGGTGGATCTAGATGCGCAGATGAGCAGGAGATTTTCAGGAAGGAACGCTTCCTTCCTGACAGTCGGCTGCTGGTTAAGTGGAGGTGAAGCGCCACATTTACATGCAATAGCGACCGCTCATGCTCATACAGCTGCATTGTTTCCTGGCAGCAGATCACTGTTTAGACATCACTATCTACTGCCCAGAAAGGATAATTTACTTGCCTGCACCAACGACAGGATCACCCGATGAATAAGCATTTCACTCATTCATCGCGTGATCAGCTGCACCTTTAAAAACGGGTAGATTGTTGGGAACAAGCTCTCGCAGGAACATTCCCTACAATCTGACCGATTATCTGGACATGTAAATCCAGCTTAAGTTTCACGATTCATGACATCCAATATTTACCTTGACAGAGTAATCTGGAAACTCTGGTATCCTGCTATATAGGAAGCCAGTCTAGTCAAGCTCTGCTTCCCTGATCCGCCAACACCAACCAGCAGTGCATTTCCTTGAGGAGTCCGGATAATGCGAGATATTTTTACAAGGTGAATCATTGCATCCTAAACAAAAAAAAGTCAAAAACTTTAATATTAGTCCTACAATATAACTCAAATAACCCTATGGTATGAATTCCCAGGGTTGGTGACTATGTCTATTAACTAATTCTGTAATAAGAATTAGTTAATAGACATAGTTAAAGTTACAATTACTTTTCAATCAACGTATAAATGACATAATACGTAACAGGCCAGACCTTTTGCCAACCAATGGCAGGGAAGCTACCTGTTAGACATCAATGGTACGCTCCCCTTAGAGTTGCTGATCTCTGCATATTTACCGTATGTATAATTATAGCACTGATGTTTTCTGCTTTTAATATTTTGTACATTTTGGATTTTCTCTATGTATATTTAATACAAAGCCCACATTATTTCCTAAGGCTTTTCATTATATGCTGCAAATCTTTACACTGCATCTACTTATAATGACAAGGTACAATGAATAACAGATCACAATACAATATAATATTGTTTTTCATATTCCGTGGAACCCTGTAATGCACTGACATGATCTGACACCATAGGTCTCGGAAATTCATATCCCATTTACCCCATTATCACAGAATGTACAGGCACAGTTCACTTTCGGGATGTGGGAGAGCAGCCGCTTCCCAATTCTGACTAGTACAAGACACAATGACATTCGGATTTGCACATTATTTCTTTTTACCAGAACAAAGACAGGAAGACACAGTTATAGGGAACTGGTTACATACAGTTGACTTTGTTGTGTCTGTTGTGCTCAGTGCCATGCATTATTTAGGAGCTGCTGCAAGCGATGTTTTTGCAAAGCATAAGAAAGTCAATCTCAGCTATTTAAAGAACCTAAATTTACATTAGGTTGAGCATCCTATAGGCTATGGATGGGCATTTATTTTGCATAATCCTGTAAAATATTCTAATTCCGTATGTTTAAGCACTCGATAAATAACCTATGACGTACATATTTCCATGTCCAGAGTAGAAGAGGTTTGTGCTGATCTCGTCAGAGGCAGTAATATCTCCATTCATGTGAATATATTTGGAAGGCAGTGTCATGAAGTGAGGAGAAATTGCCACTTGTGTGAAATGTCTTAAAATTCTACATTCAGCCATTTTTTTGTTATCTGTGACTCCTGCATATAGGGATATTTTCTGTTTTTTACGTTCAGAAGAACCACCCTGCATATGTTCGACACTTAAGCAATTTATCATGGGACATACATTTTGGGGGTCATTTATTATGAAATATATGCCAGATTTTGTCGCAATGAGGTTTTGCAGCAAAATCTGTGACTTTTCCTGCTCATGCCACTTTTCTGAGGTGGCGGACAAAGGGGCGTGGTGTGGGCAGGAAAGAGGGCGGCCAGCCGGCCCATCTCATTTACCACTTTCTACGCCAGTTTATGGCGTGGAAAATGGTCTAAAAAAACAACGCCAGCAAGGGAGCTGGCGTACTTTAAACCATATCGCACAGCTTGCGGAACCAAGCGCCAAAGTTATGTAGAGGCCTGCACCTCTGCCGCCAGCGCAGGAGAATTAAGACTCGCGTATAAATCACTGGTCTTAATAAATGTGCCCCTTTATGTTTTTAACCTATGTGAAATAGACTTGTTGTTAACGACAGTCTGTCAGCAGTTTGGACAATTCTAAGCACTGACAAGGGACAGGAGTGCATAATACAAACACACCTATTATAAGGAGTATTGTTGTATGAACTTTTATCCTGACAGATTCTGCTCCTTCAAGCGCTCTGGAGGTAGATCTTCACTGTGATGTGCTCTCTGCATTGAGCGCCATCACAGTCCCTCCCTCTTCTCTGAGTGACAGCTGTAGTGGTCTCCTGGTTGGATGCTACGGGTGTCAGAGGGGAGGGGCTGTGAAGCAGCTGCATGCAAAGAGCACTTCAAAGTAAAGCTCTGCCTCCAGTGCACTTTCAGGAGTACAACCTGGCTAAATAAAAATTCATATACTTTCTACGCCTAATAATAAAAATTGGACAGAAGGTACATTTATACTGCTCTCTCCAGCCACTACCTAGCGCTGTCAGCAGTTTAGCATAGTCAAACCTGCTCGCAGATTCCCTTTAAAATAGTAGATGCTGATGAAAATAAAAAATTGAGCTTATGTGAGCAACATGTCAACTGTACGAAATATAAATTTGTGTACAAGGTGTAAATTAGTGACATCATATGCCTGTATGTCTGCCAAGATTGCTTCAAAGTATGATATTTTCAATTACTTTGAGAGAATTAAATGTGAGTTTGAGAACATTCACATCTGTACCATATAGAGAGGTATTTGGGCGTTTGTGTGAATTATTTACAAATGCTGTCATCGATCTACCTTGAAAAACACCAAATCCATTCTAGCTCCTCTGACTGTTTCATTGTACTGCTGCAGGAACTGGTTGAGCCTGTCTGAGAGCTGTTCAAATGAAGGAATACTTTCATAGACTTTAGGTGCTTCCAGATCAGCATCATCTGGTTCATCTCCTGTTGCTTCTGGAGCATCTCGCAAAAAGTCGACAAAGTAAGACTCGTTTGCCATGCTTTGCATCAACTCTTGCCCGTGATCCTCTATTGAAATCTGTAAGACAATAAAATGACCAGTTTCATAGTACACACAGAAGCAGCGCAGGAATAGCAAATAGGCCCCAATTCCTGAAGGCCTCATGGGCCATACTGGTCCCCTTTAACTGAGGGGCACAATAATATAACTACATTTTATAAAGCTAACCCATCCTTCTTATACTGTGTCTTGATGTGACTAAGATTTTACACATTTGTAAAATGAATAAAATGTATTAAAAATCAAGCTATTGCACTATAGATACAGATCCTTCATTTTATGGAGTACATACAACCAACACAGTGATATGTATCCAATCTGTGGTGCTGGTAATTGGTTGAGGTCAAAGTGAGTCTTTTGCACTGTGCCTCAGAGGTACAAGCATTAGAAATGTAACACAAATGGAGTAAAAATACAAAATGATGTATCAATGAACCCTACACTTTGCTATTGTGCAAATGGCAGAAGAAAACTAACATAAACGTGACCTTTGAGAACGACACATAAGTCATTGAAAGCAAACTCTACAGAAGACATATGCAGTAGTATCTAAGGTGGGTGAGAGCCAAATGCCATAAAATGCAGTAGGAATAAATACAATTTATGGACAAACGTATTGGGCCACCTACACTTTACACTCACAGGAGCTTTTATGACATGCCATTCTAAATCCATGGGCAATAGTACAGCTTGCCTCCCTCCTGTTGTATCTAAAACAGCCTCCACTCTTCTGAAGAGTCTTTCTAGAAGATTTTGGAGCATGTCTGTCGGAAATTTTGCCCATTGATCCACAAGAGCATTTGTGAGGTGAGATACTGATGTAAGTCAGAGACGGTTAAAAATAAAAAAAGGAATCAGTAATCACTTCAGTCCATGCTGCTCTTCACTTCCTGCTCATGTGGAAGCGCGAGGAAAGGCCCGCTCAGCCAATCATAGGCTTATCTGGATACTGCTACTGCCAATAAGAACTGCAAAGAACTAGGTAAAAGATAATTACCTTCTGCATCATGCTCTCGAACCAGTCCTTGTCTTTCTGGTCAATAAACCTGTCAGCTATGACACGTGTGCACTCATGCTGGAATAGCGCTACCAAGACGTCAGTATTGCAACAGATGTCAGATGTTACTGTTAATATTCCTTGCCAAATACGACTCAAATCTCGCAAGTTAAAGATGTAATGAAATTTCGCTGGGGTAGGCAGCATCTGCAGAAGAAATCAAGATGAGCTCTTGTTAGAATAATTATCCATAATTAGCAATATGTACTAAAAGGCGACATTAATCTATCAAGTTAGGAGAGTACTGAATTTGTTCTATAGGCTGCCAAAATGTGTCCTCATTTTATATAAATGAACAGTGAATGTTATGCTCATTGGAGTAGAAGCGCTTGAGTAAAATATAACAGGGGTTAGGCTGAGTTCAATTTACCATTTAACTTTTCGTTCTTCTAATCCATCAGAAGAGAGAAAGAGAGAGAGAAAAAAACAGGATCCTGAAAAAAAAAAAACGGATCCTGTTGCACCAGTTGTCATCAGTTTGAGCCACTGCCGTCTGAGATCTATTTTTTTCAACGGAAAAAAAAGTCTTGCATGCAGTACTTTTTTCTGTCTCTCAGAAGGAAATGGCTGAAACAGATGACAACTGATGCAACAGGATCCCTTTTTTTTTTACAAGATCCTGTTTTGTTTGTTTTTTCTTCTCTTTTTCTGACAGATCAGAAGAACAGAAAGCTAAATGGTGATATGAACTCAGCCTTAGATACAAATGCTCTGTCAATTAGAATCTATTATTCATTTATCTATTGATTCAGGGTTAATACACTGTGTTTCCACCCTTGTGGCTGACCACGGTGGCGGCTAACAGAAAAGATTATGAGGGGCCATGTGGATGCAGCCGAAAAAAAGCACATATAAATACCCATACGTATACGTATTTACTCAGGTAGGGGGACTTTATCATGAGGGTAATATTTGAAGTCAGTTTTGCTTGAGTCTACATTGTCCTACCTTGTGTCAAATGTATCAATTGTCACACATGGGGCATGTTCTGTGCCACATTTATTAAATATCATGTTGTTGGTTAAATATGGCACATCTTTAAACCTTACGCTTTTGTCTAGAAATGCTACTCCAGTTTTTTTTACGTGACACCCAACTAGAATCGGTTTGCAACTCTGTTGCGACTGTTTACAAAAGTTGTAGTGATAAATCTGGAGTGGAACTCATTAGAACAGCTGACCACGACCACTTTCCCATCCGCTTTGCTGTGTTGCAAAAAAGCAAGTAAGCCCAAAAAGTTGCAAAGCCCTATTTTTATTTTCCACACTGGTCTTGATATTCCCAGCAGTACCTAGAATGAAATCTATTTCAACTCATAGTTGGTGTAGATCTCAGTCATCATTCACGCCAGAAATTTATAAATCTGCCAGGGCTTATTGTCCCTCCCACACAACACACCCTTTTTGGAAAGTGGTGAGGGCTGCATAAAAATGCCATTTGTGGTTTGTGACCAGTTTTCTGATGTATGGGGTTAAAGGGGTATTCCCATCTTAGACAATGGGGGCATATCGCTAGGATATGCCCCCATTGTTTGATAGGTGCCGGTCCTACTGCTGGGACCCGCACCTATATCGAGAACAAAGCAGGGAGCACTGCAGGGAAACCCGGGGTCCGGCCACCACCAGGCACAGCTCCCCGCTGCTCCAACAGAAATGAATGGGAGTCCACCACATGTGCGGCCACCGCTCCCATTCATTTCTATATAGCCAACGGAAATAGCCGAGCCACCGCTCGGCTATTTTTGGCGGCCCCATAGAAATGAATGGTGGGCGGGTGCGCATGCACAGTGCACCCTCAGTTCATTTCCCCGCTCCGTTCTCGATATAGGTGCGGGTCCCAGAGGTGGGACCCGCACCTAGCAGACAATGGGGACATAGTTCATTTCCCCGCCCCGTTCCTAGCTATATGCCCCCATTGTCTGAGATGGGAATAACCCTTTAAGAAATCTCCCTCACCGTCTCCAAAAAGACTATAGTAAAAATAAAACTCCGGTACCTCACAGGATTGCTTAAAGTGTTACATTTATTAGACAAGCAGATATCCAGTTTAAAATTTGTGAACGTTTTCGGCTATTTGCCTTATTCAGAGAACTGCACATGGTAGAAAGGAGGAAAGGGGCAGGAGCCCAGAAGAAGAAGTGGTTAGGAAGGGTTAAGCACCCCTAGTGGCGCTTTGTTTCTGGGCTCTGTGGCCCTGATTAGGCACAGTATGCAGTTGGGCAAATGCCCTAAGCTCAATTTCCTTAGGGCATTTGCCCAATTGCATACTTGGACACGGATGCATAATATGTGCTAGCTAACATACATGTAGGGAGCTGACTTGTAATCTAAAAAATGAGACAAAAACTACTACTACAAATGATTAATATGAAGGAGAATGAAATACACACTCACCTTGATTTTAGTAGCCTGCCATACTTTGCGAGTTGTAGGTACCAGGGCTGATGCCAGCTTGCAAACTTCAAGAGGGAAACCCCTTTGCTCACAGAAATAACCCTCAGCCACTGTACGGAATATCTTATCGATAGACGAGTTGGATGGGAGGGTGCAGTTAAATACTGTGAACTGACGTTTCAGTCTTTGCGGGATGTCATTTCGACCCCCTCCTGGGTGAATCATGGCTGCCACAAACTGGATGTCCACAATGCTGGTGAATTCACCTGGTTTTTCCAGATTGTAAAACCCTTTTTGCTCCATGAGTTGCCTTACAATTTCATTAGTGATCTATCAGCCCAGCAGAAACACATAGAAAATGACAATCAGTTATTGTAGGAACTCATGCTTCAGTCATTGAATGTTTTACAGTACAATATTCATTGATTATAGGTTTAGAATATCTTCTATGCAACCTATTTATGAAATGGCAGCATTAGTATGTGTCTAGCAACATTATCATAAAGGCTAAGGACACCTTTGCCTTATTTATTTTTTATGATAAAAATCATTTTGACTGTTTTTCACAAAATGTCTCTACCATTTATCCTCTGCAGTTTGTAAGGGAGGCTGCCCAGTCCCAGTTAGAGGAAAATCTCAGATGAGCTCTCTGATGTTTCACTTTGCAGCCCTGATCTCTGCTCTCCTGAACAATCTTTTTGATTCAAGTTTATTTTATTGGGTTGCAGAGATATCAGCTTAAAAGATCATTCTGTCGGAAATAACGGCACCAGAGTAGGCTATCACGGTTCTTGACACTGAACACAACTGAGCTGCCTGCAATGTTGTGAAAATACACGTAGGCTGCAGAAGATGAACAGTTGAGAATTACAAAATTACTTTTTATCAAAAAACAGATGGAATTAAATGTATTCTGATTAAAACTGTAGCAGTTCTAATAAATATTCCCAATCTGTTTCTAAGTCAAAGCTGAAAAACATGCCTCAATATATTAATGATGGCAGTTCAGTGCTGCATTGTGTGAACAGGATTTTCAAAAAAGTCTGGCATTTGCTGTAAAAACCCGCAGCAACCAAACAGAAGAAGATGTGAGAAGGGTAACTATTCCTTTACACAGTTATATACAGATTAGCTCCTAATAGTGGCAGCATTGGCAGGGGAACAATGGTGTGGCTTAGCATTATCAAAAACATTTTGGCAAGATGTAGCATTAGATATATTTTAAAAGTAGAAGATGAGTTTGTGTGATTTTTCTAAGTAAAATAAACCATGCAGGTAATAACCGCATCGCAATTCACAGTGAAATGCATGTGTTTATGCCACGTGTTTGTGGCACACTACTTGCCGTGCGAGTACGTCCTTAGCCAATCTTATTCCCATTCTTTACTTAAACACATCTTTCACAGATATGTCAATGATTCCTATATTCTCTTCACCTAATTATTCTTATTTCGCTGTGTCACATACATGATGAAAAGGTAGAGTACTTTTTACAGATAATAAACAAAGACTGAATTCACTGAGCTTAATTATACAAGAAAAATCTGTTTTTCCTCTCATTTAGTGCAATTATAGATAGGTTTCTCTAAGCCATTATTATGAAGTCCACCTTCCCAGCAGCAGGTCATATTATTCTTTATTGCTGAGGCTTAATTAGTTTTTATGCATATTTAACGGCTACTTTGTAATAACTAAAAGTAACTAAATACTTAAGATGGTATTGGCAAGCAAAGAAGACTCCCAGGAGATTAAAGGCCTAATATTTACTCCCACCTTATACATATAATAAGACTATTACCTGATCCCCCCATTCATTAATCACAGGCATATTGATGTCATCAATAAAAACGGTCATTTTCTTCCCAGCTGGAGGACCATAGGTAGTCCCCATTCTTTTATCTATGTAACTTTCAATACTTCTCTGGAACATGTTAGGAAGAGTGGCAGAGGAGAAGTTCAGCGACTTGGTGATGTGAAATTCTGGATCATATTTGCTTGTGTAGCCCTTAAAGAGAACACAGACAGTATTACAATTCACAAACATCCACTGACTGGTATAGTAAAAGCCAGGCCTGTAGAGTCAAAGCTATACCAACTCCGAATCTAGCTTTAAAACTATTATGTTATTAATATTGTATAATTAATTTATTAACTTTCATAGGAAGTTAGAAAAGTTTATAAATGTTAATCATACATATATTTTATGTTCTATCAATCTAAGGCCCTTATTTATCAAAAAGAGTGATAAGCAGGGGGTTCTAGTGGTGATAGAAAATCACTTCTCATCTCTCCTGTCCTTATACTAGGTATCTTCATGCTGCTCCAAAGCCCTTAGTTACAATTCCTGAAACTATGCTGCACATGCTCAGTAGTAAGTTCCCCTTCTAGTTGGAAGGTCACTACTGGGCATGCCTGCAGTCCTCTCAGAACTGCTAGACAGAGCAGGATGACAGCATTAAAGGGGTTGTCCAGGCTTGAGTAACTTTTGACGGGTGCCGCCAGTCTGCCTCTACCCAGCACCAGCATGATCATAAATGGCTTCAGTGGCGATATGTCTCTTGTGGACATGTGACTGCTGAAACCAGTGATTGGCTGATGTAGAGCAGATGATCATCCCAGACAGGAAGTAAACAAGCCACAGACTGGAAGATAGACACATGGGAGTCAGTGCACAGAACTGGAGCTGCAGGGAGCAGGTAAGTATCAATCTTTCCACAGAGGAGGCAGGCTGCGGGCACCTGTGAAAAAGCTATTTATTCCCAGACAACCCTTTCATTGCAAACACTTCTTACAAGTTTCTTCTATTCTCATTTAGACCTGCATATGATTCTCTACATTTCTAGAATATACATATATAGCTTTTCTAACTTTTTCCGAGGACAAATTCATAGATTGCTTATAATTATTAAATGTATAATAGTGTTTTCCAGTTTCCAATAAATATGGTTTAAGTTCCACCTAAGTAGCCTGATTACTTACATGCCAGCAAGAAGTTTGGCTTGCCGACTCCACAGCCCTGGTAAAGACTGGCTATATACATAGTCTGCATAGTATATGCCTCAGTGTCTTATGCTAACGGAAAATGCTAATATAAAGTCATTCACTCCTGAAAGGCCTGCAACTGAGACTTAATGTCACCCCCTTATTAAGCTTTGGGATGGCCTCCAGCAATGAGAACGGTGGCAGCTGGCCTGTGCAATAGAACAGGTTTACTTAACTGGAGTCTGTATTGCCACACACACAGATTGGTGCCAGATGGCTTTAAGATATATTTTTGGATTAACACAAAGCTAAGGAAAGCTTCCAGAAGTGCTTTATGTGCCAGGATCAGACAGCAGTAGTTTGCTTCAAGTGAAACTTTTTGCTGTTAAAGGATCAGTTGAAGTTTGTGTTACATGTTAAACCAAACTAATATGATCCCTAAACTTTTTTTTATCTGTGATCTAAGTAGGGAATTTATCAATAAAGTGTATTCATTTATTATACTGTAACGCAGAAAGGGTCAGGTATTGGAAGCACTGTTTTCCATCATGCTGTATTATCTTAAAGGGGTTTTCCAGGAAGTAAAACTTTTGATCACCTATCCTTAGGATAAATTATTAATATCAGATTGTGTGGGGTCCAATTCCCTAAACCCCCATGATCATCTGCAGAAGGGTCCACAGTGCTCAGGCAAGAGCTGCGGCCTCTTCCTCAACACCATACCAAAGAGGATCCAAACAGTTTGTCATTGACTTGGTTTGTGTACAGTGAAAGAGGTACTGTGCACGGAAGAACAAGGCTCAGCCACATCTTCTACTTCAGCTGTTCAGTCATAGAAACAGATAGAAGCAGTCCTGTGTACAGGAACACCAGCTTTATTTCAACGGGGGAGCGCAGCACAATGAGACACTATACAGCAGTTGTGAGCAGGGGCGGACTGAGAACAAGTGGCCCTGGAAAAAAAACTAAAAGTGGCCCATGCTGTAGGGTCAAAATTGACAGAAGGCATGGCAACATAAGTAGACAGGGTTGGCAATACCATATAACAAAGTGAGTACACAATCTCTGTACTATATCTGGAGTGAAAATGTTATATTTCCAGTTCATCAATGGACCCTATGGAGGTGGTTGACCCTGTTCTTGCCAACCTTTGCCATCCTTTCCTTGCTGGTAGCTACGGCTAGAAGCAAACAGTGAAATGCATTACATAACAATATACAATTTGTAGTACCCCCACACTGGCATCTACATGATTATATGTTTATAGGGGCACTTTATTGCTTATTTTAGTGATCATTGCACCCCCAAGATAAACTATTGGAAGGGGCCGCAGTGCTCAAGCAAGTGCACTGGCCTCGTCCTGTGATGTCACTTCCATGACTCACATGGTCTTTACCAAGCACAGGCACTATACTATGGACGGGGCTGTGCTTGATATACTATGAATGTATACCACTGAGCACTGCAGCCTCTTCAAACAGCTGACTAGCAGGGGTGCTGGGAGTCAGACCCCCACCAATCAGATAGTGATGACCAATACTTAGGATAGATTAACCATATTTAAATACCGGGAAAAAAACTTAAATTGTAAGTGTGAATTTTTGCTTTAGTTGCAAGCACATTTTGTTTTCTCATACAGAAACATCAAAGTCACAGTGCATTTGTATATTACTGTACCGCACATATAGCTTTTCATGCATGTTAATAGAGAACTCCCTCTACAGCAATTTTTAACGATTCCTGCAAAACTCCTTAATGCTAATTCCTTGCAAGTACAATACTTCAGCAGAATGTAGACCAACTTTCACAGCAGACTGAATAGTGCCTATGGCTACAAGACATCCTGTGTCTTCTGATGGGCTGCAAGGAAATTGCTGAAAAAGTTTCCTGTAGCTTCTTCCACCTATAATCAGAATAACTATCATTCATAAAGGGAGCGGCACTGACAACAGAGCTCTGTTAAAATGTACCTAAACTTTATGAAAACCTGTTGTAAATGCCATGAAATAATAATTTTTTTTAAATATATTTTTTTATGTTAAAGTTCAGGTGCCTATCACACGTTAGGATCCGTACTCCCATACAGAACTGGGTATGACAGTATGGACTTCTCTGAGGCCACACTGAGGGCTGTACGGGTTGTAGTATCGCTGCTCATGCCTGTACCAGGGCTGCTCACCTAAATCATGGCATCGATGGGCTATGTCAGGCTTTAGAATAGAGGGCACAGGCAGAGGAGCGGTGTCTTATGTGCGGAGCAAGCAGGTGCAGGGCAGAAGCTTACAGTACGTAAGACATCACTCCTCCGCCTGTGCTCCCTCTGCTAAAGTGTGACATAGCCAATCTATGCCAGGCTTAAAGGGGTATTCCCATCTCACAAATGTAATTTGTATAGTTAGATATAGCCATACCAATATTATTACTAATAGAATGTATTTATATAAAATGTACCGTTTAGAAGATTTACCTATTTGTATAGGCATTGTCCCACACACATCAGTCAGGCCATTGCCCCTGGTTACGGCCACTGTGCCCATGTAGTAGTAGTGGTCGGCTTGCTCCTTTTCAAACCTGCTCTGAGGTAACTGCTGTATTGTGAATGCACATTACATAAGCATGCGGAGACACATCTTAGGGTACTTTCACATCTGCGTTTTGGACGCTACCAGTCCAAAACACAGTGGTCAGGATCCATCCAAAACACAGACTTTATAAACAGATCCTGCCCCATAGAGATAAATTGATCTTGGAACAGGATCCATTTCTCTGCGTTTTGGAAGCGCAGACAAAAATGCTACAACCCTAAGATGTCTCCGCATGCTCATGTAATGTGCGTTCACAATACAGCAGTTACCTCAGGGTGGGTTTGAAAAGGAGCAAGCCGGCCACCACTACTACATGGCCACGGTGGCCGTAACTAGGGGCAACAGCCTGACTGATGTGTGTGGGACAATGGATATACAAATAGGCAAATCTTCTAAACGGTAGATTTTATATAAATACATTCTATTAGTAATAATATTGGTATGGCTATATCTAACTATACAAACTACATTTGTGAGATAGGAATACTCCTTTAAGGAGAGCAGCACTGGAACTTGCAGGAGCAGCGATACTTTGGCCGGTACAGCACTTAGTGCAGCCACACTCAAAACTGATACGTTGGGTTATCCCCAGGCTAGAGAGCAGTGCATGACAAGGGATTCGCTTTGCAACTCTTGGACTTACTGGCAAGAATACCGCAACTCAGAAATAGACAAGAAGAAACTTTTATGTGAATGGACAGGGTTAGAAAAGTGGCAGCAAGCAGCAGCTAGAGGTCCTTACATCTCGGCTTTATAAGACAGCCATCCAGCCTGTCAAACGACTATCATTTGAAAATATAAAGTCTCCTTGTGCCTTTGCCAGTTAATGTGCATATCTTCATCACTTTGATGTGACAGGATGGGGGAAAATCTTCCTCTACACAGTGTTCCTGATCTACAGAACACTCCTTGTCATTTTATTTCTGCTCGTTCCGGGCTTATTTATTATAGCATTTTCCTACATTCATATCCGCTGCTAATCAGAGCTGGATGCAAACCGCGCTAGGCTGAATTCACAAAAGGACCAGTGATTTGCAGGTCTCACTAGACCTTTTACACCCACTGGGACAACCAGAGATATTTTTTAATTTACACATGTCTACCACTAAACTGGTTTCCAATATGTGTATATGCTGTCCTTTAAATTCCCTCTTAGAACATCCACCTAATGTGGCCAGTGAGAAGAAGCCGTTCCTTGTGTGCAGATTCTTATTGGCTGGCCTGCTCATTGGCAGGAAACACTCTACCGCCCTTGCACAAGAGGTTTTTGGAGGTGACAGTAGTGGACAGACACCATAATGCAATGATACTAGTTTCTTTGAACATAAGAATGTTTATTATTTATTAGTGTTACTCATCTGTCCAAAATCTGCGCCGGCTCTTCTGCATCTTCTGCCTGGTCCAACTCTCCTGCACTGTAGCACCAGGTTGTCTTGGCAGCCGGTGCCCAAAGATAAAACTCATGGGCAGCAGGTTTAAAACTACTGCCTGGTCTGTAAGTTTAGTTTTAGTCCCTATCAGTGTCAGCCCAACTGTTTCCTGGTGCACTGTTGCTGATGTTTGGATGTCTATCTGCACTGGATTTTGAGATGTGTTGCTCCATAGATTTGGCTCCAGCTTGTTCAAGACGTCGTTACTCGCTCGACTTTGGATTGCTGACATATGTGCTTCTATGGTTCTGACCTCAACTTGTTTTGGACTTTGTTAATCTCTTCACCCCCAGTACTTATGCTGATCTCCTGTTACCAATCTCTGACTACTACTGGACTATTTTTTCTACTGCTACATCAGCCCTATTAATCCAAAACTACACCAGGAGAGAAAAACCTGAGGATTCACTGAGGGAAAGTCCATCCCACCTTGCGAAGGGCACAGGCCTGAGAACGCATAATCCTTTAGTCTCTATGCCACAGTTTAACCTACTCAAATCAAATTTTATCTTAAAAGATCCACCACCACACCAGCATTGTAACAATTACCTTACATATAAGGGACTTTAATTACTTAGGTCACAATTATTGGTGGTTATAGGAGGAAAGTTCTCTGGGCTATAGGATGCAAGGCGCCCACATACTGTACTTTCACAAGGGCTCACTGCAGTCATTTTCTATAGACTGTCATAATGCATTCAGCACACATGTAACAAGAAGGCTTGTTTGACATAATGTACAGAACAAAATAACAAGTTAAAGAGAAATGGATGTGAAAAGAAAATCATACCAAAAAAGAAAAGTTATAATTGCTATCTACCTTGATCATGACTGTCTTTGCTGTGCCCTGTTCTCCAATCAGTAAAACGGCTTTTCCTTGCTTCATGACGGTATGCATTAGGAAATCTGTCCGGACATTATCAACATTTGGAACTAGAATTGAGGCATATTCTGGTATCGAGTCTTTTGGATATACATATTCAGGAACCTGTGCAAATATACACAAGAAACAATCATCTTTTTGAATAAATAAGGGGGTCCCAGATTGGTAGATATTTGCATCACTGACATTAAGGTCAAACAAGTCAGAGGCATTTATCAGTCTGTCTGTATTCATTTCTTCTTTTTGAGTGTCAGATCGTTTTGGTTATATCTCATGGTAAATGCTGTAATGAAACATCAGATAACATGTCCTCCTGTAATGAGTTCTTGATAACTCCAGAAACAGGGAGAAGGCTGATCCCTCCCATCTCCAGGATGCTCAGTAACACAGATTATATATTTCATTGCTGAACTACATTCTTATAACACATTGCCTGGTAAAAAGTGTGTAAGACCATGATACAATATACATAATATAAGCAGCAATTTTCAAGAAATCATCTGTAATTTCTACACAAATAGGTAATAAAGGAAACATGTCACTTTGAAGTAGAAGGAGCTGAGCAGATAGATGTATAGTTTTGTGGAAAAAGATTTATTAATTTATTAATGTAAATCTTTGTTCTTTCTATGCTTAGGAGCCCAGAGGGAGGTCTTAGTGATGGACAGCTATAGCTACATGCACACTGATATGGGGAAGGCTGTCACTGATAAGACTGCCCACTGGACTCCTCCTAGGCATAAAACGAGCAGAGATATAAATGAATAAAAGTTTTTCCCACTAAACTATATATCAATCTGTCCAGCTCCTTCTATTCTATAACATGCTGCCTGCAGATCGGACTACATATACAATCTGATCGGTTCCCTTTAAATACTGTGTTATTAGTGTTAGTGTCATATGTGATTTCTTTGTCGGGAGGGTTGTCTACAAGTGAGTAATCAACTTTTAAAGTTGCTTGCATTCAACTTAATACGGTTGAGCGCGATACCAAGCACAGCCGCTATACAGTGTACGGCGTTGTGCTTGGTAAGCTGCGAGAAGGCGCACCAGTGCCTTCTCCAACAGCTGATTGGCAGGGGACCGGGGTGTCGACCCCCACTGATCACATACTGATGAACTACCCTGAGGGTAGGGCATCAGTATCAAAATCTCGGAAAACTCCTTTAAGCACCTTTACCAACAGTCTTAGATTTCAGTCATCATTTATGCCAAAATAGAAAAAAACACCATTTGTGCAAACATTTTTGCACAAATGGCATTTAAAAAGGCTCCAAGGTTTGACTTTTCACACCGGTTTTATGGTATTGAGTTTTCATAATTGACCCTCACTGTGTTCTGTTATTGGAAAACATTTGCATTGATATATAGCCCTCTGAGGTACATGCCCTGGTGTTTCCAGGAGAGTTCACCATTTCTACATAACATCCCTATTTATATAAAGGCAAATATATTTTACTTAGGCCATACAATTTAGGGAGAGAGTGGATAGAGTCATATGTAAATTGTAGATCTTCAATTTAAACTTCTTGTTGTAGTTATCCGCTGTAATATGTGAAAGGACCCTAAAACAAATAGTCAATTTCCCTACAGGGAAAATTAAGCATTTACATATTCTTTTTTTTTGTAAATCAATGGCTTGTCCACATAATATATAGATGAGCCTGGTCCTCCACAGCAAGGGGCTCTATTTGCTGATCTTTACTCTGGCCAATAGAATGAATGGAGCCCATTGTCCTCTCTCCTCTATTAACTAAGGGCTGTATTACACCAACAGATTATCTGACCAATATCTGTCCAATCAGATCAATAGTTGGTGTGTATAATAAAAGATCTGTGTATGTAATTGGCCTTCTGACCAATGATTGGTTTAGATAATCTGTTGGTGTAATACACCCCTCAGAATTCTCTAATATTATTAGTAAGTATTTGAAGATGTTTTTTCTAAACCAGAAAAGCTCATTAACCGATACAAGGTCTTTTTCAGCCCACAGTTGTAAGCAGTTGAACCCTCCTCATAGACAATGGAAAGTTCTAAAATCAAAATTCCATATGAGATTTATTAAAGTGCAACAAATGTTTGAATAGTCTCTTACTATTAATGATGCATCATTTGAACAATTTCTTATTTAGGAATCACAAACCTTTTTCGACCAATGCTCCCACTGCCCGCTCTCATTAATAACAAACTCAAAAATCGTTTCATCTCCTTTAACAACAGGAAGCTCAAGTGGTGCAGAATGGTCACGCAGAAATATTTCCATCTTCATGCGATCCTCGAGTTCCAACAAGGCTCCCACTGACCACATCACAGCAAATACAAAGAGCCGAGCCAAATGTTCTTGACTGGGCTGTTTCTCCTCCTTGTCGGAGAGGAGACCCTAAACATCAAGAGCAATGAAAAAAATGGATTAAAACTAGGATGAAACAAGGCTGAGAGTAACATTATGGAGGAGTAACGCATGAAGTAGATACTTTGGAAATGTCTGTACATTCACTAAAGGGGAACATATTTTGTTCTGTGATGAGAGTATGTCCGTTAAGAGCAGTATTCATACCTGAAGAAGATCTATAGCTTGCTTAATATACATGCACTCCAATATCTGCATCTTTGGAGACACCGCAGTAAAGACAAAATTAATCAAATCCTATGGGAGAAAAAAAACTAAATTAAGTAAAACTGTAAAAACTTGAGTCCTGCTTACCTTTTAATACTGTACTAGATTAAAAATCATTGGCGTTTTACCTAACAAACTGAGCAATAGATTCCATTACGATCTGCTGACCAGAAGAAACATCATCATATCATGCCAACTAAACAGCTTTATAATATTTTATTACACATTGGTTGCCCGCTATAAAAAATCTTTGACAGTTGCTTTTGTTCATGTGACATTGCCTTTGCGGAGAAGTTAGACACATTGCGCAGCCTATCTACTAGTAGTGACATAACAGTATGAATGTAGTTGGTACTGGCACTAATATTGATAGCACTATCATAATGACAACTATAATACTGCAGTTTTCGTTGTCAGTTTGGGGGTAAAAAAACTATTTGTGGGTGAACAGTAGCTGACTTCGACTGTATTTCAATGGGAATTCAAGATAATTACATTACAGCAGGTACAGCCTAATAATTACATGAAAAAATAATAATATTTTGTGCTCAGAGAGAAAGTCAACGGGGCACATAAGCACAATAAATCACTTCAACATCTTGCCAAGGAAAAAATTGCATGTTGCCCAATAAGCAGAATATATACATCATGATGCAAAAGAAAGTGGATGTTCTGAAGTTTGTAATATGGTACTGTAATATTGTAAGGCTGAAAAACACAACATAATATTCAAATACTTTTATCTTATACCTTTACAATTCTAGCCTCTTGTGGATACTTAGACATTTTAGTATAATACAATTAGTGTTAAGCAAATCGAAGTTGACAAAGTGGAATTCGATCCGAATTTCAGGAAAAATTTGATTTGTCACAAATCCGAATTTCCTGGTGATTTGTGGTAACAAATCAGATTTTTTTCTAAAATGGCTGCTGTACATGTTACAAAGTGAAAGTAACAAGCCTGGGAATGAGGGATGACCCATAATGCTCCAATCAGCAGGTAGCCATTCTCTGTGATGTCCCAACCCTATAAAAAGCCTCCTCATGCCCGGTCTAAGCATTGTTCCAGTGAACTTAGCATAGGGACAGATGTGTCAAATGCTAAGGAAAGTGATTAAAAAAGACTTTATTTAAAAAAAATATTAGTTTTTAACAGTTCAGGGACAGCTTAGATATAGTGTAGGGAGATAATAGGGAGACATTATCCACACTATAGGGAAGGGAGTAGGGGCCAATTGAACAGTGTAAAGCCTGGGTAATAGGGGCTATTCTATTACACCTTGCTGCACTAATCGGGGTTAAAAAGTGATCTAATACTGCTAATACTAACTACTAATTTGGGGAAGAACAGGTTCTGTGGAAATCTATCAGCTGACGGTGTAAAAGGAGTGCGCTCTTTCACGCTATAGTACAATCTTGGGCCAGTGCACGATTATACCGGACGCTAACATTGACCTGTAAGGCTGAGTTGAGTTATTGAGTTATTTGGTCAGTTTTGGCCCCGTAACTGACCAAATAAGTGAAGTGTGAAGTGATTCTAAGAGTGACGCCTGTCTACTGCCTGCCATACTGACACACAGTAACTTTTTCAATACCACTGCGGACTAGCTATGCAGGTTTCTGCAATGCACAATGTTAAACTGATATACACACTCCCTGCATCCAGGAAATTGATGATTTTTAACACGCTTCGTCACAAATTAATTAGGATTTAATTCTTGGGGAAAATTCACCGACGTGTCTTAATTTTTGAAAACTTTGTTTATCTCTAAATACAATGAAAGGGTTTATGTCTGTTAGAGCCATTAAGTACAGTATGCTCACTGTATGTCAGACCCTATGCCAAGTGAGAAAGGAGGCAGATACTGTGGCAGCACTGACTTTATAACCTCTTTTGTGTTTTAATGTGCACTGCATTGTATACTCCTCTGTAGGATTATTCCCAGGCACCTCTCAAATTAAGAGGATTTTCAGACCTTTCCCACTGAAATCCCACTGCGGAAGATTAGTGCAGTCATTTTCCTCACCCAGCAGACACACAAATGAGTTTTCTTTTGCTTCACAAGCAAGCTGATAATAAAGTCTTTGAGTCAATATAAGTAACCCAATAGTAGCTACATATAAATAGTAATTTAAAGATTAGCTACTTATTGATGATGACGTAAGCAGCTTAATTACATGGCCTGTAAGAACACAATTCCAACCTACACTGATTATTTGACAATCACACACATAAGTATAAGGTGGGAATATTTATTTGGGTATGGTTGCCTTAACTGAGAGAAATTCCTATATCTGTCCCGCATTTAAGCTTGGTTTTGCACTGTGCAGCTGCCAACCCACCCAATTGCGCCGGCCAACACCCAATGGTTTTATGGGTAAAACTGAGGTATCTTTAAAATTGTGTGGAGATTTGCCACCATGTGTAGTTAGGGTTTCGGCCAAGTGTGTCAGTCGAATCGTGAAAACCAAATCCAAGTATTTTCCAAGGAATTTCAACTGAATTTTATTGGACTAGAACACACATTCTGAGGCTATTACAGATCAAACAGACTTTAAAAAATCAGTAAGGATTTATCCAGCTAATTAAACCAAATACTGTGTCTGTTCGGTGTCTTGAAAAACATAAGTGTAAATTGCAAGTAAGTGTAGTTTGCAATTTCTTCAAAATTATCATACTGAAAAAAAATTCAGTTTTCATGGTAAGAGTTTCTTCAGTCTGTCGGTGATGCAAACAAGCATGGTTAAAAGGGTTTTCCAAGATTTTTATACTGATGACCTATCCTCAGGATAGGTTATCAGTATCAGATCGGTGGGGGTCCAACACTCGGGACCCCTCATCTGTTTGAGAAGGAAATGGCGCTCACACCTTCTCTATGCTTTTCCTAGTTCGAGTGATGACACGATGTGTCACTTTCCTAGGAGCAGATCAGCCCCATTCATTTTGTGATACCAAGCACACAGCTGCGATACAGTGTACGGCGCTCTGCTTGCCAAGTTGTGAGTTGTGAAAAGCCTTCTCAAACAGCTGATCAGCAGGGGTCTGGGGTGTTGAACCCAAGAATAGGTCATCAGTATCAAAATCCTGGAAAATCCTTTTAAACCTAACTAGAAAATAACCTAATACACATTGGAGGGAAGAAAGGTTCTAGCAAGGTATAAAATACCTGGAAAACACTGTCAAAGCAGTTCCAAAGGACTTCATGTTGAGTAGCAGATAGGGTTTTCAACCAAGCTTTCAATACAGGCCTCCAGTCTAACACAGAAGAACTCATGAACACCATTCCATTACGAGATACGGTTGCTGGAGAGGCATTGTCAATGTTGTGAGGCTCAAACACAATTTTACAATTGGGTGCCATTGGGATACGGTCCCCATTAGCTAAAGTGAGAGTTTTATTATCATCCAAAACAGAATTTAAATTCTCAATCCATATAGCATCGACAGGACCATCCAAAACAATCCATATATGTTCTCCCTGAAAAAAAAAATACATTAGAGACTCGTTTACAAACAATGGGGATGATTTAATATTTTGTTGCAAATTGCAAAAAGCAAATTAAGACTATTGTGTGTGCCAAACTGATTCCAGATTAGACACAGCAGGCATTTTACATCCACCTTTTCTGAAAAATGTCTAGAAAAAGATGTGTGGCCAAGAGGAGTAGGAAAACGTGCCACATTTATTAGTTGCATAATAGTTTAAGGTACATGTATGCCAGCTATTAAGTGGAAGAAACGCCGTACAGCAAGGTGCACCATGAGCACAATATAATACAATATGCATCGTACTGATAAATTTGGCACATTTTGCACCAACTCACAAATGTATGCATCATATGGCACTATTTATGGATCCGAACTACATACAGTTAGGGCCAGAAATATTTGGACAGTGACACAATTTTCGCGAGTTGGGCTCTGCATGCCACCACATTGGATTTGAAATGAAACCTCTACAACAGAATTCAAGTGCAGATTGTAACGTTTAATTTGAAGGGTTGAACAAAAATATCTGATAGAAAATGTAGGAATTGTACACATTTCTTTACAAACACTCCACATTTTAGGAGCTCAAAAGTAATTGGACAAATAAACATAACCCAAACAAAATATTTTTATTTTCAATATTTTGTTGCGAATCCTTTGGAGGCAATCACTGCCTTAAGTCTGGAACCCATGGACATCACCAAACGCTGGGTTTCCTCCTTCTTAATGCTTTGCCAGGCCTTTACAGCCGCAGCCTTCAGGTCTTGCTTGTTTGTGGGTCTTTCCGTCTTAAGTCTGGATTTGAGCAAGTGAAATGCATGCTCAATTGGGTTAAGATCTGGTGATTGACTTGGCCATTGCAGAATGTTCCACTTTTTTGCACTCATGAACTCCTGGGTAGCTTTGGCTGTATGTTTGGGGTCATTGTCCATCTGTACTATGAAGCGCCGTCCGATCAACTTGGCAGCATTTGGCTGAATCTGGGCTGAAAGTATATCCCGGTACACTTCAGAATTCATCCGGCTACTCTTGTCTGCTGTTATGTCATCAATAAACACAAGTGACCCAGTGCCATTGAAAGCCATGCATGCCCATGCCATCACGTTGCCTCCACCATGTTTTACAGAGGATGTGGTGTGCCTTGGATCATGTGCCGTTCCCTTTCTTCTCCAAACTTTTTTCTTCCCATCATTCTGGTACAGGTTGATCTTTGTCTCATCTGTCCATAGAATACTTTTCCAGAACTGAGCTGGCTTCTTGAGGTGTTTTTCAGCAAATTTAACTCTGGCCTGTCTATTTTTGGAATTGATGAATGGTTTGCATCTAGATGTGAACCCTTTGTATTTACTTTCATGGAGTCTTCTCTTTACTGTTGACTTAGAGACAGATACACCTACTTCACTGAGAGTGTTCTGGACTTCAGTTGATGTTGTGAACGGGTTCTTCTTCACCAAAGAAAGTATGCGGCGATCATCCACCACTGTTGTCATCCGTGGACGCCCAGGCCTTTTTGAGTTCCCAAGCTCACCAATTCCTTTTTTCTCAGAATGTACCCGACTGTTGATTTTGCTACTCCAAGCATGTCTGCTATCTCTCTGATGGATTTTTTCTTTTTTTTCAGCCTCAGGATGTTCTGCTTCACCTCAATTGAGAGTTCCTTTGACCGTATGTTGTCTGGTCACAGCAACAGCTTCCAAATGCAAAACCACACACCTGGAATCAACCCCAGACCTTTTAACTAATTCATTGATTACAGGTTTACGAGGGAGACGCCTTCAGAGTTAATTGCAGCCCTTAGAGTCCATTGTCCAATTACTTTTGGTCCCTTGAAAAAGAGGAGGCTATGCATTACAGAGCTATGATTCCTAAACCGTTTCTCCGATTTGGATGTGGAAACTCTCATATTGCAGCTGGGAGTGTGCACTTTCAGCCCATATTATATATATAATTGTATTTCTGAACATGTTTTAGTAAACAGCTAAAATAACAAAACTTGTGTCACTGTCCAAATATTTCTGGCCCTAACTGTATATATATATATATATATATATATATATATATATATTTATTTTTTTAACCACTGAGGGGTCTACTCTCTGTCCATGTTTCCATTATACACAGAGTGATACTTTCATATGACATTTTATATTGTTATCTTTTAGGCTGTGCTCCCATTTGTCACAGATTTCAATAAAATGCTTGAAAAAAATAGCACTGCACATGTAATAGGCTGTTGTTTGTTGGTCAAAAGGAAAGGGTCTTTTTGATGTAATATGAAGGGGTTAAACTGTTAACAGACAGCGAGGAGTGGTAGTAGTAGCTGACTCCTGGACTGTTCTGATGGCCCATGTCTTTCTACTCTGTAAAGACTGGTTATCACTGGTCTATTTTAAAGTGCTTGTCTTCCCTCTGGTACCCCCAGTGATACGAGACAGGGGTCCCATATCTCCTGCAACACCCCTCAAATGAATGGAGCGGCCGGTCGCACATGCACACTCTCCATAAATTTCTATGGGAATTCCGGAGATAGCGGAGCGCTGTACTTGGCTACCTCCACACTTCCCATAAGGATGACTGGAGCAGCTGCACACATGCCCGACTGACCGCTCAGTTCATTTCACTGGGGCTGCAGGGGATACGTGGCCCCCGTTCTCGTGATAAGTGGGAGTCCCAGCAGTAGGGTATTCTGGTACTCTCCAGCAACACCAGTGAGCTCCGGCAGGCTGTTCTCTGCAGAAACTCCTGCTGGCAGTGTGCACTGGGGGTATATAACGTAAATATGCATGACAACGCTTGTGTAATTAGCCTCAGTTAAGACCATGAAGAGATGCCAAGCAGCCTTCTGCTCATCAACGATAGAGATGGGTTTATATCTGTGCATAATAATTCATTGTGGAAACACTACTTATCTGTAACTGGAGGTATCATCTCATTTCTTACACAATTTTATATATTCTGTTATACTTGTAGTCATTCAATGACCATAATAAAATCAGCTCATTGCAGCATGCAGCGCTATTCTGTGTGATAAAATGACAGGCTACCTGACAGAAAGCCAACAGGCTCCATTATAGTCACTGAGGCCTGTCAGGGACCTTTCATTTCTGTCATTTGACAGAAACAACAATTCCGTTATTTTCACTGTTCTGAACAATGGAAGTAAAAAGCAGCTATGTGAACATAGCCTTACATTGTTATCTTCTATTCACTGTTTTGTGCAAGTAGCAAATATGTCAATGCCGGCTTCTCTTGCTTAGCTCACCTTCTTTGCTTTTAATGTTTTTCTCCACAAAGTTGAAAATATACCATCTGTCCAATCATTTGTGGCCACATCAAGTGTGCCAAACATCTGAGAGGCTGTGATAGCCTTAGGGTTCATTCTCATTTCCTTGTGAGGAGCTCCACAGTCAGTCATTGCTTTCATTAGGACATTAATGCACTTGGTTTTGCCTGCGCCACTAGGTCCCAAAGTCATCATTCCTTAAAAACAATGCACAGTTTAGGCAGAAATCGAGATTGGTCATTATATCTAAATGATTACATCACTGCTTTTATACATAAAATAATAGAATCTAGAAAATTAGCTAGTGAAACAAATTTATGTTAACAATCAACCAAAGTATCAAACTCCTTTCTGGCTACAAAATCAATAGCGCTGTAATTTATTAAAGAAGTTTCTAAATTATTAAGTCAAAAGAGATTGTTTCACAAAATGCAGCATTTTCTGTTAGAACCCAATTTGTTTGAAAAGCATTCATGAACATCCAAACCAATTATCCTCTCACAGAGAACTTTAAAATAGCAAATAATGTATTCTTGTAATATGTCAAACTCGATTTACTCCTCGTATAGGTTTATTACAGCATTGTGTACAGAATGCCAGCTTCACCATAATCACCATCGCTGTAATCAGGGGGCTTGTCTTTAAACGACTGACCAATTTGGAGCTCCTTTCATTCATCTGCCATTCATCCAAATGAACATCAGACAGCAAGATACAGCATTTCAGAGCCATTGTACGGAATGAGCGCATATTACATAAAGTTTCAAGGTCCCAACGATCTCAGCAAAACTCTGCATCCATACCTCCAGACACGATTACCATATTTGCAAGATTATTTTCTGCAATACTTTGCTCTTTTCAGAAAGACAAACCAAAAAACAGGCTATAACATTATCTCATTTATGAGAGCTGCCATATGGCGGAGAAAAGCTACAATTAGCGGGGAAGAAGCAGTACACATAACAGCTATGATCAGTCTTTAGATGTTCAGCAGACGGCAAAATGTATGGGAGAAAGGAACGCCGATGGCCAACTAGCTTGCAATTTGGTGCTAAAATAAGTCTCTGTGACAGGTAAGAAGATAAGATAAATCTGAGATTCCCTTGTTAAGGACCAGTCTTATGTAAATAAAGCTGATTCATTTTATAATAAAGAGCAAAGCCATAACTCCTGGAATAAGGCACCAACTGTCACCAGATGTCACCAGGACCCAGGTGTTACCAGTACCTGTGCACCCACGATTACTGTAGCCATGCTACAAAGGTACCTTCTAACATTTTATCATCTTTCTCAAGATCTCAGCTAGATGTCAGTAAATATAAGGCTTCATTCACACCTCAGCTATAACCAGAGGTGACCAAATGTAAACTGTAAGTCAATAGAAATTTATGAAATGCACTACAAATTGTGCGTTTTTTGTGGCATTTTCATCATTCACATTGCCTTTTTTATACGATCTATAAGGCAGGAATAGTAAATCTGCCCCAATGTAACTCTGATCACATCTGAGTTGGAGGCCCTGTTAGGAACCTCTATCACTTCTGATTTATGATTTCATCATATTTGTGGGAAAAATAGTGCAAAACACAGCTGTATTATTTCTGAACACCATGCCGGAACTGAAAGACACCATCATAAGCCAAAAGGGTCTATTGGGCTTTGTTGGTGTCCATGTGACAGATTCATTGAAGATTGAATGTTGTATTTCTGCTCCTATGATGGAAAAAAAACGGAATTCCTAATGTATTTAAGACCACAAACAACTTGTTCTTAGGTCAAACAGCTGAGTATAAGAATATTGTCTTATGATTTGCGTTCAGTAGCTGTGTCCTATAAAAGCAGCTCAGCAGACGTACATTATTGTGTCACGTTCTCTTCTCTGACAATACAATTGTACCTGAGATAATATCACTGCAGGCTGCAGTACTTCTTCTGTGGAGCTGATTCATCACAGTTTCTAAAAAGCTGCAGCTGCATTTGATGAATCAACCTCAGAAAATAACTGAATAAGGATTTCATTTCCTGGGAAATGATGTGTATTTCTTCCAATTTATGGATCTTCTTTGCTTTGATTACAAAGAAAATATTAAATTACAGATTGTATTACTCTTATAACCTAAAATCACAAGGCGGATTTGTACCACTATTTTGTCATACTTCGCAGAAAACAAAAACTGATTTACATAACTCTAACCATACAAGCTATAATACGTATATAACACTTGACAGTTGGTCTGAAACTATCATGTGTGCCACGCTGTCTCTTCATCTGATAAAAATGTACAGGGTCCTCATAAATACTAGTATGCGTATACAGTACTCCAGAACTGAAGTCTACTGCTCTCTTCCACATAGATATATTCCCTAGGCTAATACCCACAAGACTGCATGGCAATGCAAGCACAAGTGCCATAGGAAGATCATGTAGTTTACCTTGGGCCATGGTGGCATATCACCATGTTTGGTCCAATCAAGTGTAGCCAAAATTCTACTATGCAGATATAGTTGTAATCACAATTATTCAACCCCCATTGCAAATTAGCTTTATTAGCAAACTTGTTAAAACTTCAGCGGTTTGCAAATATAACAATAAAACAAGAACCACTGAATTACTCCACACATCTAATATGACAAGTGGTTTCTCCAACTTCAACACAAAATTAAACTTTTAATGACTACTGCTATTTCAGAGTATTCAGCCCCTTTACGTCAAGCATGGTTAGTATTTAGTGGATTGTCCTTTGCTGTTATGACTTATTGCAAACATGTTGCATAGCCAGACACCAGTTTCTGACAGTGTCAATGGGCACTGTCCACTAATATTCTTGGGTTTGTGTGCTGCAACCACATTGTTCAAATCACATCAAAGATTTACTATGTGATTCAAGACAGGCAACTTTGACAACCACTCTAGAATTTTCCAGGACTTCTGAAAACAAACCTTAGTGAAATGTTGTCCTGTTGAAGGGTCAAATGGACAGAGGGCATAACATTTTCTATTAGGATTTCCTGATATAAAGTTTAATCCATCATGACCTCGAAAAGATGCAAGTTTCCAGTGCCAGAGGAGGCAAAGAAGCCAGAGAGAATCATTGAGCCACCACCATGAGGACTAAAACACTATGTGAGCCTATGGCCTGGTTCACACGGTACAGCGTAGTGTAGTTTCTGCTTTTAGTCAATACCAGGATTACATCGAAATCAAAGAAGTCAAATACTGCTGGAAATGATCTTTTGAGATCTTTTGACATAATGAGACTAATCAAATGTTAAAGAGGTTGCCAATAGTATAACGTAAAAAAAGAAGTCACACTCCTGTTCCAACGATTTCCGGTTCCCTGACCAATGCTTCCTGGTCACTCTCAACACATAAATGTGACTGCTCCGCCTCCTATTCTGGCGCTTTCCAGTTCCCTGACTGATGTTCCAGGTTTCTCTCAACACATAAATGTGACCGCTCAGCCGATCACTGGCTGAGGTAGGTCGGCGCTGCAAACAGTAACTGATGGAGTGGTCATTTCCTGTGTGCTGAGTGGAACCAGAAAGCAGACACCGGCAGGGGACATGGAAGCAACAGAACGGGGGTGGTGGAGGATCAATAAGATGAGTATGGCTTCTTTTATTATTTTACACCATTATGAGCTTGTCTGAAATACATGTAATTGGCCAAATCCCAAACAAAAAAGATGTTAAAAAATAATGTCCATTCCAATGTAAAGCAGAAACCTGTCTCAGTTATTCTGCTCCAGTCACAGCGCAATTAGCATTCTTACCATGCCTGACTCGCTGTGTCTCATACAGCTGGATAAGTTTCAGAATCCAAGGAGGATGATGGATAAGCCCGGCTTCTTCTGTCTGCTTCTGAATGGCAGCTTCCAGCTCTGGATAACCAGCTTTATCCAGAGTTATGCCAGGAAATAAGTCATTAATCAGGCTCATAAACAAAGGTTCATCTTCATCCACCTATGAGTTAGTCAATAATATTGGTCAATTTAATATGTAGCAAAAGAAATGAGATGAAACATCAAGGACTATGTTTTATAATTACATAGTAAAGCTACTTGTAAGAGCTTTTTATTATTCATTCAGAACTATACTGAAAAGAAATAAAGAATAAAATTACAGTGACCTAGGAGGCTAAGCCTTATGTCTGCAATCCCACCTTTTCCTTTTTCACATCCCTCACCAGGCCCATGGCTAGCCAAACTAATATAATGATTCAAGAAAAAGGAGGTGGTCATGTGTTAGCACTAGAGCACAATGTTAATTTAAAAGGGTTTTACGAGACTTTAATACTAATGGTGTCTGTATTGGTGGGACCCCCCAACGATTTGCTGTGAGCACCGTGGCCTTCTCCGTGCTTACAAAGCACAGCATGTACATTGTATAGTGGCTGTGCTTGGTATTGCACTCACTTCACTTCCACGGGGCTGAGCTGCATCTAGGCCACCGTGACCAATGTACGTATCGTCACTGGCTGAGAGAAGGATGCAGCGCTACTGCAGGCGTCACTATCTTCACAAACAGATGATGATCGGCGGGGGTCCTAGGTGTCGGACACCTGCGATGTCATCAGTATGAAAGTCTCGGAAAACCCCTTTAAGGATATTGGAAAGAAAACCACAATCTTATGCTCAAATTCATTACCATTCTTTACCATTAATCATTAGTCTTCAGATTAGAACTTGCAGCATTCAACTATATCACATGTGTACAGTGACTGAATGGGGACTACTTACTTCAACAACACACTTTATGACCTATATTATACCACTGAACTGAAGGACCCTATAACCTTTACCAACGAGCTATCCATAGGCAAGGGCCTAAAAGAAAATTCTGCCCTGTTCATACTTATGATTACTCCTAACACAGGGCAATACTGCATAATGCTGAGGCAATGTCTAATAAGTATACAGTGATATTTTAAAGAATACATTTCAGTAATGTATTTTATACTATCTTTGTCTCTAGTCATAAGATGTCAGAAAGGGCAGGAAGAACATAATAATCTAGGAATAAGATAATATATTGTCAGATGAAATCCAGTTTCTCTGCAAATCTGCCACCTGCTATGTCAACACCATGTCAAATGGATGGAATGCGATTTGTATAAGCTAACCCAAGGAAACATACCAGCTTTGACAGGTTCATGTCACGTAGAACTCTCATTACAACAGTCTTCTCTGGCTCATCAGGGTTGGATCTTTTCACTGCCCCCAGAGTTCGAAGGACAGAGAGAATATTCCTCAATCCAAAGTCATAATGAACCTAATGGAAAGGGAATATGTACAGTAAATACATAAAATCAAAGAATATATCTTTGTACTGTATATCAATTGCACCTCAGAATTTTTAATTATTGGTACATTTGTGTATCTTTAAAGAGAACCTTTCACCACTCCTGACATGCTTGTCTAAATAGCTACATGCATTCCCCATGTAATAACAATTCTGGAGCATCTCTTGTCTCTATGTTGTGTCATTCCTTTATTATTAATACTAGAAGTTATGAATTAACTGCAGTCTGAAGTAAGGGTACAGAGGGGTGTTACCAGCTAGAGGTGTGTACCTGCACAGACTGACTCACCCCACTGGTTACCACCCCTCCGTACCCTTACTGAAGGCTAATAGCAATTCATTCATAACTTCTAGTAGAAATAATACAGGAATGGCACAACATAGAGCCATAAGAATAGATGTTCCAGGACATTGGGGAATTACATGGGGAATGCATGAAGCTATTAAAACAGGCATGTCAGGAGCGGCGACAGGTCCTCTTTAATCACTGAAAAAATACTTTTAGCTTTTTCCTTAATTCCTTTAAATAGAATCATTACATGATTTGCAGATCATGTGATAATCCAGAATCATTCATAGGTACACTTGTCACAGAAATGCACTTATAAAATTTATGTAGACAAATATAATAAGCAGATGAAGAATCTGATTTAAATGGTGCCATTTTAAGTGAATTGCTGATATGAAGCATAAATACTTGATGCAGTTGAGCATTCAGAACATAATACCAATATCAACACTGTTTGATCATTTAAAGGGAATCTGTCACAAGTTTTATGCTGCTAGGTTCTAACAGCTCCAGCGCACGCCAATGAGGCCCCATATTCATGAGCTTCTGGATTTCTCTGCCCCCTGCCACCGATTGACAGTTTCCATCTTCCAAATGAATCAGCATCAGGGGGTGGATAAAATCAGGAGCTCATGAATAATCAGGAGTCATCGGCATGTGCTGGAGCTGTTTAATATAAAATATTGTAAAAAATGAGTGAATTAGAGCGACCCAGTATTTTTAAAAGGGGATCTGTCACTAGTTTATGTTGCCCTTAGTTAGGACACCATGAAATTGGTGACAGATTCCCTTTAAGAGACAAATGTATGGTAGTAACAAAGTTGACTTGTAACTGTCTGAAGACAAATAGGTACTGTAGATCAAGAAGGTCTGAAAGAGCTCACCATGTTGCCAACATTCTTTACCCACCTGCTTTGATAACTGTTCCTCACACAACTTGTACAGGGTGTAGAATTTACGGCTGAGGATTTGGTTGTCTCGAAAGCCAGCACTGGCAAGCTTTACCCTCATAATAATGGCACGATCTGGCACCATCATAGCAACTGTACGGAACTGGACTTTCAGATTTTCAGGGAGCTCTTGACGTCCTGCATAGCCAGGGTTCTATGGGAAGTATTAAAGGCTATGTTATATAAGCAGGGAAAATGATAAAAATAGTATAATAATGTTGTATAATTATTACAGATTATTATAATATTACTCTATGTATACAATAAAAGGAACATTAATGATTGTTCATACACTTTATTACTTGTACCAAAAAAATTCTGTTTAGTCACATAATGTAAAATGTATATTCTTCCTGCTGGTACTCTTGGTAGGAAGTCAACTGGCACCTGAAAGTGGCAGAGAATAATTGAGCCAGACCTTAGCTCTTCTCCCTATTGTTTCCTGCTACAAAATAACCTATGGAGGTGGGCCAACAATATCTGTTGGGGTTTCTCCTGCACAAGTTTCAATTTACATGATGAAGGTCATCATGTTATACTATGATGATGTCAAAGGTCAATTCAGCCATGCATGTAGTATACATTACCATCCTCAGTTACTACCAGCATATTGGGGGAGATTTATCATCTCCTTTGTGCCTGAAAAGTGGCTTTAAAAAGTCACAAGTTGTGTGTTTGTGACTTTTTAAATGCAAATTTAAAAAAAAAAAGTCACGAGTGCCTCTTTTTACGCCACCTTCGTCACTTTTCCAAAAGGGGAGCAGCAAGTGCGGAAAAGAAGTTTGGTCTATAGCAGAGATAAATTTATCTTCATTTATGCCAGTTTTCTTGTGCAAATGAAGCCAGAAATATATGGTAGCTCTGCACTGTTGTAAACTTCAGTTTAAGAACATGGACTCCTGGAGGATGTGCCTAATTTATGATGATAAATGTGGTGCATCCTCCAGCAGTGCAGGGGATATGAAGAACACCACACATAGTGCCCGTCTTGATAAATCTCCACCATTATCTTAGCAGCATCACTTCCAGATGTTCCTAAGCACATCAAAAAGTGATCTTCATTTCTGTGCATAGGCTCTAGTGAAATGTGGTGGTCAGATTATTAGAGAATCAGTACACCCTTCTGTGGTCTGAAGTTGAACTTACCATAGTTAAAAATATACCAAATTCTCGATCCATGTCCACCACATCCCCATCTGTAAATATGAATTGGCTTTTCTTGTTCTTCTTGCACTGTAAGACTATGTAAATTTGCTGTGCAGCCACTGACAACACAGGAAGCTCAATGCGGTTGAATTCATCAAAACATCCCCATGCTCCAGACTGTGCCAAACCTGTGCCAAGCACAAATCATGAAGTGTTTACATCATAAGAATGTAGGATGAACAAAACTAGAGGAAACGGATGATATCACAAGCCCTCAGCAATATCTGCAATATGAACACTTCATCACAAATTCTTTTTTTTTTTTTTTTAATTTCGTAGAGCATTAAACTGCAATGGAGTGGATGCTAGCAGTGGATTTTCATTTAAAGCTCTGTCGAGACATGCTTTTTAGCGACAGCTACTACCTTCCTAAATTAGCCCTCAATCTACATTTCATTTTTATTAATTGTACTAAGAGCATCATTTCAGGACAACCAAGCCATCTTGCCCCTTTCTCTGCTCTCAGCCTGGCTGTTTATAACTTGCCTAATACCTATGGAATTAGATTAGTTTCTAGGCAGTGTGACCTTAGCAGGTGTTAAGAATAGGATAAAATTTGAAATACAGTAAAGAAAATATGGCTTCACCTAAAAAGGGTTCCCATATGAAGCAGATGTTTCTGGGATGACGTTTCTAGAGTGTATAACAAGTTAATATACTATGGGGGGAATTTATTATTGCATTTGTGTTACAACTTTGGAGATGAAAAGTCGCAAATTATGGAGCATGCTACATTTACTCAACTTGGGACTTTTTGCAGTATTACGGTAATCTTCTCTTAGCACTTTTCAAAAGTAATAAAGACCTCCTGTGAACCAACAGATTTGCTGTAATTTGAGCCAGAAATTGGCACACATTATAGCAAAAATCTGGTCATAGAAGGTACGGATTTTAATTTCTGGTGCATTGACAGTTAAAGATGTGTGAAACGTATTAAAGGGGATATGCCAAGATTGATGTAAAAAATTAAAATCAGACATCATGTAGTACACGGTAATCTCTTTCTAAAAAATCTGGAACCAGCCCTGTACCTCACATGGAACCAGAAATCTCCCCACTCATTACTCATTTTCAAACTGATGATCTATCCTCTGGATAGATTATCAGCATCTGATCGGCGGGGGTCCGACACCCGGGACCCCTGCCGATCAGCTGTTTGAGAAGGAAGCGACGCTGCAGGAGCGCCGCGGTCTTCTCTGTGTTTACTGCAGGCCCAGTGATGTCATGACTACTATCACTGGCCTGGGCGGGGCTAAGCTCCATTCACATGACTGGAGCTTAGCCACGCCCAGGCCAGTGATACTAGTCGTGACGTCACTGGGCCTGCGGTAAACACAGAGAAGGCCACGGCGCTCCTGCAGCGCCGCTGCCTTCTCAAACAGCTGATCGGAAGGGGTCCCGGGTCTCTGACCCCCGCTGATCAGATGTTGATGATCTATCCAGAGGACAGATCACCAGTTTGAAAAAACTGCAGAACCCCTTTAATCGTTCTGCTAAATTAAGTGCAGGCTGGCAGCACAGGGGACCTGTCTTTCCTGCTATATCTCATTCCCTGTAACTGCCTGCTTCTAACTGGCTGGTGATAGTTAAAAATTTCAACTGATTGCATGCGACTACGGCTACTTTCTCACTTGCGTTGTAAGGATCCATTTGTGAGATCCGTCACAGGCTCTCATAAACTGTCCAAAACTGATCAGTGGAAAAGAAAATGATCCGTTCAGAATGCATCAGTTTTGCTTCAGTTCAGTCAGCATTCCGCTTTGGAGGTGGACACTAAGCGGGGGGCACTATACAGATACATTTTATTGAACAGCTCAGTGGGTGTACTAAATTTTAAATTACATGCAATTACAAAAGTATTCAGATCTAAGTGCTGGTTTGAATATGTAGCATAGAATTTTGTTTGAGGGCTCTGAGTCCATCTGCAGTAATCCTACGGGAGAACCGACTATCACGTTCTGAACCGCCATGCCCAAGGGGAAGAGATCGAGGAGTCAATCTGCGGTCCCTCCAGATAACTCCATTGGTCATTTTCTCTGTTCCAGACTGATGGATTCTACAGCTCAGGCCTCCTTAGCAATGGTGGCTCGCTCCAGTCTGCTGCAACCTAGGGGCGGTTCCCCCATGTTCACCTCCATACGCCTCCCGACTTAGGCACACGGTGGCCTGATCCCAGATACTCACCTTTCTTCTTGTTCGGCACCTTCTCGTCAGTTAGAGGCAACTCCAAGGTGGAGAGCCCGTTTCTGCATCACAGCTTGGTCCTAGCTCAGCCTCAGCTGCTCAGTGTGCCACTCCGATGGCAGTTAACCAGGCTACATCACAGGTACTGCCTTCCCGTCTCTCTGTGGCTCAGACTCCATTACTTAGCCAGGACATGCCAGCTATTTTCACTGCTACCCCTTGGCCACCCGTTGACCACCAGAAGCTTTCTTTTCTTCTCTATTCCAGAGACCACACTGAGCTGTATGAGATAATGAGAGCTCTAACCACTAGATCAGATTTGGAAGCACATACAGTGCCTTGCGAATGTATTCGGCCCCCTGGAACTTTTCAACCTTTTGCCACATTTCAGGCTTCAAACAAAAAGATATAACATTTTGAATTTTTGGTGAAGAATCAACAACAAGTGGGTCACAATTGTGAAGTGGAACGAAATTTATTGGATCATTTAAACTTTTTTTATAATAATAAAACTGAAAAGTGGGGACGTGCAAAATTATTCGGCCCCCCTTGCATTAATACTTTGTTGCGCCACCTTTTGCTGCGATTACAGCTGCAAGTCGCTTGGGGTATGTCTCTATCAGTTTTGCACATCTAGAGACTGAAATTCTTGCCCATTCTTCCTTGCAAAACAGCTCGAGCTCTTTGAGGTTGGATGGAGAGCGTTTGTGAACAGCAGTTTTCAGCTCTTTCCACATTTTCTCAATTGGATTCAGGTCTGGACTTTGACTTGGCCATTCTAAGACCTGGATACGTTTATTTTTTAACCATTCCATTGTAGATTTTGGCGTTTCTCCCAGGTGGCTTGTGGCAAACTGTAAACAAGACTTTTTATGGATATCTTTGAGAAATGGCTTTCTTCTTGCCACTCTTCCATAAAGGCCAGATTTGTGAAGTGTTCGACTGATTGTTGTCCTATGGACAGACTCTCCCACCTCAGCTGTAGATCTCTGCAGTTATCCAGAGTGATCATAGGCCTCTTGGCTGCATCTCTGATCAGTCTTCTCCTTGTTTGAGATGAAAGCTTAGAGGGATGGCCGGGTCTTGGTAGATTTGCAGTGGTCTGATACTCCTTCCATTTCAATATGATCGCTTGCACAGTGCTCCTTGGGATGTTTAAAGCTTGGGAAATCTTTTGGTATCCAAATCCGGCTTTAAACTTCTCCACAACAGTATCATGGACCTGCCTGGTGTGTTCCTTGGTCTTCATGATGCTCTCTGTGCTTTAAACAGAACCCTGAGACTATCACAGAGCAGGTGCATTTATACGGAGACTTGATTACACACAGGTGGATGCTATTTATCTTCATTAGTCATTTAGCACAACATTGGATCATTCAGAGATCCTCAATGAACTTCTGGAGTGAGTTTTCTGAACTGAAAGTAAATGGGCCGAATAATTTTGCACGCCCAACTTTTCAGTTTTATTATTACAAAAAAAGTTTAAACAATCCAATAAATTTCGTTCCACTTCACAATTGTGACCCACTTGTTGATTCTTCACCAAAAATTTAAAATGTTATATATTTTTGTTTGAAGCCTGAAATGTGGCAAAACGTTGAAAAGTTCCAGGGGGCCGAATACTTTCACAAGGCACTGTATCTCTGGTATTGATGAGAAACAGGCTCAGGCCTAGCAAACTGTTAACCAGTCCATTCAAGACTTGGCAGTAAGGGTCAATATATGGGAGCAACATCACTCCACAGCCACATCTACATTGTCCTCCCTTTCCACCAGCTCGGACACTCATGCTACTCAAATGAAGGACTTTTCCTTACATATGGACAGCATTGAAAAAAGAGGGTGTCGCAATTATCTCAAGTTACAAGGAATCCCAAAGTTGACCCCGGCTGGAACTCTGTATCATACTGCAGTGACCATCTTTAACAAAATCTTGGGCCCAATTATAGAATTGCGTATGGTGGCGGATCCCAGGACTCATGACCCAGCAAATACACAAGATGTTATACGTTAGGTGCATTTTTAAAAGCTGAAAGAGGACTATCTGTGCAGAGCCTGGGAGTTGCAAGGGATCTCTCATAACGAACATCACCTTTTTGCCGGACACCTCTCGCCTCACTCTTTATATACGCAGGGTGGTCCGTCCATTGTTGGAAGCTGAAAAAGCGGTGGGGACACCCTTTCCACATTATATTATGCAAGCAGGGATATTCCCCTGTGGTACGATCCCCAGCTGAGCTTCCTGAGGCCTTCTGCTTATTGGATACCACTCTGGTACCGGTGACTGATTGGACTACCACCAAGTCTCCAGGCCCCGGGCATAGAAGACAACAGGAATTAGAGGAATCATGCACCCTTGCCTCAACGAGCCTCACTGGGCTGCCCCAAGGACACACTTTTTGCAGAGTTACACCGTTTTTCCATTATGGCCATTTTGCTGCTGTCCCTTAACATGCGGTCATAGAGATGACTGCACTTTTCCAAATCACTTAAAACCCTGAAGACAGTAGACAATTGCTCTTTAAAGCTTAGGGAGGTTTGTGGACCTCTCACCTCTTTTTAGGGCTCATTTCTGCAGTCCTCGGCTGTCATTCCTATAATAAGTCCCAATCTTCTATCTGTGGGGAATGCTCCCCTTTCAACAACCTCTTTGGCCTTATAAGAGGTTGAGCCTTTCTGCACATTATATGATTGACTTTTTGGCTCCTTTTGTTTGCTACTTAGGACACCCTCCACCACTTTGTGGAGCCAGTAAGTTGGAGTTGTTTCTCCACATGCATTGCCTTGTCAGCCCTGAATGGACGGAATGACCAGGGGCATCAGCTCCTTCCACCTCTTCAAGGCATTCCTCCAAGTTAGCCAGAATCCTACTCCAAGCTGATGAGGGGCAACACTCCGAAACTGCTGTCTGTGCATGGATAACTGGCTGGTTTTCCTCTGTCACATCCTCTCGGCTTGTAACAGAGCTGGATCTTGAGATAGGGGTCACTTAATATGGTGGATTTGGTGATCTGTATAATGGGGACACCCCTTTGCTTGGTTTTCCTTCTCTGGAGGGATTTATGGCTTTCATTGTGGCAGCTGAATGACTCTCCTACAAGACCTACAGTTCCTTGTGGCAGTTAAAAACGGCCTAACCGACTACTTTGCCCATAATTTCACTCCGAATTGTGATCCCCTTGCCATCTGGGAAGCACATAAGTGGTATATTAATTAAAGCGTGCTCCCAGATTAAAAAGGAAGGGGTGGCTCTGTTATCTGGACTCATTACACATATATATATAATTTTGAACACATTTACAAGGCTACTTTGTACAGAAAGTTGGGAATGGAGCTGGCGCAGTTGTGGCAAGTTCACTCTCTTTGGCTCTCTAAAGCTAAGGCGATTCTTGTTAAATGCCACAGACGTTTTTGCGAATTTGGCAACAAACACACCAAAACCCAGGATCGAGCATTACATAAAACTTGTGTTCACTTGTATGTGTCCCATTGCCTTGGAGTTCCCCTTATATCTAACCAAATTAAACTCTGCACTTAAAGACTCACAGACATGAATGTAGACCTCAAATTGTTTTCCAACTTTTTGGCCCCTCACCTGACTTCCTATATGCATTCATATTGACCAGATCGGGTTTATGCCACTTACAGAAGCACAGGATAATACCACAAAAGCCACTAACTTAATCTATCAGGCGACAATCACAAAACACCCCATGTTCCTCCTTTCCACTGACACCATTAAAGAGTTAAGTGGGACTTTATTTTTGAATCATTGCATCATGTTGGATTAGGTGACATGATACTCACTCAAATTCATAACATATATTCTCCCCCATCTGTAACAGTTAAAGAAGAACTCCCGCAAAAATATTTATTCTCTGACAGGTTAGAAAGGTGCATGATATAATCTGTAGTGAATGTCATTTTCTTATCAGTGACTGTTTCTGTGAGTAAAAACCTCTCTTCTTATTGTAGCTGGGTCATGTGACCAACTCCCTGACCTCCAACTGACCCAGGACAGAAAGCCAGTAACTGCTCTATTCATTCCTATGGGAGCCTCACTTTCAGTCTCATAGGAATACATAGAGAATTAGACTTCCTGTCCACACATAAGTCTATGTGTGAGTTTGTGTGTCTAATTGCTGGTCACATGACACAGATAAGAAACTTCAGGATGATATGTCAAAAATTCAGACACTGGTAAGAAAATGACATGCACTACAGATTATATCATGTACATTTCTAGCAGGACATGGAATAAAATTTTTGTCTGGAGTTCTTCTTTAAGGTAAACGGTTTGTGCTCTTCCTGATACGGAATAAAACAAGGTTGCTCCTTTTTTTATTTTCATCTTTTGCCTATAGTCCTTTTTGAGACACGTATGAGCCAATCCTGATATAGCAGAAATTAAGATTGTGAATTCCTCCCATAAAGATGTGGCCTACGAGGATGACCTCCTTTTCTTAATTCCTCCCATATCTCCCTCCCTAATCTTATGAAAGAACTCAAACGTACTCAATATTATCTAGCTTTAAAATCAACTTCCAAAAGTCTGAAGCACTAAACATTACCCTAACACCTAGTTTGGTTGCTGAATTATCTGACAATTCCCCTTTCAAATGGTCCAGAACTTCCTTTAAATATTTGGGCATCCATTTAACCCTAATTCTTTCCAATATCTACCCAGCAAACTATTCTCCCCTTCTTCAAGCTCTTAAAAGTGACCTAGACTGTTGGAGTAAGGGCACATTTACACAATTTGGTCGGATTTCATTTTTCAAGATGAATGTTCTCGCCGCAAATCTTATACTTCTTTCAAGCACTACCTATTCATATTGCACATCTATTTTTCCACAGAGTAATATCCACGGTCCATTTGGGCAGAGAAATCACCATGAATAGCTTGCTCAGTTCTATTCAGACCCAAGCATCGCGGAGGCCTTGGTCTACCTGTTTTCATTTCCTATCACCATGCTTCTCATCAATTAAGGGTGGTAGACTGGTGTCGACATCAGTCCCATAAATAATGGGTGATGCTGAAACAATCCTTCCTTCCTACACCTTTATCTGCCACCCTTTGGTTAGGCCCTCACATACAATTAGCGGCCCATACTCATCCAACTATTGGTTGAACTATTGGTTCGCTCTGCAACTTTCACTCTACCTGATTTCTCTCCTTTCCCATCCCCAAATTTCCCTATCTTGGGAAATCCCATGTTCCCCTCGGGTTTGCAGCAAGTATCCTTTCAGCATTGGGCTGAGGCTAGTAAATTTTGAGGTCATTTTAATCTCACTTCCCTAGGTCTCAAAGTATACTAGAGATAAAAAAAACGTCTTTTGGATGTATTTGTAACTCGATGTTGTCTTGCGACATGCTCTTTCACTACTTTCGCCTACTTATCGCCTACTTAATTCGCCATCAAATCAGTCCTCTCCCTCATACATACACAGTTGGGAAAGAGATTTGGGTGTCAATTTTACCACAGAACAGAAAGATCGCCTCTTCACAATGACCCACACGACTTCCAATAGTCAACAGAAATCAGGAACCGGGTTTTAAGGTCCTTTCAAGCTGGTATGGTGTACCCAGCTGTCTCCCCTTTGTGCTGGAGATGCAGAGGAGATCGAGGCACAATTCTTCACATCTCTTGGAAATGTCCTGTGCTAGGCAATTATTGTTCAGAGGTCTGGCAAATAACCTCTAATTTCACTTCTCATGTTCTCCCTAACATGCCTGCCTTTTTTCTGCTTCACCATAGTGAGATCCCTTTATCTACCTATAGGAAATCTGTGGTACAGTGTATTCCTTGTTTGTGGAAGCAGACTTCCTCTCCTTCTATAGCTATTTGATTTAGTAAGATACAGGAGGTCATGAGAATGAAGAACCTCCCCATATCGGTAAGGGGCACACATGCAAAGTGTCATAAAACATGGGGGATCCTATTTCAGGGCTCCCCCGATACTGATCTTTGCTGGCCTCCTAGAACTGGAGTTCTTCCGTCTACCACAAAAAAAAAAATTCTCCTGCCCCTCTCCCATCTCTACCTCTTTTCCTCTCCCATCTCATTCCTCCTCCCATCTTCTTCCAGTTTGTTCTTTCATTCTTATTTCTTCTTCTGCAGTCAAGGTTGTGTCATCTCAGTCTTTCAGTGCTGAGATGGGAGTACCTGAAGTAAGTACAGGCCAGGGGAGGTGGAGTTACTGAAAAGGATGACTGGCTACCGCCCCACTGTTTCTGTAACTGCTATAGCAGTGAATGGGGGCCTACACAAACAGCAAAGCTTCTGTAACTTGGTGAGTTATGGAACCAGCATAGCCTGCTGTGATACACTGTTTGCGTAGCTCCCATAGACAGCTACAGGAGTTATGAAAACAGTGGAGCGCTGACTCCTCAGATGTTTCCATAAGTCCATTCATCCCTAGTTAACACTTACTGTGAATGCTGCCACCTCAGCCAAGAAAAGCCAAGCTGGGACAACAGTAAAATACAGTAAGTTTAACATCTGTCATGGGTAAACTGTAAGACAGAGATGCTGTCTTAGAGTACCTCAATGAAAATAATCAAATAACGCCATATCAGCATGGCTTCATGAGATATCGGTCATGTCAAACTAATTTAATCAGTTTCTATGAGGAGGTAAGTTCTAGACTTGACCGCGGTGAATCAATGGATGTTGTATATCTGGACTTGTCCAAAGCATTTGACACTGTACCACATAAGGTTAGTACCGTATATTAAATGAGAATGCTTGGACTGGGGGAAAATGTCTGTATGTGGGTAAGTAACTGGCTCAGTGATAGAAAACAGAGGCTGGTTATTAACGGTACACACTCAGATTGGGTCACTGTCACTAGAGGGGTACCACAGGGGTCAGTGTTAGGCCCTATTCTCTTCAATATATTTATTAATGACCTTATAGAAGGCTTGCACAGGAAAATATTATTTTTTGCAGATGACAAGAGTGATAAACTGTGTAAAGTAATTAACACAGAAGAGGACAGTACACTGCTACAGATGGATTAGGATAGATTGGAGGCTTGGGCAGAGAAGTGGCAGATGAGGTTTAACACTGACAAATGTAAGGTTATGCACATGGGAAGGAATAATGCAAGTCACCAGTACATACTAAATGTTAAAACACTGGGTAACTCTGACATGGAAAAGGACTTAGGAATTTTAGTGAACAGCAAATTAAGCTGTAGAAACCAGTGTCAGACAGCTGCTGCCAAGGCCAATAAGATAATGGGTTGCATCAAAAGGGGCATAGATGCCGTGATGAGAACATAGTCCTGCCACTTTACAAATCACTAGTCAGACCACAAATGGAGTACTGTGTACAATTCTGGGCTCCTGTGAACAAGGCAGGCATAGCAGGGCTGGAGAGGGTTCAGAGGAGGGCAACTAAAGTAATAACTGGAATGGGTGGACTACAGTACCCAGAAAGATTATAAAAATTAGGGTTATTTACTTTAAAAAAAAGACGACTGAGGGGAGATCTAATAACTATGTATAAATATATCAGGGGTCAGTACAGAGATCTCTCCCATGAACTATTTATCCCCAGGACTGTGACTGTGAAGAGGGGACATCCTCTGCGTCTGGAGGAAAGGTTTGTACACAAACATAGAAGAGGATTCTTTACGGTAAGAGCAGTAAGACTATGGAACTCTCTGCCTGAGGAGGTGGTGATGGTAAGTTCACTAAAAGAGTTCAAGAGGTGCCTGGATGTATTTCTGGAGTGTAATAATATTACAGGTTATAGTTACTAGAGAGGGGTCGTTGATCCAGGGAGTTATTCTGATTGCCTGATTGGAGTCGGGAAGGAATTATTTTCCCTAAAGTGGGGAAAATTGGCTTCTACCTCACAGGGGTTTTTTGCCTTCCTCTGGATCAACTTGTAGGAAAACAGGCCGAACTGGATGGACAGATGTCTTTTTTCGGGCTTATAAACTATGTTACTAACATGTAAATGATTACTACGTAGATTAAAGGGTATGTACAGTATTAAGCGTATGGTGCATCCACTAAAATGCTTATACTGGCGGTTTATACCACATATCTATAACATAACAAAACTACAGTGGACAATACCTTCAAATGCAATTAAAAAAGAGGCAAAGTAAATAATAATAAAAAGTAAAGAATCTACTTGACAGTGACGTACGTGACGTACGCTCTACTTGCTGTAAAATCAGGGTATTTTATACTGAGAACTGGAAATTTGACGAGTACGGTATGTACAATCCTGCACATTTATTCCAGATATATATATATATGTTAATATATATCTAGACAAAGCAATGTCTAAGGAGTATCAAACACATTCATACTGTGTGCTGTGTGACAAATCTTATCTCCATCACATTTAACCAAGATTTTGTCTGTGTAGGGGAGAGTATAATGCAAGATGTTCCTTACACAGACTTCTCTTGGGGATGCATTTTCATGATAACATGACCTTGGACATTCTCTGCTTTCTCTTAGAAGGTGGAAATGCTTTTCCATTCAGTTCTTCACTTAAGCTTTTAAATACTTACATCCAGACATATTCTACTTTCCTTGCATTTAGATTCAGAAAGCAATGAATTAACAAATGATTGCAGAAATTTGTTAACCCTTGTGACACCAGAGGAGATCTGATCTATCCAAGCAGGTTCCGGTTCAATTTCTGCTGAATTTTTTTAATAGGAAGCAGAAAATACACGAACTGCCACCTGAATTACACAGTGCAGTTATTTAACCGTGCTGCCTGCTAATCACTTCCAATATATGTGCACAGCTTTGGGAACAATCTACTGTGCCAGCATTTGAATATTATATTCTGCATTTAAATGGGACAGTGGCCACTGAATTATTTATCAGTATTACAGTCACTTAAACCGGAGGCTGCTCCCACTGTAGTGTGCACTTAAAATGCAGCTTGGAATAGACTATGTATACTCTGCAGAGGTTTCCAAGTATCAGCATGACTAAAAATGGCATTTTTCATGTAGAGGAAGTTAATACAAGCCACTTACTTATGTATTGTGACTGTCGATATTGCTTCCTTTGCTGGCTGGATTCATTTTTCCATCACATTATACACTGCTCGGTTTCATGGCTACGACCACCCTGGTGATCGTGCTTGCACAGTATAGGTAAAAAAAGGCAAAAAAGTCAGCCTCTCTGGTGGTCGGGACCTTGAGATTGCGTAAAGGTGCTTTTACCTATAGTGTGCAAGTACAACCACCAATGTTGGATTGTAGGGTGGTCATAACCATGGAAACGAGCAGTGCATGAATCAAGCCAGCAAAGGAGGTAATATGGCTAACAATACATTGGTAAGTGTCTTTTATTAACTTTCTCTACACGATAAACGCCATGTGCTGAAGTGAGATAACCCTTTAAGCTTTTTTCTTTTTTAAAAGCCTGTCTGCTTCCCTGAGAATTTTAAAAACTCAGAAAAAACATGGATGGATCTGGCACTCAGATAAAAACAAAATTATTTTATTAAAAAATAGTAGAAAAATGATGCTTATGAATTTTTGTCTTGAAAAACCCTTCCACATAGCATACAAGACAAAGAAAATAATAAAAATATATATACTAACAGGAGTGCTGGAAAAGCTATTCTTTAGAATACAATCAGATTGTTCTTCTCATCTTCTCAAAAAATATTTATCCATCTGGGATGATGATACCCAAGTTAAAAATATCCTCAAGAATGGCTGCAAATTTGTCAGCTGTTAGGTGCAGCTACACATTGTGTGAACCAAGGCAACACACAGACTTTGCAGGTGAAAGTCATTGAATGGGTTATCCAGCCCAAAAGAAAAGGTAATTGGAGACAAGCCCTGCTGAGGAATGCGTTCTGGATCCTCACCATGGAGAGCAGGTGTTCTAATGGAATGAACCTTAAAGGGGTATTCCATCACATACAATGGGGGCATATCGCTAGGATATGCCCCCATTGTCTGATAGGTGCGGGTCCCAGCGGCAACTACAAGGAAAATGGAGCGGGAAGAGCTCTGGCTGGAGGACCCCGGGTTTCCCGGGGTCCGTCCACCACCAAGCGCTGCTCCTCACTGCTCCCATACAAGTGAATGGGAGTGAACTGTGCACACGCGGCGCCTTCTCCCATTCATTTCTATGGGGCAGACGGACATAGCCGAGCCAGCGCTCAGCTATTTTCGGCGCACCCTATTGAAATGAATGGAGGACGGCGTTCCGTTCTCGTTGTACGTGCGGGTCCCTGAGGTGGGACCTGCACATATCAGACAATGGGGGCATATCCTAGCGATATGCCCCCATTGTATGTGATGGGAAAACCCCTTTAAGACCGATTTGTCATACCTATATTGATGACCCTATTTACAATGCATTTTGCATTCTTTCCAAACGTACATTGTGCAGCGTGTCTGTACTTGGCTTGGCATAGTATATTATTTATTTATTAAGATGTCTCCACTCCAGCTCCTATTCTATCCACACCAGAGTTTCTGAGTTACTGCTTTTCCAGCATGCCTGTTAGTATATGTTTTTTTCTATGTCTTGAGTTCTATGAGGAAGGGTTTCCGTGCTCGAAACATGTAAGCAACAGTGGTTTTAACATTTTTCTACTATGTTCAATAAAGGAATTTGTTTTCATCTGAGTGCCTGATCTCAGTGCACCATACCTGCATGGGGGTGAGCTAATCCAAATTTCTCTCTGTTACCAATTTTAAAAACTGTTGGACAATCCGTCTCAGTCTCAGAAAACCCTGTTCACCAAGCCTTTGGGCAAATCTGTGACACAATACTCATGCTACTGTTTCTCCCTTCAAGAAAGTATTTAACATCTTGGTATGCAGATGCTTGTATTACCTACTCACAATCATAGGAGTAACTATAGGGATTGCAGCGTCGCAACTGCCCCCTTGCCAGTGCCGCACCGACAATTATATATTGCTATCCTCAGGACAGCGATACAGTTAGATATTGTGGTGGGGTACGTGAGCGATGTCTCCCTACTGTTGCCTCCCTGCTGCTGGCACTAGGCTGACACAAGTGGCGCAATGATCATGAGCCGAGCAACATACAAGAAGAGGCCTGCACCACACCATGCTGTTGGGCTACTATGGGAATGGGGGAGGGGTACTATGGGGGCATTGTTTTGACTAAATCAAAGTATTTTGTGCTGTCACATATAACAGGGCATATTTTTGTACTGGAACACATTAAGGGGGGAACTCTATGGGGACATTGTCTCTGATGGGGGAACTAAGAGGGGAAATTTTGTACTGGCACACAGAAGGGGGCATTTTCGCACTGGCACACATTATAAGGGCGCATTTTTGTACTGGTGAACATTATAAGAAGAATTATTACTACTGGGGGACTATGGGGAACATGATTACTAGTATGGGTACAATTGGGCATTATTACTATTGAGGGCTCTGTTAACACTAAGTACACTCTGGCAGAAAATTATTACCACTGATGGGACTTTGGGGAGCCCTATCACTGTGGGGGCACCTTGGCACAGTATAAGCTTAGCACCATTATTTTTTGGGGGGAGGGGGCACTATGGGAGTCATTTATGAACAGATATACCCCATTTTTTGGCAATCTGCGACTTTTTCCTCCGCTCACGTCAGGTCTAAAACAAAAGGTGGCATGGCGTCTCATTTATCATTTTTACATGCCTGTTTTAGACTTAGAAAATAGTCTAAATCTACACCAGCAAGGGAGCTGTCATAAATTTAGAGATGTGTGAAGTCCACCTAAGATATGTAGAGGCCGGTGCCAGCGTGGGAGGGAAGAAGATTTAGACGCCGGTCTTCATAAATGTCCCCCTATGTTTACGGCACTATTAGCGTTAGGGCACTATTTTTATTAGGGGAGCCCAAGCTGAACTTTTACACCAGTGCCCATAAGCCTTTAGCTATGCCTCAGCTCACAATGTATACCCATTACCTGTCATTTTTTTTATGTTCTATAGGAACACTAAATTGGAATTAATGGCAAATCACAGATATGCCCTTTTCTACCTGCACAGTAGGTTACTCATAGCTAGGCTATTGTGTAGACCTCTTTCCTGATGTATTTAAACCACTGTATAGAAGGTACTGCATTTGCAATCAAAAAGCCCATTAAAATAAGTCACTTTTAACATTTTTATCCAGATTTCTTTTTATTTGAGGAACATTACTTTCTTTTTTTAAAAAGTAAAAATATATTCCAGCTGTGGCACAAAGGAAAAAAATGTTCCAAAATGAAAGGTTGTTCTTGTTACCTATGCTGGAATTCAATCCCACTAACTGGGGAAAACAATGGAGCATTCTGGCACTAGTGCAACCAAATCCAAACAAAATGACAGAATCCTTCACATTTAAGATACTTTTAATTCTGCTTTGGGTTTGACTGTGTCCAGCTAGCATGATGCCTGAACTACGAAAGGCTATGAAAGTTTTATGGCCACAATTATACGATTTGGAAGACAATGCTGAGAAGGTAGAAAGAGCAGAGCCAACTTTGAAATAAATCTGTTCTGATCAAATCTACCATGTTTGACCTTTTTGTATTCAGATAGTTTGTCTACTTGCTGATTTTTCTGTAATTTTTTTAAAATCTGTAGCGGCAACTTAAGACATAAGAAAAATACAGTAAATTCCCTTAGGTAAAGTCAGTATGTTGCATGTTTACACCTACTTCCAATTTCGTTAACATAACTTTATAATAGACATCAGCCGTACAAACTTTATAATTATCTTTAATTTAGTAATGTAAATGTATTCAAATGAAATGCACCATTAATTTATATATTTGGCAAAAAAATTTACATAATTAAATCAGTTTAACCTATCTGACTAGCATTTTAATGATTAGACCTGTTCTGTACTGCCATCTACTGGTGACAACACGGATGGAGCTACATACAAGTTCAATGTGCATTTACAAACTGTAATAGCAGAATGCATGATTTGTGCTCCAGTTTTCTTCCAACTGTAACTTAGAGTGCTTGTCCCATTACAACAACTCATTCCCTATCCACAGAATAGGCATAAGTGTCTGATGGGCTCCCACCATCATGAGAATGGGGGGCTTGTGTTCCCTCATTTGAATGGAGAGGTGCTGGCGCTCTATTCAGCTCTATGAGACTGCCAGAGTTAGCCAAGTGCTTGAACTCAGCTATCTCCGACAGTCCTATAGAGCTTAATGGAGCAGCAGACAAGCATGCATTTTCTTCACTCAATTCAAATGTGGAGGGGAGGGCCTCAGTAGGCAGATCCCCACCAATCAGAAACTGATCTCCTATCCTGTGGATAGGGGATAAATTGATCATATGGGACAAAGCAAAAATGTACTATGGAAACCAAAACCAAATGTAGTTTGTCAATGACAGATTATCGGCAGAATGGTCATGTAACACATTTTTACATCCCTGTGACCTGTATTATGATGTAAATGGAAATACCTTTGTAGATACGACCCAGTCCTCTGTAGTCCATCTGATCAGAGCAGTTGAAAACCACCACATACTTTCCAAGACACTTGCCCATATCTTTAGTAGTTTCAGTCTTTCCGGTTCCAGCGGGTCCTGCTGGTGCACCACCCATACTCATCCCCAGAGCTTGAGAGAGGGTAATGTAGCATCTGTAGAATGAAGATGAAATATTTTATTGAAAATTATTATCTAAAATGCTGTTGATTTTTTTTTTAATAACATTCTCTACTTCCTCTTTTAGGATCCTTAAAATGTGGTCACAAAAACCAATTCTTTCCAATAAGCAAATGAACAGCACTTCACAAACTAGATTTAATTGAAGGGATATTCCAGTTATAACAAGTTATCCCGTATCCACAGGACAGGGTTAACTATTTGACTGGTGGGAGTCCAACCGGCAGGGCCCCCTGAAATGAATGGGGTGGCAGGTCAGCCGTGAGTATTGGTGCGCCATTCACCCCTATGGGAGCGCTAGAGATAGCAGACTACAAACGCTTGGCTATTTTTGGCAGTCCCATAAAGATGATCGGTGTGGAAGTGTACATGCCCAACCTGCCCCTCCATTAACTTTGGGGGAATACTGTAGAATACTGGCTCCCCATTCTCTTAACTGGTGGGGGTCCAGCAGTTGGACCATCCACTGATCTAATATTAATTCCCTATCCTACTGTGTGGGAGCAATAAGGAGGCAAAACTACTGTGTGGGTTACTAAGGAGGCAAAACTACTGTGTGGGGGTACTAAGGAGTCAAAACTACTCTGTGGGGGTACTAAAGGGGAATAACTACTGTGAAGGGGACACTAACGGGGCATAACCTCTGTGTGGGGGCACTAAAGGAGAATTCTTATGTGTGGAGGCACTTTTGGGGAATAACTACTGTGAAGGGGCACTAAGGGAGCCTATTCTGGCTCCCTTAGAAGGCACAAAGGGGACTGGGCGGGAATGGGAATGTATGGATTGGAACTGGGAGGAGTTAGAGGCATGGCTTAGTGTAAAAAAAAAGTTTGCCACAGTATGCCTAGCTGATATTGTGACCCCTTAGGCTTTTCAAAAGTAAGGAGGTATTTGTACACCATTACAGGGAATTATTTGAATCCTTCAGTTCAAGGGTAGACATACATACAAGTTAACAAAGACATGCTTAAAATAAACACATTGGGGCAGATTTATTCATCAGAATCTATCATAATTCTGGCATACATGTCATGTGCCACATTCAAGGGGTTTTCCTGGAATTCATACTGATAACCTATCCTCAGGACAGGTGATCAATATCAGATCGGTGGGGGTTGACTGTTACAAGAGGCTGGGGCACTCCATTAGTGCTTAGGGCTCTTTCTAGTCCAGTGACGTCACCATACATTGGTCACGTGGCCTAGTTGCAGATCAGTCTCAAGTCAATGGGGCTGAGCTGCGATATCGAGCACAACCACTATATGATGTACAGCACTGTCAGGAGGCCGGGGCGCTCACCTGAGAATAGGCCATCAATATCAATTCCAGGATAACCCTTGTAGGTATTTTAGACACTTTTTGCGCCTCATTAGACAAGGTGGTGTATCTTATCTGAAAAAGGCATGGCTTAAAAAGTTGCCACATTGCACCAATATTCTGATGCACAAAATGGTCTAAAATATTAGTTTGCATAAGTGTTGTCGTGCATCAGTTGTTCATATTTTTCATATTTAGCTACGTTTCTCAGATTTTATTGTTTATTCTTTATTACTAGCAGGACCAAATAGGTCAATTTTTACCTTTTATGCATAAGGGGCCGTTCAGACGCAATACACACAGCCTGGCACCCCGTTCTAAACGCCTATTCTTGTCCGCTACTGCGGACAAGAATAGGACGTGTTTTGTTTTGGTTTTTTTTGCGGAGCCATGGCTGCCCGCTCTCAATGAAGTGAACAGGGCCACCTCTATCCCACAATTTTGTGGAATAGCTGCCGACCTGTTCACACGGTTGTGTGAACGGGCCCGAAAAGGAATTTAAAAAATTGCGAAAGGTAAAGTAAGACAACGAAGAGGTAGAAAAAAATTAGCCAAACGTGTCTAAAAGACGAGTCAAATTTATCATACAGCATGAGCCCTGTTGATAAGGTTGGCACATCTACTCTAGTTCTAGGCCATATACATTTAAAACATATTAGGAAGTGTGTCCCAATGTGTTGCAACTGATTATGCATATACAATTTCTTGTATTTCTTTCACTTCACAGCTCATGACAAGTACATTTTACCTGTCAGTCAGAGGGGTGATGACCAGCCTGTCTGTGCAGCCCAAGTATTCATTGCAATAGCTGAATTCAACATCTGTAATCTGGATTATACATTTGTCTATATCTTCAATGAAATAAAATCTAGATTGTTTTTGCCACTCAAAGTCTGAAGCAGACCTAATGTTCATGCGGACCTGAAAAAAAAACAAAGTATTATGCCTGACATTAAATATATTTATGATTTATGTTTTTCAGCTTGCATTTTACACCAACTGAATATGGCAAATGGCATGACTAGTATGTCTCCACCTTTATTCATGGTAGCAATGTAACGGCTTAATCCAATTAGATCAGTGGAATATCTATTGTCTGTACCTACTATAGTCTACTGAGTCAGAGAAAACTGATAAAAAAAAAAGTTAATTCCAGCCTCTGAATAAAACAATGCAATCCTTTACTGAAGAATAGTCATAAAATTCATCCACAAAAAAGTTTATCAGCTCACGTACTGCTAACAGAGATGTGCACGGAGCTCTCAGATCAGGAAGTTTGCGATAAGAAAAAGAAAAATCCTCCAGCATGGTCATCCACTGTTAAAATCCAAGTTTTATTCAGTGTACATTAAAAGTACAGGAACAAGAGCCATAACAGGTTGACGCGTTTCGCCATCAAGTCTTCATCATAACCTACTGTTCTACTAATCCACCTTCCTTAAAAAGAATAAGTATGCGTCAACCTGTTATGGCTCGTGTTCCTGTACGTTTAATGTATACCGAATAAAACTTAGTTTTTAACAGTCATAAAATCCAGGTATGCCTAACACAAAAAATGCATCTCCTGCTGGCTACGACTAAGGGTGCATCTTTTTGTGCACTATTGGGGTTATTTATTAAGACCAGCAATTTAGGCGCTGATCTTAATCAGTGCCACTGGTGGATGCAGCGAAGTTATGTAGAGGTTGCAGGCCTTTACATAACTTTGGCACATTATCCACCGGTGTACACAAAGCCTAAATCTGTACCAGCTCCCTTGCTGGAGTAGATTTAAGTAATTTTCTACGCCAAAAACTGGCTTAGAAAATGATAAATGAAACTGGCCTACCAACCCGTCCTCTTCCCTACCCCGTTTTTTAGAACTGGTGTACGTAACATAGAAGAAGATTTTGCTGCAGTTCCCCTTTGAGACAATATCTGCACCAAATATTCACCAAAAGGTGGTGTATGCTTGGTCATAAATGACCCCCCTTATGTGTTTGGCATGCCTGGATTTTATGACCATTCTTCAGTAAAGGATTCCATTGTTTTACCCAGAACCTGGAATGAACTTTTTTCATCAGTTTGCATGTGTTAGAGTGTCATGCTCTTCCATTCCATGTTGGAGTGTCATGCATTCAAGCTGGCTGAGATTATTTCTTGACTATAGCGCCAGGGTACACATCTTTTACAGGGCCTGTCGCGGTAGAGGGCCTACATTGGATTAAATCCTCTGTATGACACCTTTATAGTAGCAAGAGAAACATGCTGCTACTTTTCATGGTAGTCTGAGAGAATGTGGAGAGCTCTGAAAAATCACTAGAATTTGGCTTTAGTTCATTAGTAGCATATACAGAGCTGTGGGGAAGTGCTCCAAAATGTGGGAGAATATCACAGCTACTGTATGGAGCTAAACTCATGTCAAGCAATTAGAGATGGAGTGTGCAGATGGAAAAATGCATGGTGTACTGTGGTCGGAAATGAAAGGTATGCTTTCCGACATTAACTTCAGTGACTAGAAAATTCAGCTTACCAAGTCATCAAAGATATCCTTCTGGTGAACATGAATGGTGATCAGAGTCTCATACTTGGTTCTCTCCATCTTGGTCAAATCCTTTGTGGTCATGTCAATCAAATCATTCAAGAGATCAAGGAATTTCTGATTTGTTGTCTGCATAACCTTTACCAAAGAGAAAATAGTTGTCTCATTACGCCAACCCCTTTCTATATTACCTGTTTGGGCATACAGACAATATAGAGTAGGGTCCCCAACTGAGGACTCCACTGTATCGGCAAGAACAGAAGGCCACTAAGGATCAGCTGTTCCTGGTGGACCCAAACCATCCACAGATTACATGGATGTCATTCATTAGAATACATTTCACCTGTAGGAGATATATATGGGTGGCACACATTTCTTTGTAGGGATTTAAAAGCTGGACCCACGGCAATCATCTGATCACCATACTGGTTTCCTTTCAAAAGCTGTTATCATGGATGGGCAACCGCTATAGTCTTCAAAAAGACGATATTTTTAAGAATATTGTTTAACGAATTGTAAATTTTTATATATCATCTTATAGCAAATAATAATTGGGACAGAAGAAGATGCAAATATAAAACCTTGTAGTAACAATCTATCACCTTTTTATCAGTCTTAGAAATATTTAAGGCATCTTCCGCATCTCTTGTCCAGATCATCTGAATTCCAAGAAGACCAATCTGTGCTGGGTACATGGCCTGGAAGTCATATAGCTTGAAGCCAGAGTCACTGATGGCTATAGATGCTTGTCTGATTATAGTGTGCAGCGTCTTCTTTACTCCATTCAGGAGAAGCCCAAGCCACGTCTCCACATTTCCCTAAGCACAAAAGTTTACACCAGTCAACAATAAGCAATGATATTGTAAATACAGTTTCAAAACATCAGAAATAATCTCTTAATTTACATATGTTACTTTGTCCATGTAAAATAAAAATAAATGCAATGTCTGATCCTGTGCTCCTCAGGCGCATAGTGTGTTAGAACTCTTGATTGTAGCTGTCCATTCCCCTTTGTGCATCAGGACTTGTTTAAGTGTAGGTTTACAAATTGAGGCCCCAATATGGACAAGTCACAGCCATGGTGGGTTTTTGACATGGTTTCCTGAAATTGCGGCAAAACATTGCAGTTTTACCATGAAAAAACACTGTAAAAAATGTGGGTAAACCCAGCCTTCAGATTACCATGTAATGAAATTCACGTTTATTCAGGGGCGATTGGGATCTTAAAGTAGCCCTGGAAAAAAACTAAACTTGGCCCCATGTTGTAGGAGCGTCTAAGTTGACAAGAGGCGGGACAACAGAAGTAAGGGGGTCCTCAATACCATATTCCACAGTGCAGCACAATATATTGCCTCAAAAGCTGTCCCTCTGTGCTAGCCACAATAGCTGAAATTTTCTGTTCTCCTCCTCCACTTTTCTCAGATTAAGATATGGAGCAGGGGGCTGAGGAGTTGAGATGCGGGCCATAGCTAAATTCAGGAGGACATGTGCGGTCATTGGCTGGGTACATGAGTACTTGATTCTCACAGCGTAAATTACCACTGAGAGCTCATTATGTACCAGTCTAGTGGCAGAGAGGGCGCTTGGGCGGCCCTCAGGGCATCGGCCCACCCGGAAATTTCCCTGTAAGGTCTATGGCCAATCTGTCCTGGCCTTTATTACCTAGAATCTATACTTCTCTGCATATACTAAATATAACCCCCTATCTCTATACAAAATACGAATAGTAAACAATAGCTCCCCAAAATGTGTCTATGAAATTATAAGAAATGATGTGTTCTTTTGACATCTGATTAAAAAAAAAACTTTCAGCACTGACAGTAACAGTATAACTTTGTAATAGATAATACCCTGCTATGTTGAGTCAGCCATACCTGAGCATTCACAGGTTCAATCAAATTTACTCTTTCTCCTTCTTGAGATTCAAAATACAAAATCTGATCATAGTTCTTCTCATGAAAACCAACTCTGTTGACATTGTCAAACAAACTCAGAAGATGAGCCTGGAAATGCAAAAAATACATAAACCATTCAATGGTTTCAAACTGGGATAGTATCAGACACTATGAGAGTTTTATTGGAGATCAAAGATATATCAAATCCTTCTTAAAACAGAAGGTATTTACATGTTCACTTCCATCACATCAATCCTTGTTCTGCGTTGCTGGACTAAAATGTATTATGTTGGGGTTAAACAATCATAATATTCAGTATATTACTATTGATTTTACTGTTGAGGCAATAGTTTTCTTTAAAAATAAATACTAGAATCCACATCAATGACTTTAATGTAACGAAAACATGCCAGGCGTTATTTAATGCACTTACATGTAACCTAGTGTATGTGAAGCCACTGACCAGATTTTACGTAGAGCTGCTGGTGGTCATGGACCTCCCACGCAGTGCTGCAGGAGCAGTAAATATTCCAGTGGTTGTGTCCTCAGGCACAGACTGCCGGCATTGTAATTCAGTGCATGCAATACATCATTTAAACCTTGAACTCTAGGAAAGACTAACCGATTGAGGGATTTCACACACGTTAAAATTGTTCACAATTATCTTTTTAGGATTTACAGGAATATTTCCACCTGTGCACACAAATGTATTTTTTACATTTTTACATTTTTACATTTCTTTTACCTTTATTGAATGAAATCAGATTACAAGCATTTCAGAAAAACGGAAATTGTGTTTGTCATATGGTTTAAAGAGCAGGTTCCGGCAATTACTAATACAGCATGAACTACTTTCTGTACCTGAATAGTATGTGAATCCGATGCTTGTCCAAGTATCTCCAGTAGGGCAGGATCAGAAACAAAGAAAAACCGGGGGAATACCAAGCGTTTCTTTTCCAGGTATCCAGTGAGGGATTTCTGACACATCTCCAGCTGTTCCAATAAATGTGGTAACAATTGTGCCAACGTTTCATCGCCAACACAGCACTGAACTATGTTGGGGGTCTCATGAGCCCTCTGCATGATCTTCTGCCAAGATTTATCAATGTTCTGGAACCTCTTGGCTTCCTGAAAAAATGAAGTGACAATGTCAGTGCCTTTTCAAGGTGATGTCACCTGTAATATTAGCAGATAATATACTGAGGGACAGATAATTAAAGCAGCAAGATGATTAAACATGAACACACCGTGCCAAGAAAATGACTATTAGAATATGAGGGGCAGCAATGAGTAACGCCTCAGTTTTCTATATCCACATTGTGGAAAGAGAATGGTGCCAAAACTATTTTACTGCACCCCTTTGATTAAAACCTGTTAGATGCTACAGATGATACAGGTTGGGCCCCAAGAATACTTTGCTGTGGGGGGCCCAACGAACCCCAGTCTGACACTGATTTCAACTTTTCCCATGTATAGCATCATTATATTACAAAAGTTCAAGATGCAACTACTGTACATTCACTTTAACAAGCTTTGAAGAGAACAGAAAAGGCTGTACAAAAAGGCTAGCATGATGCTTGAATCACAAATCAGAAAAGAATCAATCATGATCATTGACATGGATGTCAGAATCTGCTCCCTTAACTGTTCAAGGCACAACCTCTCCTATGATTAATTCAATACATTTACAGAATATGACTAAATATTCATTTACTACATCGATTCTCTTACTCTTGATAGTATGAACATTGGGTAAGGTAAGACATATGATCCATTATAGTATATTTTCATAAAAGGCCATCCTATTTCTCAGGTTTTAACATCTGCTCATACATATATACAAATGTATTATAGATGCAGTAACCAAGGCAACATATATCTTGCCTGACAAACATGGGCACAAGGGACATCTACCCTTTGTTCAGCATTGTATCAAGGGATGTCCCTACCGAGAGAACATATGTGACCATGCCTATCATGTATTTTTCTTTTACCATTCTCCTATGGGCTCTTCTACAGACACACATTGTCTATATTGATCCACCTTCCCTCTTCCTTACACACATTGAGAAGAAGCAATGCAGCTCACTACAGAACCAGGATGGCAGTTACAGTAAGTGGTACAGGTACACACTATTCATTGTAAATTATTGGTTATTATGGCTAGAAACACATCTTATATAATGATTTGAGATTTCTCAAGAGAAAATAAGTCCATACTGACTTTGTAAGTTCAGACATTAATAATTTATGTATGTCTTCTTAGAAGAAAAAGACACTAAGGGGGAATTTATTAAGACTGGTGTTTCATACATCAGTCATGATATAAAAAGAATACTGCCTCTTAATAAATATGACACATTTATTGCTGACCATGCACAACATACAGAAATCTAAACTAGCTCACAGGTTAGCATCAGTTTCTGGTGTAAATTATAGGAAATCTGTTGGGTTGTGGGAGGCCTCTGATAAACCCAGCCCACTATTCTGGCTGCTTTTAAAAAGTGGCAAGAGTAGTGCAAAAGGGAAAAAAACAAACAAATTTTGTGCAAAAATGGCATGCGCAAAAACTGGTGGATTTTTGCATAAGAAACTTGCGCAAAGACCTTGATAAATTCTCCCAATGAGTTTTGAGTATGGTCCTTCACTATACTATTATTCACATATTTCTTGCACAAACTTTATTTATAAGTTTTCAAAAATAGACTGTCTAACAAATTGATTGCACCAGAATCACCAAAGCAGGCAAGCACTGCCGTACAAAATTCAAATGTAAGGGTTGTTGTAATGCATAAGAAATAAAGCAGTGCAAAAACAACCAGAAACATCAACATATTAGGACAAAACCACAAACTGGGGAAGGCAAAGAGAAAATCGAGAGGGGAGATAGAAACCTAGAGCTCTGTAGAAAAAAAACAGTTGATGAACCCAAGAGCAGATAAGTCACACTCATGATAGGAAAGAGTTGTCTACTATTCCTCTGTATCCTAAGAACTGAGCTCCCAGAAGACAGCACTTTGGGAGCATCTGGCAAAGCGAATATGGCAGGCTGTTCTCTAAGTTGGTTGGCTAGAGACAATGTGCAAAATAGAACCGTCTCTAAACCCAGATGTAACCTGGGTTCCCCAGAACTGGATAGACAGGGGATAGATGAGGAGAGATATCTTTTGGAGAACAAGCGAGCAGCAACATTTGGAGTAGGTGCAATAGTGAGATGAGTAGCAAGGATCTTCACTGGCAAGGTAACATAAAGAGACCAGTAGATGGGAGAGTCTGAAACCATTGTTTCAGGTAGGCATGCTGGCACCAATCTGCAATCCTACAGAAGGTGAGAGCTTCGATAATATGACTGGAAGGCCAATAACCCTTTCTAAAGTGAACAGGGACAGCCTGAAAAATGTATGATTATTCACTTTATAGTCACATGGATATTTATTCTAAAATTAGTGTCTTGGTCCACATCGAGACTATATAGTTAAAATCAGGTCATGAATTGAGATTCCCAGCTGCCAAATGTGCTTCAATGTTCACATGTGGTATATTACATTTTTTATAGTTTCTAATTCTTTGCAGCTAGCTGATCTGGCATCATTCTCAGTAATTACAGGCCTAAAAATATTGATACCTACCTGTGGAAGTTGTTTTGCTATATCACCACCTACAAACACAGCTTCCAGGTAAATCCAAAGGTTCTGTACATTGAGCCAGTTCTCAATGATTTCTGTGGTATTGGATAATTTTTGCACCCATTGCTGTATGGTTGGTTTAAATGGGGCATTATACCTGTTTAAAACACATACAAAAACATAATCAATGTCATTTTCAGGATTTCTGCACGTAATGGGGAAGAACATAACATATGGAAAGGGATTTCTGAGACTTTTAGACTGATGACCTATCCTCTGGATAAGTCAACAGTATTTGATCGGTGTGAGTACGACACCTGGAACCCCCACCAATCAGCTGTGCGAGAAGGTATCGGTGCTCGCAGTAATGCCGCAACCTTCTCTAAGCTCACCAAGCACAGCGCCATACATTGTACAGCAGCTGCTCACGTCCATCAGTCACATTGCCTGAGTTGCAATACCAAGCACAGCCGTTGTACAATGTATGGCACTGTGCTCTGGCACCAATGCCTTCTTAAACAGCTGATCGGGGGGTGGGGGGTGTCTGAACCCCACTGATCAGATACTGATAACCTATCCAGAGGTTAGGTCATCAGCAGAAAAGCCTCTCTAACCCCCCTTAGAGAGTATGCATACTGTATACAGAATACTTCTGTGTGTAATAGCTGAAACTGTATGACTCCAAATTCTACAGTGCCAAATGTGTAAGAAATCTGGCAATAATAAAAAGTCTTATATCGTTATAACTTTCTGTGTTTAAAAAGAAATAATTGTGCACAGCTACTCTGCCATGGGCCCGTCATTTTCTCTTTCTGGATTGACAAAAGACAGAAGCAGTAAATAATACAAACGGCTCAGCTGCACGCTAAGTGTACAGACAGCTCCATAAATGCACCTGCAGATTACTTAAAAATTTTCAAGATAGAGAAAAAAAAACACAATATATTGGATTTGAAAGGCTGACTGTCAGCATGTTTGCATCCATATTTCCAGGTCCCCCACAACATCAGATCAACATCAGATATGTATATAGAAATCACAGGTGTCACGCAGGCCTTGGTGTAAATGTCAGTGTGCGAATTTTCTCAGCTGCCAATATCTGTGCCTATTGTTCGGTCGCTTTGAGAAATTTCAGAGCTTTATACATTTTTTCCTTTTTCTATCTTTCTGCTTTAAAGCAAGTTTCTTCAATAGAATAGATCAACATTTAAGACATAACCTTTTGGCAGTACAAAAGTCTGCAACATGTCATTGTATTTATCATCAGAAATGAAAGCCAGAGTACAATGGCAGATGGGATTTAAATAGGAAAATATACCGTAGTGCGGCAAAAACCCAACTACTATGCAATATACAATAGATTTTTTATGCAGATCATTAAAGGGAAACTAAACGGAATATATCAAACAAAACAAAAAATCTGAGCTGTCATAAAATATATTTCTCAAAGCCAGGGTCTACCTTTAGCACTTGGTACTTCCATCTGTCTATTGCATGCCACCAACAAGCATGCTTGCCAACATTTAGAAGAGTTGATGACGGAATAGATAGCAGATGGTGAAGACAAAAGACATATTATACATGCAGCTTATATACTTTGGCACAAATTGAATATGCACATGCTTATGGAATATTGTATTATTATACAGGTGGCTAGTCAATCTGGACATCACCACACACTAATGGGGTCATTTATCAAACTGGTGTAATGTAGAACTGGCTTAATTGCCAATAGAAACCAATCAGATTCCACTTTTCATTTTCCTACGAAGCGCTGAAAAATGAAAGGAGAAATCTGATTGGTTGCTATGGGCAACTAACCCAGTTCTACTTTACACCAGTTTGATAAATGACTCCATAAATGTTTTATAGATTGGATGACAAAAATACCACAGAGGAGAAGTCATTTTGATCAGTTTTGCTAGAGCCCCCATTACCACACACTGCTCATATTTAATGAGACTTTAAGAAGAGGCACATTACCTAAAATTACTGTTTTTGAATCATTTTGAATGTTCATATCATACTGCTATCATACATTGGGTATCAGTACATTTTTACTTCTAGAATAATAACTGTTGTTTTATATAATGGCATTTATTGTGTAATCCCCATTAGTATGTCATCCATTATTGACAGATCAGTCCAGTGCACATCTTGTCTGATGTATGCAGTCCTGGAACAGCAGTTTGAGGGTGAATATACTTGTTCAAAATGTGAGCAAATTGCCCGCTTGGAATCGGACATCGTATATCTAACCAGGCGAATTACAACACTGAGAAGCGCTGACAATTTGGAAAAGAGTTTGCTGCTCACTGAGCAAGCACTCTATGGGGTAGATGTGGGGGAGGGAGGTAGTGAGGATGCTCAGAAAAGTGAGGTAGCTAGCTGGGTAACAGTTAGAAAGCGGGGTAGAGGGAAAAGTGCCAGGGAGGCTAGCCCTGATCTGACACATCCCAACAAGTTTTCAAGTTTGGCAGATGAGGGGGATGTTACTTCAGGGACAGCACTGCTGCAGCCGGACGCTTCCTCTGCCAGTCAGGGGAATGTCAGCTCCAGTAAGCAGGGGGCCAGGAGAGCAGAGCAGGCCAGACAGGTGCTGGTAGTGGGAGATTCAATTATTAGGGGTACAGAGAGGGCAATCTGTCACAAAGACCGGGATCGTCGAATGGTGTGTTGCCTTCCTGGCGCTCGAGTTCGGCACATCGCGGATCGTGTTGACAGATTACTGGGAGGGGCTGGAGAAGATCCAGCAGTCATGTTCCATATCGGAACCAATGACAAAGTTAGAGGTAGGTGGAGCGTCCTTAAAAATTATTTTAGGGATTTAGGGCATAAGCTTAGGGCAAGGACCTCAAAGGTAATGTTTTCCGAAATACTACCTGTACCACAAGCCACACAAGAAAGGAAGCGGGAGATTAGGGAGGTAAACAAGTGGCTCAAGAACTGGTGTAGGAAGCAGGGATTTGGGTTCTTGGAGAACTGGGCCAACTTCTCTGTCGGCTACAGGCTCTACCGTAGGGATGGGCTGCACCTCAATGGGGAAGGGGCAGCTGTTTTGGGGGAGAAGATGGTTACAAGGCTGGAGGAGTGTATAAACTAGGGACTGGGGGGGAGGGTAACTACATTATAGATGGGGAAGGTAGTGCAGATAGAGATCTGGGGCAAGGTAATGGAACTGGGGGAGGAATGGAAGGAGGAACTAGAACAGTGCAGAAGTAAAGGAGTAGGGGAAAAAATATACATAAACCTCTTAACTGTATGTACACTAATGCCAGAAGCCTAACTAATAAAACTGGTGAACTGGAATTAGTGATGTGTGAGGAGGACTATGACATAGTGGGAATAACTGAGACATGGCAGGATGATACCTATGACTGGGCAGTTAATGTACAGGGTTACAGTCTGTTTAGAAAGGATCGCCAAAACTGGAGAGGGGGAGGGGTCTGCCTTTATGTAAGTCATGCCTAAAGCCCACACTCCGGGAAGATATAAGTGAGGGACATGAACATTTGGAGTCACTGTGGGTAGAAATACATGGAGCCAAAAACAATAATAAAATACTAATAGGAGTTTATTATAAACCACCTAATATACCAGAGTCCACAGAAAATCTACTTCTAAACGAAATAGACGAGGCGGCGAATCATAATGAGGTCGTTATTATGGGGGATTTCAACTATCCAGATATAGACTGGGAAACTGAAACCTGTATATCTCATAAAGGAAACAGGTTCTTGGCAATAACCAAAGACAATTACCTTTCCCAACTGGTTCAGGACCTGACTGGACTTAGTATTAACCAATAGACCTGACAGAACAACAGACGTGCAAGTTGGGGGACACCTGGGAAATAGTGACCTTAAAATAATAACCTTCCAATTGTCATTCAAAAGAGCATTTCTTCAGGGAAGAACAAAAATATCAAACCTCAAAAAAGCTAAATTTAGCCAACTAAGAGAGGCCATAGACCTAACTAACTGGGACAAAGTCCTCAAAAATAAAAATACAGCCACAAAATGGGATATTTTTAAAAACATCCTAATATCTAATTGTGAGAGGTACATACCTTATGGGAATAAAAGGTTAAGGAACAAGAAAAAAACAATGTGGATAAACAGAACTGTAAAGAAAGCAATAAATGACAAACAGAAAGCATTTAAATCACTAAAATAGGAGGGGAGCGAGGAAGCATTGAAAAACTATAAGGAAAAAAATTGAATATGTAAAAGACAAATACAAACAGCCAAGCTAGAGACCGAGAGATTAATCGCCAAAGAGAGTAAAACTAACCCTAAAATATTCTTTAATTATATAAATAGTATGAAGTATAAACCTGAAGGTGTCGGCCCCTTACAGAGTAATGAGGGGGGAGTTGCAGAGAGCGATGAGGAGAAAGCAAAGCTACTAAATATCTTTTTCTCCACTGTATTCACTGAGGAAAATAAACTGTCAGATGAAATGCAGAATATAAAAGTAAATTCCCCATTAAAAGTGCCCTGTCTGACCCAGGAAGAAGTAGAGCTGCGTGTTAAAAAGATTAAAATAGACAAATCGCCAGGACCGGATGGCATACACCCCCGTATTTTAAGAGAATTAAGTAATGTCATCCCCAGACCCTTATTTCTGATATTTAAGGACTCTATACTGACAGGGAGTGTTTCACAGGATTGACGCATAGCAAATGTGATGCCAATATTCAAAAAGGGTCCAAAAACAGAGTCTGGAAACTATAGGCCGGTAAGTTTAACATCTGTCATGGGTAAACTGTTTGAGGGTTTTCTAAGAGATGCTATCTTGGAGTACCTCAATGAAAATAAGCAAATAACTCCATATCAGCATGGCTTCATGAGGGATTGGTCATGTCAAACCAATTTAATCAGTTTCTATGAGGAGGTAAGTTCTAGACTGGACCGCGGCGAATCAATGGATGTCGTATATCTGGACTTCTCCAAAGCATTTGACACGGTACCACATAAAAGGTTAGTATATAAAATGAGAATGCTTGACCTGGGAGAAAATGTCTGTATGTGGGTAAGTAAGTGGCTCAGTGATAGAAAACAGAGGGTGGTTATTAATGGTACATACTCAGATTGGGTCACTGTCACTAGAGGGGTACCACAGGGGTCAGTATTGGGCCCTATTCTCTTCAATATATTTATTAATGATCTTGTAGAGGGCTTGCACAGTAAAATATCAATTTTTGCAGATGACACTAAACTGTGTAAAGTAATTAACACAGAAGAGGACAGTACACTGCTACAGATGGATCTGGATAGACTGGAGGTTTGGGCAGAGAAGTGGCAGATGAGGTTTAACACTGACAAATGTAAGGTTATGCATATGGGAAGGAATAATGCAAGTCACCAGTACATACTGAATGGTAAAACATTGGGTAACACTGACATGGAAAAGGACTTAGGAAACCAGTGTCAGACAGCTGCTGCCAAGGCCAATAAGATAATGGGTTGCATCAAAAGAGGCATAGATGCCCGTGATGAGAACATAGTCCTGCCACTTTACAAATCACTAGTCAGACCACATATGGAGTACTGTGTACAGTTCTGGGCTCCTGTGAACAAGGCAGACATAGCAGAGCTGGAGAGGGTTCAGAGGAGGGCAACTAAAGTAATAACTGGAATGGGTGGACTACAGTACGCAGAAAGATTATCAAAATTAGGGTTATTCACGTTAGAAAAAAGACGACTGAGGGGAGATCTAATAACTATGTATAAATAAATCAGGGGTCAGTACAGAGATCTCTCCCATGATCTATTTATCCCCAGGACTGTGACTGTGATGAGGGGCCATCCTCTGCGTCTGGAGGAAAGAAGGTTTGTACACAAACATAGAAGAGGATTCTTTACGGTAAGAGCAGTCAGACTATGGAACTCTCTGCCTGAGGAGGTGGTGATGGTAAGTTCACTAAAAGAGTTCAAGAGGGGCCTGGATGTATTTCTGGAGTGTAATATTATTACAGGTTATAGTTACTAGAGAGGGGTCGTTGATCCAGGGAGTTATTCTGATTGCCTGATTGGAGTCGGGAAGGAATTTTTTTCCCCTAAAGTGAGGAAAATTGGCTTCTACCTCACAGGGGTTTTTTTGCCTTCCTCTGGATCAACTTGTAGGAAAACAGGCCGAACTGGATGGAGAGATGTCTTTTTTTGGCCTTATAAACTATGTTACTATGTATGTTACTATTAGGTTTCTAGATACAGCAATGGGGACGGTCTCAAGAGTAGTAAAATATAACATGGTGAGCATGTTAGCCATATAAGAGCCATGATGGTTAATTTAAAAGAAGTTGCCAAATCCAGAATCATACACATTCTTAATCTTCTTTGAAATAGTTGACTAGTGGAAATATACACAGGAGCGAGATACAGATAATGTGTCACCTACCTGTTACTCATTATAGATGCTAATACCATAAGACTGTCTTCCATTAGTGCAATTTTCTCAGAGGTGTCGGACCCCTTCAGTAGAAGTTCTCCTCTGGACTTGAACTGGGCGAAAGTAAACACATGGGCACTCCATTCATTGATGACATTTTTCAGCTTTGCTTCAATATCTTTCTCTTTGACGGCACTGATACATATGTCCTTTAAGAAAGAAATGAAAAAAGTCATTGCATTCCAGACAACTACGATATCCACTCAACATTCAAATCCTGTAGATATAGATCAAAACAACAGGTACTCATTTCCTAGCATTTTATGTTATTTCCCAGATGTGCTCCTTAACTTAAATGTGGTATTCTGACAGAGTTAATTGTACCAAATTGATATAATGTCTCACGTGGGTGACCTGGTCCCACTTTCCACCAAGGGCCAATGCAGTAGTGTATGCAAGTGATGCACGTGTACATTTCTAGGCTATTCTTGTAAATTAGTAAAATTAATAACTTTTTGCATTTTACATAAATTAAAGGGGTTGCCTCACTTCAATAATTGCTATTTCTATTGTGTAAAATTGCCATATAAGCCACTTACTCAAATACTCTCTGAAGCAATAATGCCTCCTGTTCTTAGTTTAGAAATTTTTTTTATGAACTGCTCATTTCTAGGGGCCACTGCAGCAATGCAGGCTGCGGTTGCGCACAAAGAGCAAAGAATCCCGTCTTTTCCAGTGGCCGAGATCGCGGGAGCAAGCGCGCATAGTCTCACACGCATGCACAGTAGCTCCTGTCCCTAGTCACCTCGTATGTCCTCCTGTTTTTAGTACAGAACAGCTGCAAGGGATGTGCCTGGGAGCTGTTCTATATGGCTATGAATATAGCTTGGGACCTTGGGAGCACGCACGCACAGGCATTTGGTGAGATTACATCATTGCAGCACAGCTTGCACAGCTAGTCAAAGGCAGATGCATCTATCCGCACCAGCTCAAAAACTGCACAAGCAGAGAAACACTCAAAGTGCCATCCGTTACCAGGAGACTGACTGTTATACCAGGTACAGTGCCTTGTAATGATAACTTTCACTTTAAAATAAAGCATTTTTAATTCATATGTAAATGAGCAGCTAAGGACACCCAGGGAAGGCCAAAGCCTATCTGTGCATTTTTGCTCCTCCTGCTTCCTCTGCCAGCCCCTCCCTCTCCTTTTTGATTGATAGACCAGATTTCTGGATAGTCATCTCGATTAGTCCTATCAATCAAGAAGGAGAGGGAGGGGCTGGCAGAGGAAAGAGGAGGAGCAAGGAAGCACAGAGTACTTTATCTCCAGAACTTAGTAATAGATTACTAGTAAAAGGAACCATTGCATTCAGCTGAGCTAGCCTTACTATACAAGGCATCATGCCTGGTTAATTTCCCAGTGATAGAGTCTCTTAAATGCAGTCTGAAAGCATCAATTTCTAGCTCTTTCATTTTTGACTAATGTCCTCTTTTCTGCAGCATATTAATACAATTCATACAAAATAAAAGGGGGAGACATAGCAAAATATAGTACAAAGCAAAAGACTATAAAGTACTGAGAGACATTCTGGTAATAACTCACCTATATATGAATAATTAAAACTGAGTAAAGCACTAAGGTGATTTACACTGATGTCAAAAAACTTGTGAAGAAGGAGTTCTACCACATATCCATCACGAATGGATATATAGTGGCTAGGATATGCCATCACTTTATGATCGGTGGAGGTCCAACCTCAGTTATCCCGAGAATGAAGGACATGCAGCAATGTGAATGGGACCGGCAACAGCGCCCTACACAGTGCAGTCTCTGACCAGAAAACATAGAGGGGGGGCATAGCGCTAAACAAGCACTGCATCCGCATCATTCATATGAACAGTGGGGGAACCAACCATCACTTTACAAGATTGACTAACACTTTAATGTCTTTGAACTCCTTACTGTATTATGTTCTTGGATTTGATCTGGCAGCAGTGATTAATAATTTAAATATGGTGTAGGGTGAAATAAATAATCATGCCAGCTAAGTGTGTGTTCACATTATTATTTGTGCACAAATGCATTTCATAAAACACCACAATTTATTCCTTTGTTAATAACTGTTAGGCACGATGACATGCTGATAAGTAAGCTCAATAAATCTAAACTTCGGAGAGTAATAAGAACATCAGAAACCATATCGTTTGGTCAACAAAAGATTAAGTGCCACGTTTACTGCCAAGGAACCAATAAACTGTATTGAGTTCCAGCAGTAAATTGCCTTATGACAAATCCTTTTAGTGGAAATCTTGTCATAACTTGGCGATTGTGATTGCCTAGAGGCTGTTTTTTCATTCATTTACAGGAAATAATTGCAAAACACAATTTATTTGCTGAAAAGCTACCACTAGATGGTAGACAAAGCAATTTTCCATGAGAGTTGGCATTCAGAAGAATAAGGCTGACTTCACACTGTGTTCTCTTATTACAATAGTCAAGACCATTTCAAATGTTCCAACTCTTCAGCACAGTGGAGTGACTAGAAATGACTGGGACCCACAGCAAATTTTTGAATGAGGCTCCCCTTCCCCCAGTAACTTCTTCACAACCCCCTCCTTTCATGTAACCCCCACTCCTGTGGCACTTTGAGTGAAAGATATAGGCAATATAAACATAATCACGCCTGGTCCTGACTTCTCAGAGCCTCACACTTTTGCCGTTTGCTTCAGTCCACGTGATGGTGCAATACAGGAGAGAGGTTTGGTGGCAGTTCTCCTATGTACAGTGTCTGCGCCCAGCAAAGACATGATACCATTTAATCTTCCGGGCCCTATCAATTAAAGTGCAGGGGACACAGCAGCAGCATGCTAGAACAGAGCCTCTATGAGTAACAGCATCACCCCCATTGCTCCTAGAGGCTAATTTGCATATATTAAAAGTTCAGTTTTCTAAAGCCACAGATGAGAATGGAGAAATAGTGGATCCTATTCTAGGCGCAAACGACCGGACCAAATGGAAATCTTGGAATAATCCAGTTTATTTCGGACAAGATACAATACAACGCGTTTCAAGGGTCTCAGGCCCTCTTCATCAGGTATAAGGTAACAGACAAACACATGGCCTTTAAATACACAGAAAAACCGCCAGAATAAACGCATGGGAGGGAAGTCCCAAAGGGGAGGGAGACACCCCCATATGTCCCATGGCAGATGGAAGCTATGTCACCCTTTACACAGAAAAACCGCCAGAATAAACGCATGGGAGGGAAGTCCCAAAGGGGAGGGAGACACCCCCATATGTCCCATGGCAGATGGAAGCTATAGAACAAATACAGATATATATTAAGAATTGGCATATTCCTGCCTAAATGACCGCTAAATCTGGATTGGGCATCCTCCACATCAAGGATTACTCTCCTATGGCAGCATAACTGGTCATTGGAATAGGCTATTATCATAAGCCTACAATAGGGTTGCGTCTATCATATGCACAACCCTAAAAGGTGAGCCTCCACTTTTTAATACAAATTTATTATTGCACTGAACGTACTACCCTATTTTTCGCCATTTTTCATTTGCTCAGAAAGCGATGGCAGCATAACTGATCATTGGAACATGCAATTACCATAAGCCTACAATAGGGTTGGGCCTATCATATGCACAACCCCAAAAGGTGAGCCTCCATTTTTTAGATAAATCCATTATTGTACTGAATGTACTACCCTATTTTGTGCTATTTCTCATTTGTCCATAATACTCCTCTGGATACGCCCATTTTTTTCTATAGATGAGAATGGGACCAAGATTGCTAATTTCTGCTGACCTGTGCACATGTCGCAGCTCAGCCTGTTTCACTACAATGATTCTGGTGACAGAAACCCTTTAAATGTAGCCCAGTTTAACAGGAAAACGTAAGCAGTTGGCATACATATGGTAAATAGACGTACTTGGCCACTTTAGCTGTAGATGTTCCAGTGCCACGTCTCAAATTCTCCCTGCCGACGTACCCATGACACTGCTGTAGCTAAATACTAGACTCACCGGTATTCGGCACATGACTGCTGAGGCCAATGACTGGTTACAGGAGTCACATGTTCTATAGGGCACATCACTGCTGCATTCAGAACAACAAAGTCCAATGGGGATGATGGAGCAGCACAGGAATGGAGGTGGTTTGGGATCATGAGTATATCTGTTTAATTATACTATTAATAATAATATTCTAAAAAACTCAGGCTACCCTATAAGGACCATTTACAGAGGCAATTTATTTGGTCAATTACTGGAAACGACCGTTTGTACGAGCACTTGTACTCACCCAAATCTGCCACTGATCACAAACAACGAGCAAACTAACAAATGGTAATTTATTGGCAAATTAAATTCCTTTTTTGGCACAACAAATGATTGTTTTTCGGCAGCATGTCACCCTTTGTAAACAGGGATGTGTTGCTGATATGAAACTGTATGGGGATAAACAATCATTCATTCCACTACAGCACTGATAACTGGACACAAATGCAGCTAACGAGAGGGCAAAGATTAGGAATGGAATTTCCTGTGTACAGTTGTTCCCAATCATTGCTCAGTGAGATCAGCTCATGGGCAACAGTTTCCATAAATGTGTCATTAACATGTATTACGTAGTGCACTATATAAAAACTCAATAAACAGTTGGACCTCTCTACTCACTAGCGGTAGTGCTATGCTCTTACAACCAATCAGAGCTTGGCTTTTATTTTGTATACAGAAGTGATGTTTGTTCAGATTGTGGAAGATAAGAACATTTTTACCCTTCTTGTAATTATGTGTTTGCTACATTCAAGTCACAGCCACCATGTAATTTATTTTAAGTGCAGAAGGCTATTTGCATGGCTAATTGAAGAAGAAAAAAATGAGTCTGCAGTACTTAAGAAGACAAGCTCTGCAGTACACACACAAATGAAGGGCTCCTGCGCTGATGTACTCTCATTTGCTTTCTATAAATATTCATACAACAATTAAATCTCCGCATGCTTTCATTTCTAGATCGCTATAGTTCACCTCACGCAGAACAAAACTTATTGATATTGAAGAGGAAATGCCACCTGCAGATCAGACTCTTTCTCCAATTTTTTTAAAGGGGTTTTCGAGATTCTGATATTGATGACCTATCCTCAGGTTACGTCATCAGTATCAGATAGGCGGGGTGCAGGGTGTTGGAACCCATCCGATCTGATATTGATGACGTATCCTGAGGATAGGTGTTTGAGGAGGAGCTGTGCTCTGGTGAGCACCGTGGCCTCCTCACAGCTCATCAAGCAAAACACCATCCACCGGATAATGGCTGTGCTTGGTATCACAGCTCAACCCAATTTACTTGAATGGGACTGAGCTGCGCCTAGGCCACGTGACTGTTCACGTGAAATCAGTTGCCTAGGAAGAAGCCGCAGAATACCTATGAGAGTCATGAGGTCTTCAAACATCTGACTGGCAGGTTGTCAGGATGTGGATCCTGCCGATCTGATATTAATGACCTATACTGAGGATAGATCATCAATATCAAAATCTTGGACAACCCCTTTAAGGATACAGCAGCCTTTATTTTACTATTTAAACAGTAAATCAATTTCAAGCAAACCATGACTTATCCTGGCATGTAAATGAATGGCTAAAAACAGCAATAGTTATTTCTAACACTAAATTAATTTATTTATAATTTACAGAGATCATAACATTAAAATCACCTGCCTAATATTATGTATGTCACCTCATGGCACTAAAACATAACTGTACTGTCCTGTGGGGTTGTGAGGTTGGGTCTTCACTATTTTTGTTGGACAACTTCTAGTTTTCATCGGTATCATTTTGGGATTAATAACACTTGATCGCTTGTTATTACATTTTTTTGGTGTCAACTAAGCAAAAATGAGCAATTCTGGCATTTTTTGTTTTCTTTTACGGTGTTCACCATGGGGGATAATTTACATGATATTTGTGTAGTGCAAGTGATTAGAGATACAGCACCACCAAACATGTGGGGGAGATTTTATGTTTGCATTTTTTTTTATTGAAAAGTGTTTTTCAATGGAAAAGAAAAACTTTTAATACATTTTTTTTACTTTTTTAACCACTTAATAGTCCCACAAGGTGACTACAACAGGTGAACTTTTGATTGCTTCTAAAATATAATGCACCAGCAGGCGCAGCCTGCTGGAGAACACTCAAGGCAGGCTTGGGGCCTATACCAGGTCCCAGTCTGCATATACACACATCGTCACACCACACTCTCATTTGCAGGGTGTCGATGGGATAAAGAGGGAGTCCGCTCCCTCTGTCACCAATTACATGTGGCAAGCGCCATTGCCGTGACATGTGAGAGGTTAAACAGCCTGGATCAGCGCTCCTGTTGGTCCGAGTTGTTAGAGCAGGAGCACGGCTCTCATGTGAGAGCTGAGCCCCCGCTCTGCTGCAAAGTTGGCGGCCCAGCTTAAGGCCCCTTAGGGACCATCATAAAAATATGTATGGGTTGTCACTGAGGGGTTAAGTCTCACTAAGTTAAAGACAGAGGTAGGTCTTTCAAAAATAATGCATTTATAGTGGTAAGTCCGCATGCACACAACAGTATCCACATGCAGTCCGTGTTGCATTTGCATTTTTTGTGAACCCATTGACTTCATAAGGTCCTCGGTCCACATGGATAATCGTTTTGCAAAAAGATAGACTACCGTATGTCTGCAAACTGTGGACCACTGACCCATTGAATACAACGGGTCCGCAAATAAAATGCAGAAAAGCACACAGACTGCATCCATATTTTGGATACAGTCTTGTGCATGGGGCCTAAAAAATTTCATTTTTTTGGTTGTTTTACTAATGTAATAAAATGTAATGCAATGCTTTCAAATTTAAGATATATAAAACTACTTCACTGTACAATGAATTATATGTACAGCCTCAGCATGACCCCTATGATATCAATGCACAATTATCAGTAAAATTCCTTCAATTATACTTCACAGGAATTACCTACAATCTCACATTCTACCACAAGGACCTAATCTAAAGCCTAAGTTTCTTGGTCATAAAGTGACGGATAAATCAATGTATACTGCTGGGGTTTACCATGGGGTAAACCATGAGGCTTTCTGATTAACTCCTGAATTGCTTACTGATGCCATCATCTGCTGGCACAGGAAGATTGGAGAAATACATGTCAGACTTGCTTACATATAAATTATTTGTATATGTTCAATCAAAAACTTGTGTTTCTTTAAACTATGAAGTGAATGTGGCAGACCCCTAAGCTTCCGATAAGGAGTTAATCATCAGGAGTAATAAAGAATCCATGTTCTGGAGACATGTCAATAAATTATCAGCAGAAATATTAAACAGAATGTGGATTTCGTGATGAACAATTTAGTCTTGGCACTAACCTCAATATCCTCTTTGTATTTTAGCAACGATGCTTCCATTATATTTCTCAGGGAAAAGCTTTCTGACTCCACATCAAAAGTGTGGCCGGTAAGTTGTGATATTCTGTCCCAGTGTCTCTTCATCATTGCCTAGAGAGTGAAAAACAGCAGTAAATTAAAATAAATGCAGTAAAGACACAATAACACTAACTTTATAATGCTGCATGAATGCATTATATAGGTCAAGCCAAAAATAATCTGACAAATACAATAAATTGTGGCATGTGTGCTATTAATCTCTCTTTAGGGTCCCTTCAAACACACATTTGCTCTGGTGTTCTTTTGTCCACACAAAAAAAGCTCCATAGAATTTTAGCTGTTTTTTTCTGTACAAATGTGTGAACCACATGTTTCTGCCATTTCTTCCTATAGAGATGTCAAAATGCCAGAAAAAAATAAAAACACCTAATGTTTTAACATACTGCATTAAACAAAACACAGAGACCCCCAAAAATATCACCTATTAACAAAAACAAATGGCTCAAATGGCATTTATACACCCCACTCTTCCGAGAAGGGGGCACGGACGGTGAGGTGGTGGTGCCAGCAGGCCTGGGGAATTTATCATCTTTCACACTAGTTTTCTGGCATAAACGAAGACTGAAACATACAGAAGCTCTGAATTGCTGGAGGATGCATGAAATTTATGACAAGGCATGCGTCTCATCATAAATTAGGCGCATCCTCGGCCACACCAGGGGCTAGTCTATGATAAATTCCCCCCAAATTATTTCACTTCAGTCCATAATCTACTGCCCTGCATTTGTTTAAAGAGAACATGTCACCATGAAATACAATGCAATCTGCAGGCAGCAGGAGGAGCTGCTATAGAGCAGGAGGAGCTGAGCAGATCAATAGTTTTGTGGAAAAGTGAGCAAAACTTGTAATTTATACATTTAAATCTCTGCTCTCTAGACATGTGGGACATCTTATTAGTGGCTGACAGCTATCTACGTATACACACTGATGGCTATCAGTCATTGATTAGAGCTGACTTGGCCACTGAGTTCAGAAAAAGCAGAGATGTAAATGAATAAATTACATATTTTGCTGAATCTTCTCCCATAAAAGTACTTATCAATCTGCTCAACTCATCCTACCATAACATTTTTACACTGCATTTCATGTTGAGGGGCCAGGTATGTGACAACATACTTTCATACCCCTTCCATACATAAAATGGCTTTAGATTTAGATAGATTAAATATTCCACTGGATTGCTTAGGAAGTGCTAGTTATTTTTTCGTTTTGTTTTCTTTTGCTAGTGTACTTGTTCATGATGATCTATATTGCTCTATCCTTTGATATATACTTCTCCTTCTGTGTGATACTTGTGGAATTACATTGTTTTTACAGTATATTTCTTATGTCATGATCTACAAGTCTAGTGAGATGGGAAGGGATGGGGACAGCCGGAAAGGCTGCCAAAACTGGACAATGTCTTTACAGTCTGGTCCTTTAAACAGGCCTTAGAACAAGCCTTAAACAAGCCTTATACCTGCAGAATAGCATGTTACTAGTTCTCTAATGACATGCCTATATCTTGGTAAGACATAAAGAATGACTAGCAATATATAATAAGATTTCCAGATTGGCAGAAGAACAGTTTAATGAACATGATTGTCATCTCTGATTATCAGTTCCCTACACCTATTTAAGCCTCTAGCCACATGAACATTTGGTAGGAGAAGGGACTTCATACTTTGTTTGCCATCATTTCAAGTAGAGGGCAGCTCTCGCTGAAGTCATCAATATTGGTCTTCAAGTCATTAAATGCTTGCCATTCCTTCAATGCTTTTGGCAGCTTGCGAATTCTAATTTAAGGGGGCAAATCCAACATATTAGTCAGGACAAACATTATTTTGCAGCATGTATAGTACAGTGTTAACATTTATTTGCTAAATCTTGTTGGCACACATACAGCACCAACTTATTAAAATCAACAAGACACTAGTAGAGCTAAAATAAAAGAGTGCACCCAACAAAGGCTTTTTACTTGAGGAAGAAAATTATGTAGAAAACATCCTTTGTTCTTGTACAATTAGATGCAGTAATAAAAAATTTATTTTATCAAAGGAAATGTCACATCATTCAACATTGCTGAAGACGTTTTCGTAACAAAGCCTGAGACATCCAACTGTAAGTTGTTTACCTATACCGAATGTCATAGTAAGGTGGAATAAGGGAGACATTACTGTGCTAAGGGGCACTAATGGGGACATTACTGTACTAAGGGGTACCAAAAGGGACACTAGTGTATAAAGGGGCACTAACGGGGACATTACTGTACTAAGGGGTACCAAAAGGGACACTAGTGTATAAAGGGGCACTAACGGGGACATTACTGTACTAAGGGGTACCAAAAGGGACACTAGTGTATAAAGGGGCACTAACGGGGACACTACTGTACTAAGGGGTACCAAAAGGGACACTAGTGTATAAAGGGGCACTAACGGGGACATTACTGTACTAAGGGGTACCAAAAGGGACACTAGTGTATAAAGGGGGCACTAACGGGGACATTACTGTACTAAGGGGTACCAAAAGGGACACTAGTGTATAAAGGGGCACTAACGGGGACATTACTGTACTAAGGGGTACCAAAAGGGACACTAGTGTATAAAGGGGCACTAACGGGGACATTACTGTACTAAGGGTACCAAAAGGGACACTAGTGTATAAAGGGGCACTAATGGGGACATTACTGTACTAAGGGGTACCAAAAGGGACACTAGTGTATAAAGGGGCACTAACGGGGACATTACTGTACTAAGGGGTACCAAAAGGGACATTAGTGTATAAAGGGGCACTAACGGGGACATTACTGTACTAAGGGGTACCAAAAGGGACACTAGTGTATAAAGGGGCACTAACGGGACATTACTGTACTAAGGGGCACAAAGGGGGACATTACTTTATTAAGGGGCAATAAAGAGGACACTACTGTGCTAAATGGCACCAAAGGGACATTATTTATGCAAGGAGCACTAATTCACTAACAGTATGATGATAATATGCGTTACTCATATAGTGGTACTATTTGTTAACTTTATGACTGAATTATTTAGAGGGGTGTTACCATATATAACAAATTGCATTATTATTTGGGGGGAGCATACATAGACCTTAGCAACACTACTGGGTCTCACAGGTCTAAACACTGTCCTGGGGCCCACAGGACTCTAATCACACCACATGTACAGTATGTTGCCGTAGTTCAGCACTGTGCCCCAAGTTCTCTAGCATATATTTACCACCACATTTGTTCTTTTTACAAAATGTATACGCCCTGTGAATCCTCTACAATGAAGGCTGTCAGCACAAAATGTAATGCAGCCTGAAAGCACCATGTTATAGAGCAGGATGAGCTGAGCAGATTGATATATAGTTATGTGGGAAAAGATTTGTTAAAACCTGTAATTTCAATATTTATATCACACACAATCACTCACTGATATCAATCACTGATAACTCCTCCTCCCTGTACCAATAGGTATTCACAGGAGGTAGAAAAAGCAGAGATATAAATCTATAAATTACAAGTTTTACTGAATATTTTCACACAAAACTATATATCAATCCGCTCAGCAACTTCTGATCTATAACATGCTGCTTTCATATTGCATTGCATTTTGTGGTGACGGGTCCTCTTTAACGCTTTGAGCCCCGGAGGTTTTTTCAGTTTTGCGTTTTTGTTTTGCGCTCCTTGCCTTGATACAGCCATAACTTTTTTTTAATTTTCTGTTCACATAGCTGTATGATGGCTTGTTTTTGCGGGACAAGTTGTACTTTCCCACACCACCATTTAATATTGCATATGGTGTAGTGGGAAGCAGGAATAAAAACACAATTCCGCCACAGTTTTACAGGGTTTTTTATTTACGGCGTTCGATGTGCGTTAAAACTGACCAGTTACTTTCATTCTACTGGTCAGTACGAATCCGGCGATACCTAATATGTATAGTTTTTCTTGCATTTTGATAGTGATAAAAAAATTATAAAGTTGGACTTTTTTTTTCCCCAGTTCTTGACCCCTATAACTTTTTGGTCTTTTTGTGTACGGAGCTGTATGGGGGCTCATTTTTTGCGGGGCGATCTGAACTTTTTATTTATACCATTCTGGGGTGTGTATGGCTTTTTATTTAATTTTTTTTTAAAAAAAGCGAAAAAAATGGCGAATCGGCCATTTTGGCCCTTTTTTCCGTTTCGCTTTTTTCCGTATAGGAAATACTTTTTTTAATTTTTATAATATGGGCGTTTTCGCACATGGCGATACCCATTATGTGTATTTTTTTATTTTTTTAATACTTTTATTTTTATTTTTGTGAAAGGGGGGTGATTTGAACGTTTACTTTTTTATTTTATTTTTTTTAAAAAAACTTTATTTTTTTTACACTTTTTTTATAGTTCCCATAGGAAACTATAACTAGCAATCATCTGATTGCTTATATCATAGACTTCAGTAGGCTCCATAGGAAAGCCTATGCAGCAGCCTCCTGTCATTGACTATGACACGGGCTGCTGCAGGCACGCTCCAGCTCCTCCGATCGCCCCACGGGGGAGCCGGAGCAACACTGGAAACGTACACGTCAGGCTTGACCGCGGCACCCGAGGGGTTAAATGTCCGCGATCGGCATTAATACCGGTCGCGGATGTTAGCCGCGGGTGCCTGCTAGTAGGGTGTGCAGGTCACCCGCGGCCATGAGACAAGTAGACAAAGGGTTCTCGCAATGCAGCGACCGCAGGGTGCATGCACTACTTTTTTGTGCTGCGGAGGCACAGACATAAATTTGTATTACTTGGAAAAGATATAAAACCAATAAAAGCTAGTACTTAATGGCTCTTTACAGAATCCACCAGATAATCACGTGAGCGTTCATAGGAATGCTGGTTAGCGATTATCTGGCGGGGTAAAGGTGCTGCCAATTACCCCATGAACAAACAAAGCGCTCATTCATCGGGTAATTGGATCATTTGTGCAGGCACGTAATTTGTTGTTTGCCAGTAGCAGATCGTGCTGTCTAAACATGCTCTGCTGCTTGCAAACGAGTCTGTATGGGGATGATCGATGGCACTAGCGACCACTCCTCCTCAAACTGTGGAGGAAATCTCTGCATGTAAATGCGACAGTCTCCTTCACTGACGAGCAGGCGCTTGCTGGTAAGGAATGGCTCCTGTCTGACAGTTGCTTGCTGAATTATCTCATCTTAAGGAACCTTTACACAAATCTTAAATACACACCTATTTTGGAAGTCTACAAGTTCACTGTTGATTTTTTCAATATCCAGGTCAGTCCACAATATGTCATAATATCCATTAATATTTTCTATAACTGCATTGTAAAGACCATATAGTTTCTGCAGCAAAGATAGTTCACGTTTAATCCTTTGCAGCTCAGCATATTCTAAAAAATATTAAGCAAAAGAAAAAAAAGGTACTGAGAACAGTTAAAACAATTTAGTGTTAAGCATTCTAACACAAGCAATATTGGTAACTGAAGCAGCACATTATCTCACTATTATCTATGGACAGTGATGTATGACACTACCGCAATGACACAACATTATAGCTGCCAATACCATGCCGGCACTTCTATTCAGCCTATGCTTGATAATCACTTTAAATTAAAGTCTAGTTAGGCCTCAGGCACATGACCTTATGTATTTTGTGGACGCCCAACAGCACATCCGCCGAATATGGATACAGGCCGTGTGCATGCTGCATTTTTGGAGGGCCTAACAGTAGAAATGCCTATTCTTGTTCCAAAACAGACAAGAACAGGACATATTCTATAATTAGTATTACTGACACACAGATGAGGACAGCACATGGATGACATCTGTGTGCCGTGCGCATTTTTTGTGGTCCCATACAAATGAATGAGGGTTGCACACAGACCACAAATATGGCCATGTTCATGAGGCCTTATGCTGCTGGTAATATTATTACAGGTCAACCTACTTCTTTTAGACTCATTCCAAGTCTCCCATGAGGCCCCTGATTTATATTAGAATCTTGGTTATGTCCCTGTTAACTACCGTATAAAACTGCCACATACTGTAGAAACAGGAATATCTTAGCGGGTTTTCTCATACACGTAGCTTCAGGATTTGCAGTTCTGTCAAATCTGAACATTATGTTATTATAATTGTACTGTTCACCTGTTATTGGGAGACCAAAGAGTTCTTCTCCTCCAGAGAAAGTAATATATTTTCTCCATAATTCATCAAATTTAGCCTGAAACACTTGCAATCTGTCACTAGCTTCCCTGGGAGGTATCCCTTCTACTCCAGGACCACTATGAATAAAAGAATTACAAGAAAGAACATTAATAAAATACTCTATGAGTTATGGATTAAAAACATCTCATACGGTATGAAGAGTCATTTCTGTTAAAGCAATATAACAGTTCCACAGTTCCTCGGATCTGAGAGAATTTAAAGACAGCAAGTTGTTTAAATCAAGAACTAGCAAATAGTCTGATGCCACAAGTAATGAAAAAATATGCTGTAAAGCAGGCCACCAGCTGTTCAATAATGCCCATGAAACCAAGAGGCAATGAACTACATCTTTACTTACGTAAAATCATAGTCTTTATAGAATTTTACAGCATCAACTTGGAATTTCTTGACACCATCCAGTAAATCTGTTTTCATCTCTGGTTGCACTTTAATAAGTAAATTCTGGGTTTGCAAAACCTGACAAAAAGCGCAATAAAGAATTAATAAGACCTGCAGAAGGAATATTGGCTTTATACTTTAGAATGCATATAGCAAAGATGGTAAATCTACCTGTGTATTCAAGTTCTTCCAAGCATATGCTAAGCCATCTACCCGCTCAGCATTGCCATCTTGAAACAGCAGATCATATTTTACCAGAAGGCTATGGGACTCCTCAATTGGTCCAATCATCATGTCAATTTTAATTTCCGACTCCCTGATTTCCTTCAAGGCATCCATTGCGCCACGAACATCATCAAGGTCATTAATTGGTCTGTTCAATCTCTTACTGAGATTATCAATAAATGAATAGATTTCATCCATGTCCATAGCAGCCTTCTTATTCAAAGCTGAGCCGATTGCTCTCTTCCACCTGCGGCACTCTTGAACTAATGCCATTTTCAGACAATCAGTGGAAAAGTCCACAGATCCTACAGTGCAATGGCCTGGAAGTTCATTGATCTGGGTTTCCAGTTGCTGTAAGGAAAATATGGATATGAGGCAACATAAATATGTATTCAATAGAGCTCATGATATTGGGACTTATGACATGGCTAATGTTTTGCTTACGGAATAGTGATTCAGTTGGCTTCGAAATTCGGACATTACAGGGTTGGTATCCAGGAATTCTTTCACTTTTTCATCAACATCCTGTGAAATGCAAAAGTAACTGCCATGAAATACTGATAGGATTACAGCACTGGTACCAGGTGATCAGTGACCATAAAGCTGCGCCACAAAGGTTTATTTAATGGAGACATACGTCCTCAAAGACAGCCTAACAGGGTGCATCATCTGCCACTACTGAAATGCTTGCTGTAGGCTGTAAAGGCCTGGGAACCTGGAATACACTTGATGCACAAACCCATGGATAGGCAGCTGCGCAGAATGTAGATACACTAGTTTATTAAGTTAGCAGTGTGGTTATATTATTTCAGCACTGTATGGTACATTATAATGAAAAGCATACATAGAAGGTGCTGCGCAGTACCAACAAACCAGTGCGGGCCCTTCAGATCTACACTGATATCACATTTATATCATTTTTGCCATATTTTAATATGCTTAAAGAGGTTGTCTCACTTCAGTAAGTGACATTTATCATGTAAACTAGAGGGAGTTAATACAAGGCACTTACTAATGTATTGTTATTATCCATATTGCTTCCTTTGCTGGCTGTATTCATTTTTCCATCGCATTATACACTGCTCGTTTCCATGGTTAGAGACCACCCTGCAATCCATCAGTGGTGGTCGTGCTTGCACACTATAGGAAAAAGTGCCAGCCTCTCTGGTGGCCGGGACCATGGGAGCGCACATAGGCTGGTGCTTTTTCCTATATTGTGCAAGCACGACCACCACTGATGGAGGGTGGGCAGCATGGTGGCTCAGTGGTTAGTACTGTTGCCTTGCAGTACTGGGTTCGAATCCGACCAAGGACACATCTGTATGGAGTTTGTATATTCTCCCTGTGTTTGTGCGGGTTTCCTCCGGGTACTCCGGTTTCCTCCCACACTCCAAAGACATACTGATAGGGAACTTAGATTGTGAGCCACATTGGGGACAGTTGGATGCTAATGTCAGTAAAGAGCTGCAGAATATGTCAGTGCTATATAAGTACATAAATAAAATAAAAATAGTCGGGAACCATGGAAACGAGCAGTGTATAATGTGATGGAGAAATGAATCCAGCCAGCAAAGAAAGCAATATGGACAATCACAATACATTAGTAAGGCCTCTTTCACATTAGCGGCAGCACGGATCCGGCAGGTGAAGGGTGCCGCCGGATCCGTGCTGCCGCAGAGACATGTGTGGGGCCGGAACCGCGCTCCGGCCCCACACACGTCACACAGTACATACACACAGACACACACACACAGACATATACACATACATACTTACATGCTCCCGGCAGGTCTCCACAGCGCAGGAGGAGCAGGACCGCGTGCACATAGGACGATTCTCCACAGCGCCCTCTGCTGGGCGCCGGGTGGAATCGTCCTATGTGTACGCCGTCCTGCTCCTCCTGCGCTGTGGAGACCTGCCGGGAGCATGTAAGTATGTATGTGTATTTGTATGTTTATGTGTATGTGTGTATGTGTATGTCTGTATGTGTGCAGGTAACGGATCCGTCATAAACTCCATTGAAAGTCAATGGAGGACGGATCCGTTCACCATTGTGTCACACCAAGCGGATCCGTCCCCATTGACTTTCATTGGGGGTCATGACGGATCCGTCTTGATGCGGATGCCTGGACCGGAGAGCAAACCGCAGCATGCAAATAATGCTGCGGTTTGCTCTCCGGTCTGAAGACGGAACGGAATGCTTTTAGGAGCATTCAGTTGTCTTCAGTTCAGTTTTGTCCCCATTGACAATGAATGGGGACAAAACTGAAGAGTTTTATTCCAGTATTGAGCCCCTAAGACGGAACTCAATACCGGAATTATAAAACGCAAGTGTGAAAGTAGCCTAAGTGGCTTGTATTAACTTCCTCTACATGATAAATGTCACTTACTGAAGTGAGAAACCCCTTTAAAGAAAATTAAATCTTTGAAAAACAATTACCGTATTTGCATTGACACATTCTGTCACCTATCACCTATTTATATTTCTTCTATGGAGCTATATAAGGACTCTTTTTTGGCAATGCGAGCCTTAGTGTTTATTAATACCATCTTGGGGCATACATGAATTTTTATCAATTTGTATTACATGGGTTTTTTTTTAGGGGGAGAGGGGTGGGGGAAGCAACAAAAAAATTGCAATTTGCTAATTTTTTTCCCCTGGGATTGGCTTTTTATATTTAATATTTAGGGGCCTTTTGGATGTGGTAATACAAATTATGTTTATTTTTTTGTTTGTTTTTATATGTAAAAGGAGCAAATTGAATGTTTATGGCATTTTTAATGTTTTTTTTTGTTTTGTTTTTGTATTTTAAAAACATTTTATCACTTTGTTTTAACTTTAAATGGGGTTTCCGAGATTTTAATACTAATGAGACCAACATAGCATACACTATCAGGTCTTGATAAATCGTTGTCCTTTCGGTTCTGTTACAGACCACCATATGAAACCATAAATATGGGTTTGTAAAATGTCTACAGCTTGAAGCATAAAAAGTAATAGTAATAAAGTTGTAAATTTATATCAGATTATTGTATTGTGTAATATATAAGGTTATTCTAGTAACTGTAACGTATGCATCTCTCACTTAGAATTAGCTTACCTGATTCCATATCCCAGAAAATGTGGTAAAACTGTTCAGAACATCAGTTGCATCCGTCTTAAGTAACAGGACAATAGAGCTGAGGTTGGATACAACTTTGCTCACATCTTTGTGTTCAGCGATTTGCTTATCCAAAGGCTTCAGCACCACCATCTTGGTAAGTTCATCACCGAGATCTCGAGCAGCATTTTGCTCCAACTATAACAATATTGAAAACAGAGAAGTAAAAAAGTGAATTGTCACAAGTCTATGAGGTCACCACACTAATAGATATATTAGATCACGTAACATTTCCAGTTAACACAAAAATCTCTCTTTTTTTTATTTTTCTGCTCTAAATTCCTTAATCAGAACCGCAGCTCATCATAGGAAAACAAGCATGATATGTGAATGCCTTTTGACTAAAAATTAACATGATAGGTAATAAATCGGAACTTAGAGAGGTTGTCCAGTTTCCTATATTGATACCCTACCCTCGGGATAGTTCATCAATATCAGATAGATGGGGGCCGACTCCAAGCACCGCTGCCAATCAGCTGTTTGACTACTGCGAGCGCTGCATTCTGTTCACTGTTTACCTGCTCGCCACTGCAAGGTCATGTAATCAAAGCTCCTGAATCCCATTCACTTCAATGGGACAGAGTGTAACAACAACTGCTCCTTCCCATTCAAAGGAATGGGGCAGAGGAGCTGTAAGTACATCTGCTCTCCGCTGCAATGCCAACGGCGAACAGGTAAACAGTCAGAACTCTCTCAGGAGAGCTGCATTCTCTTCTAACAGCTGATCAGCAGGGGTGCTGGGAGTCGGAGCCCCAACGATCTGATATTGATTACTTATCCTGAGAATAGGTCATCAATATAGGGAACTGGACAACCCTTTTAAAGTGGTATTCTGTTTTTTATTGTTTTATATAAAAGGAAATCATCCCATTTTCAAATATATAAGTATTCACAATTTTCCTTAAAGGGGTTATCCCATTTTGGACAATGGGGGCATATCGCTATGATATGCCCCTATTGTCTTATAGGTGCGGGTCCCTGCTGCAGCCCAGCTCCCATTCATTTCTATGGAGCCGATGGAAATAGCCGAGCCAGGGCTTGGCTATTTTCGGCAGCACCATAGAAATTAATGGAGGGCAGCTGCGCATGCGCAGTGCGCCCTGCTTCTCTTTTGGGGCCCCGTTCTCCATATAGGTGCGGATCCCAGCGGTGGGACCCACACCTATAAGACAATGGGGGCATATCCTAGCGATAAGCTCCCATTGTCAAAAATGGGATAACCCCTTTAAATACCTTTCTTATATCTGGTAGTTGACCCCTATCTGTAGAGTGTAAGGGTTTAGCCCATGAATCAGACAGTGCTGTGTAATGCATCCATTGCCTAACTGAAACATGGTATCAGTCATGTGACACCCCACTGACATTCAGTAAGCAACAGTGTTACATGACATATATGTTCTGGGTCAGCACAAGGAAGATTTCCATGTGATAACTACATAGGCCTTAAAGGGAACCTGTCATCAACTTTATGCTGTCCATAACAATAAAGTAGAGACAGGTGAGTTGATTTCAGCGGTCTGTCATTTAAAAGTTAAAAGTTAGTGGTTGCCAAGAGACAACATCACAATCATTGCAGGCTGGGCCTGGAAAAGAGTCCCAGCCACCTGAGAAGAGTCATAGTTGTTCATGAATTCCTGCTGTCCCTACCCACCTGCTGATGATTGACAGTTTTCTACCTTGTTTTCTCCCTTTCTGTCTAGGAGAGAACTGCCAGTTATCAGCAAATGGACTGGAAGTGCAGGAAATTATGAATAACCATGACTCTTCTCAGGTAGATTTGACTCTTCTCAAAGCCTAAGCTGCAATGATTATGATGGTGGTTCTCGATTGACATTTAGCTCATGAGTGGCACACCGGTGAATTCAGCATTTCTGTCACTATTTTATGCTGCCCTCAGTGAGGTCAGCATAAAGTTGATGACAGGTTCACTTTAACCCCTTCCCGACCAGCGCCGTACATGTACGGCGCTGGTGCGGTGCGGGGACATGACGCTGGTGAGGATTACAGTTTTCAAACTGCAATTCTTATTCTGGCCACTAGATGGCAGGCCAGGATAAGAAATGAGCAATTTTGGGATTTAACTCCATCTAGTAAATCCCTGATTGCTCATAAAGAAAAAAAAAAACACAATATATCAGCTCATATTTGAGCTTTAAAATAATCACAAAATTTTTTTAAAAAAATGTTAAAAAATATATAAAAAATAAAAAATATATAAAAGTTCAAATCACCCCCCTTTCCGTATAATGAAAAAATAAATACCTAAATAACAATAAATATAGACATCATGGGTATCACCGTGACCAAAAACGCCCGTACTTTTAAAATATAAAAAAAAATTCCAATACGGTGAATTGTGTGGCAGAAAAAAGCGTCCAAATGGCGATTCGCCGTTTTTTGTCGCTTTTTTTTTCTAAAAAAAATAAATAAAAAGTGATTAAAAAGTCATACACACCCCAGAATGGTATCAATAAAAACTTCAGATCGCCCCGAAAAAATTAGTCAGTTTTAATGAACATCGAATGCTGTAAATAAGAAAGCAGTAGAACTGTAGCGGAATAGCGTTTTTTTTGCAATTTCACACGATTTGGAATTTTTTTTCCCGCTTCCCACTACACCATATGCAATATTAAATGGTGGCGTTGGAAAGTACAACTTGTTCCGCAAAAAAACAAGCCCTCATACAGCTATGTGAACAAAAAAATAAAGCGTTATGGCTGTTTGAAGGCAGGGAGCGCAAAACGAAAATGCATAACCGGAAAAACCTCCGGGGGTGAAAGGGTTACGGTGGAAATCATTGTGCATTAGCTATTACAACTACCTCACTGTGTGTGTGTGTGTTTACATGGCTGCCTGTTTCCAGGTGATATGTAAAATGGCTACCTGCCTCTAGATGATGTTGTCATGTTGTTAATAAAGTTAACTGTAAAAGAAATTACCAACAGAACACATACAGGGGAGACAGGGAGAACAATGTCAGATGTGTTTCTACACAGATAGACATAATATGATGCTGCAGTATATACTGCATTCATACAGATGCATTTTACAGGACTAAAATGAGCTTTACTCATTAGAAAGAGGCTATTGTGTGACTATAATAAAGAGCAACATTTTAAATACATATTAGAAAATTGTAACTGCCTATTCTCTAAACAAATAAATGTAATCATTAAAACCAGAATACCTCTTTAATTGGGAAGTACACAGTTTGCTGAACAAAGTCACTAATTGAAAAATGCAAAATTACAGCCTGAATAAAATTCCTTTCCACACAGAAAATGAAATAATTGCCATAGATTATGCAAAGCCATCACCATGTGGATTAATTCTTATGAATATTATTTTAGATTAATTCTTATAAAGTAGACTTAATGGAATAGTCATTTAAGTTCTGTCTTTACATATTTTGCATTCTTTTTACTTTGCAATTATAATATAATTTATATTTCAACTCAGAATCCTCTGTCGCCTGATGTAATGAGAATGGAAAACTGCAGTAGGTCTTTTGCAGAAAGAAATGTCACCTGCTTTCATAGCAATCATGACAGGACAAATCCTAACAAATGCAAACAGAAAAGGCTCCATGTAGTCAAATGATGGAAGGATTCAAAAGACCAAACCAGGCCCCTCATCATGCCTACATGATTGTGAATTATATATTAAAAAGTCTAATTTGCTAAATGAAAAACTCTACTTTAAATGAGAGATTCCTTTGAGTGCAACCACAATACAGAAGTGTATGAGTGAAAGTAATTCTTTCCAGAGAGGTAAAATATCAGTTACACGAGTAGCTTATCTCTAACACACTTTAAAATAAATAGGCCAACGATGTAACAGTTCTCCATTGGTCCTCTGAGCAATGATACTTTTGGCTGACAACACTCACAAAAAAAGGTGTATACACAAATAGATCTTTCCCAAAATATGAATGGCTTTCCCCATAACCGTCTGGGACCATGGAAAACATTCCTTGACTGCATTTTTCATTCACCAATTTAAGCTCAAAATAACTTTCCCGACGGTACAGTTTGTGACAGTTCAAAATTTACATATGAAGCTAGTATTTAAAGTTGGGACAATGCCTTTCAAAGGGAAGGTGCCTCAGCGATCAGTTGACCACCATCCAGAAGCTGAGACCCTCAGAAGGGAATCTGTCACCATAATTCTGGACTATATTTGTAGTAATACAAGAGGAGTAGTGCAGATAAGGAGTCTAGATTGTCTTTTTTTTTATTTTCCTACTCTTCTCCATCCTCTCGCTGTCAGCACTCAAAGCTGCAGTAAAATACACAGTCCGGACTGCTGTGTTAACATAATGGAGAGGACTCTTGACAATGTATTTCAGCATAGCTTTAAATGCTGACAGCAGGAGAACAGGGGCAATAGGAAAATAAAACAATAGCAATCTGGACTCCTTATCTGCATTACTATTTATGCAGTACTGTAAATAATTGACCAAGACTATGGTGACAGATTCCATTTAATGTAAAACACCAATTCCAAAAAAAGTTGGGACTCATTTAACTCATTTAGAACTTGATAGTAGCAATGCATCTCAAAAAAGTTGGGACAGGGCCATGTCTACAGTACCATTGTGTTTTAACAAGAGTCTGTAAAGGTCCGAAAAGTGAGGAGACCAATTGCTGGAGATTTGGCAGAGAAATGTCGTCCCATTGTTGTGATGTAGGATTCTAGCTGTTCAATATTCCTGGCAGGGCTGTGGAGTCGGTAAGCCAAAGTCCCGACTCCAACTCCGACTCCTCAATTTCCCCTGACTCCGACTCCGACTCCCAATCTGACTCTGACTCCCTCGTACATGGCGCATGTTTAAGTGATAACTTTGCATAAATCAATAGTACAGATATGTAATGACAAAAAGAGTTTGTAATATATGTTTTACTAGATATCTTTACTCTGAACTTTCAGTATCAGGCTTTTCTCTGGGTACAGCTCACTAAGAGCCTGATGTATGAAAACTGTCTAGGTCTAAGACTTTCTTTGTTGCCCATAGCAACCAATCAGAGCTCCCCTTTCATTTCTCCAGAGCACTATATGAAATTAAAGGGGAGCTCTAATTGGTTTTTATGGGCAACAAAGAAAATTCTACACCTTGGCAGTTTTCATACATAAGGCCCTAGGAGGTTTGCATCAGCAGCATATAGAAGCCATGAGAGCAGATAACCTCTCCAAACATGAGCTCAGAGGAAAGCATACAGAGAGAACATGCACTGGACAAGTGATTTATGCACAGTTTATTGAAAGTTTAGATATACTAAGAAGTACTTGCCTTAAAGGGGTTTTCTCAGCACATTGATTCACTGACTGACAGGTAGTTTGCACTTACAATGTCTCCTCAGGCCGTGGGGGGGGGGGGTCACCAGCAGTTATTAGCATATATTAACTTACTCTGACAGAGCAGGAAGTTGTGATCTCTAACACAATTACAGGTAAAGTCATCCTTCTCAGTCCTCAAAACACATTTTGCTTACTGCAGGTAATCACTCAGAGCTCAGTCGCATCATTCCATGGGGTTGAGGTCACTCCTGCTCTCAGCCAATCAGATAACATGGTCTTAATGGTCTGCAGGTTACCATAGAAACCTGTCTACAGTGAGAGACCTGTTGAACTGTCCATAGTTCATGACTAAAGTAAAATCTACTGACCACTGTATTTAAAAAATGTCATCTTTTAACTGTCCCTTTATGTTGAAAGCTAATTTTTGTAACTAGAGAAAACCCCTTTTAATCCTGTTTTCTCTAGTAGCTCTGAGATTAGTACAGCCATTCTTTCCCAGTGCATTTTTCCTCTGATCTGTAGGAGAGGAGTTCCACTTCTGAGCATCTACATGAAGGGCATCACAAAGCCTAAATGCTTAGTTCAGGAATAGAACAGATAGGACATTTCATCATGTTCCCAAATTCTTATGAAAATATATTCAGCACATACTGTACTGAACTAAATGTACCAATTTCTTATATATATTTATTTATATATAATATTGATATTACCTATTTTAGGAGTCGGAGTCGGTCCATTTTATACCGACTCCGACTCCACCAAAATGGTCACCAACTCCGACTCCACGACTCCGACTCCACAGCCCTGGGTCTTGTTTGCTGTATTTTTTTGTTTTCTGATCCACCAAATGTTTTCTACTGATGAATCTGGACTGTGAACCCATGCTGTTGTGATGGATGCAGTATGTGCTTTAGCAGTTCAATAGTACCTTTCCAGACATGTTAGCTGTCCATGCCATAGGAACTAATGCAATCCATACCATCAGAGAAGCAGACTTTTGAACTATGCACAGATAACAATCTGGATGGTCCCTCTCCACTTGAGTCCGCAGAACACAGTGTCCGTGGTTTCCAAAAAGAATTTCAAATTTTGATTCATCTGACCACACAACAGTTTTCCAGTTTTCCTCGATTTTAAATGAGCTTTGGCCCAGAGAAGACCTTGTTTACATATGGTTTCTTCTTTGCACAGTAGAGCTTTGACTTGCATTTTCTGATTGTACCGTAAACTGTGTTCCCAGACAATGATTTCTACAAGTGAGCCAATGCAGTGATTTCCAGTACAGAAGCATGCTAGTTTTAATGCAGTGTCACCTGAGAGCCTGTAGATGAGCATCCAGCATCCAATACTGATGGCTTTGTCCCTTACATGTATGGATTTCTCCAGATTCCCAAAATTTTATGATGACATTATATACTGTAGATGCTGGGATATTCAAAGTCTTTGCAATTTTACACTGAGGAACATTTTTCTGATATGTAAATGAACAATTTGTAAATTTTTTTTCAGTTTTGTGAACCTCTGCCCATATTTGCTTCTGACAGACTCTGCCTCTCTAAAGTGCTCTTTTTTATAGCCAGTCATGTGACTTAGTAGCAAATTGCTCCTCCAGCTGTTTTTTATTATTACCACTTACTTTTTCAACCTTTTGGCCCTGTTGGAACGTCTTTGAGATGCTTTGCCACAATCAAGTTCTAAATTAACTAAATTATTTTTTCATGAAATGGTAAAATGTCTCACTTTCAACATCTGTTATGTGTTCTATTGTGAATAAAATATGGGTCTACGAGTTTTGGAAATCATTACATTCTGTTTTCATTTACATTTTTAACATTTTACTCCGCCTCCCAACTTTTTTGGACTTGGGTTGTAGTACAACATGGCACCCTCTCCAAATAATGGCCTACCAAGTATTACATGATTATGTCAAGTCGACCAAAGTGGTGATCACTCTTTCTGTTAGATCTCCACTCTGGCTAAAGGTATGTTGTCACATTAATAGATCAATTTCTTGCATACTACATAATGAACTACATAGTTAAAGATTTGTACTGAAAGGATACAGCCACAAGTGATGGAAAATCCACCACAGATCTAACCATATTCCGGAGCAGCAAAATATGTACTGGTGTAGTTTTTGTTTAAAAGCGTATCACTGATATGCTGCCGCATTGATGCAAATTTCACCCTGTGCAATGCAAAGGGCAAAATCCACAACAGATATCAACAACATAAATTAACGTGCTGCAGATTTAGAAATCTGCACCATGTAACAAGTTACAATCTGAAAATCTCAACCACTTCACTGCCACTGTAAATGCTGGATATTTTCCACACAAAATTCCACTCCTGAAAATCAGCAGTGTTTAAACCACATGTGGCTATACACTAAAAGGTTAGATTGATGTCTGATACTCTTCAGAAATGACGTATATTTCAGAAAACCCTGGTCCACATTTACTAATGCGATTGTGTCTAGAATGTGGCATAAAATATGCCAAAAACTGGTGCATAATGTTGCATCAAGTATAAGACATATTTATGTAGCAAATTTGACAAAAATAATGACCCACTGCGTCAGGGAGTGGCTTAACTGGAAAGGGTGTGGATTACTGAAAAAGGCTGTGAACCCTCTAGCGAACCAATGTGCACTAAAATTGTGAAAATATATAGCCACCACATCTTGCTGCAAAGTAAAGCCACCAATAGGTGATATAACGTTAGAAAGAAGTGTCTACCCAAGCACCATTTATGAGCCAGCCTGAGTCATTGTGATAAGTTTCAGCCATCTACATTTTACACAGGATTAGTAAACCTGTCCCATTAAGTAGAGACATTTATGTACATTTAAATAAGAAAACTTCAAGGACTGATAAGTAATTTGCTGAAAAATTTCTTGGAAGTTCTCATGTTTGTCACTACTTCTTCTATTTAATTTTACCTCTCGAGAGCAAAAGAACATCCTAACCATAACATAACAATAAAATGTACATTACCTGTTGCTGTTTGTGATGTAGATGAGCAAAATTCCACAGAGGAATGTCCTTGGCTGCTGACAATATGATATTTATGGCTTTATTCACAGCACTCTGAAACAGAATGGAATAGTATTGTAATGATAAAACTAGAGATGAATGAATCAATTCTACACAAATCGAATTTGTTAACAATTTCCCAAAAGATTCTATTCAGAATCTTTTGTGAGTCTTCCCACATGAACTGCTCCAAGATGGCAGCCACCATTTTACAAATTAAAAGACAGAGAAGAAGGCATCTGCCACCAAAAAGTGATACTTTTTGGACCATTTTTTTTAAATAGAATAAATCTATCATTAATCCACCTGGCTGCCTTGTCAGGTATAGGGTCCCTCACCAGTAACCTTTCACACTTCCTAGATCTCTGTCTTCAGATATCTCAAAGATTCAGTGAGTTTATAACTGGGTTATTACAGCTTAATCTCACCATGAATCTTCCAGAAGTAATCTCAATAACAGTTGATGCATCAGCAATATTTTCCAATATTCCACATGAGAATGGACTTTTTGTGATAGATCACTGTTTATCTTTTGACACCTTCATATCTATGTAGGCAACGTGAGTTCCTCCTGAATTCGATTTGTTTTGTCTTAGACAATGAGGGACATTTATCAAGACTGGTGTGAGATGTTCCTAATTTATTAAGAGGCAGATACTGTAAGGTCATGGCCACTAGGGGTCTCACTTCAACCTAATTTGCAGTCCTCTGCCTGTTGTTAAAAAAGGCCCATCTTCAGCAACAAAGAGATAAAGACGGCTCATTAGAAATGGGGTACGTCCATGCTGAGCATGAGGGGTACTATCTCTCCTTGGGGAGAGAGCGCCTTAATTGGCGTGAGGAGTCTTATAGGCCATACATGCTCCTCTGGAATTCTGGGAAGAAAGGGATGCAAATGAGCTTTTAACAAGCTCTGCCTCTAATGCCAGCAGATGTAAGGCAGCTAACCTATAAGATTATTATAAGTTTTCGATTGATATCCCAGTAAATAATAATTACATTAATATCATATTCTGATGTTTGAACCTGGCATTTCTACAAAGATGATTATCACTACATTGACACTACTTACAGTACTGTATATTCCTACAGAGGCAGTCTGTCACAGCACAGATTGACTGACGTGGCAATGTTCTTATAATATACAGTAGGGGGACAATATCCCATACTTAGTTAAATTTGTATATCATTTTCTTACTTGAATATCTTCCAGGCTAGGCCGCATGACAACATTCGGGATGGCCAGGTGAATCTCAGCCTTGAATAATGGATTGGTGGTTTGGTCTTTTGCAGGCTTTGACGTCTGGTATTTGGAGCTGACAGTGTGTAAGCGACGTTTCAGAGTATCTAAAGACACTTTTGTACCTAAAGATTTCAGACTGTTAGTAGGTAGGTAGATACAACAGCTGTAGTATAAAACATTTGAATACCTTGAGCCTCAAATTCTATGGACAACACTGAATACATTTTTAGTACTTCATTGTACATTTTACTTCTCCAATAGGTCTTTTTTAAACATTTTCAACCATCTTCTGAAGCCTGCACCTGTTCACATATATTGCAGCCTGTTCTGTATGCTTAACAGTGTGATGTTAAATATTTTTCTGTTAAAAGGAAAAAAGTACTATAGCAGTGATACCTTTATTGGCTAATGAGGAAAAAACATATTTGTAAGCTTTCAGATCCTTCATCAGGTCAGAAAAACCATCAGAGAAACTGTCAGATGGCTTTGCCTGTAGTCCTTATCTATGTTCGTCTGAGAGTTCATAAACACTCATTTGAGTTTAGTTTCAATTAGTGTTTATGAGGTCTCAGGAATTCAGAGATAAGTATTACAGACCAAGCCATTAGAAAAGTTCCTCTGATGGATTTCACTGTGAAGGAAAAAGAGCAGTCTGCAATATATGAGAAAAGTTACAGGCTGCAGAGGACTAATGGTTGAAAATGTTTAAAATGGAAAAATATTTTTAGCCTAAAATAAGTATAATGTAATAATAAAACAATGCCTCCCGGTGTTCATAGCCTTTAAGCTGACCATACGCTGTCAGTATGATTGCTTGTCCGACAGCTATTTCTCCCCCATATACACGCATGCTCGGCTCAGCCGAACATACATTTGCTCTCAAAAATTAAAGGGGAGTAAGCTGCTACCACACACCTTGGGGGCGATTTTTTTTTGCTACAGAACAAACAATCAAGCATCCAACAAGCTGATTATTTTTTCATCCTAACATCTGCCATCAGGGAAGAGTCAGACACTGAACATTTACCTGACATTTTTCTAATATGTATGGCCACATTTGCATTCTTCATGTTTTTAAGATCCTGTTCTCATGCAAGTAACCAGTTCAATTTTTTTACTGACATAAATGATATAAAAAACACTAAACTGAATAGTGTAATCTTTCTCATCATAACATATGAAAGGTTTTGTTCACTGGGGACTGGAGTGCTGAGACCTAGAATGAGGAGAGAGAAGAGCTCGCTCACATAATACACTCTCTCTGCTCGCTGCAAGTCCAGGGGTCCATCTTAATTCTGTGTGCCAAGTGCGCACTTCCCTCCTCACTCTAGAGATCGGTGGGTTTCTCAGACCCCACCGATCAAAACCTTTGATATGTCTCTATGCATATAACATTTTTAAAGTTCAGTTCAGGGCCAGTTCCACGCTTTTTTGCACAGATTTTAAAGCATTTCTGTCTCAAAATCAACTCCCCAAAAAGTCTCAAAACAGCTTCCCATTAATTTCAAGGGGAAGCAGCACTTGCTTTTTTTTCCCACGTGGAAAAAAGAACCAGCATGCCCTATACTCTAATTAAAATAATATTAAAAGGACCAGCATATTTTTCTTATTTTAAGCTTCCTAAACTAATAGTCCAGGATGGCCAATCACTGGAAGCCAAAACTAGGATTTATGAAAATGAATGCTAGTCAAACTGCTTTAAAAGGAAATGTATTAATTAGACAAAGAACTGATGAGAACTTACATTTTACAAGAGAATCTGTATTTTTCTGACACAAATGACCCATCACATTATAGTAACTACAAGGTAGACATTCTTGGCAGCGAGTTTTCTGCTTAGCATCTAGGTGCAAACAGGGGAATGAAGCCTGAAAGATGAAATAAGTCCATTAAATGTTTGTGGAGCGCCTTCAAAAACGCTGCTTATTCATAACTTACAAATCGACATAAACAATTTTCCCATATTAATAAAATGTTTCATTATTTGAACAGCAATGTATTTTTATGATATAATATAATAACACAGTGGTAGGATGAAAGGGGTATTAAGTGTTCAGTATATTGATAGCTTGTCATCAGGGTAGGCCTTCAATATTAGACTGTCCAGGGTCTGAAACTCGGCAGCCCTGCAGATTACCTTTTTTGTACTTGCTCATTGGCCCTTTCGTTATTTACATCGGTCAATTTACCTGCACACCGTCAACTTAGTAGCAGCACTGTAGAATATTGCATCTTTGGACAAAGACGCAAAACCCAGCAATACCACTAAGAAGAGGGTGAGCAGGTAGATAGACCGATTTACTAAATAATTGTCAAATCTCTTGCACGATCAGACACATCATAAGAAGTCAAAAGTACAAGAGTTACCAGACATTTCAGAAAATACTTATACGTGGAAAGAAAAAATGTAATTCTTTACCTGTAGACTGTCCCTGTCCGACGGTTTCAATTTGTTTTTAAGGGCATCAATCATTTCATACAAGCAAAGCTCCACTTGTTTGCTTTGCCTAAAAAGTAAGAATTAGACAATTAGCAACATTTTGAAAAGTGGAAAAAGGTCTGGAAAGTCACAAATTATAGAGCAAATATGGTAGCTTGAAGAGGCTCTGTCACCACTTTGTAACCTATTTAATTACATACATAGGCACATAGGTATATTAATCCTCTCCCCTGACATACCTTTATATCAGAGAATCCATCAGCCATTAGCCTAGAAAAGTCACTTTTCTAAATATGCAAATTAGTGTTCGGAGCACCAGGAGGCGTGCGCTTTTTATCCGAGCACCGCATCTACTATCGCTTTCGTTGTAGTTCGCACTACATCGAAAGCAATGGCAGTGTTCGGTGCTGCAAGCATAGTGCGCACGCGCCGTACCCTGGATGAGGGCGCAGGCACGACATTTCAGCGCTAGCGCTGTCCATCAAGAGGCAGGGGACGTGTTTAATGGATAAAGGGCGTGTTTAGGAGCCGGGAGGCCGTGGCAGATGTGGTGCTCGGATGAAAGAGGCAAGCCTCCCGGTGCTCCGAAGACTAATTTGCATATTTATAAAAGTGACTTTTCTAGGCTAATGGCTGATGGATTCTCTGATATAAAGGTATGTCAGGGGAGAGGATTAATATACCTATGTGCCTATGTATGTAATTACATAGGTTACAAAGTGGTGACAGAGCCTCTTTAAAGCCTTTAGTAAATTCTCTCTTTCAGGCATTACAATATTACTATTTCAATTAAGGAAAATGCTTCAAATAATGCATTTCACTTTAGTTTAACAAACTGTATTACTTATGACCATAGAGAACCACAGAACACAATTGTAGCAGCATAACTTCAGGACATCATATTAACTTCAAGACACATAAAAGAACAAATACAACTTTTTAATATCTAATGTGGTTGGGTGATATTAACAGTCAAAACATGGAACAAAAAACTTATTTTGATGGCACTGGCGATCGCTTCTCCCCATACTGTGGAGGAGAACGCTGCACATAAATGCAGTGATTTCCTTCACTGACGAGCAGGCACTTGATCACAATCATCTGGCTCCTTCATTCATTGAATGAAAGGAAGTGATTATTTTGGTTAGACTGAATGGTACCTGTATCTCTTTATAGGCTTTATATAGACAAGAATGTTGATATTGTCAGGCGGCTTTATGCAAATCACAGAAAACAAAAGGAAACAACTTAAATTGGCTTCTTGTTAACAGGAGACACATTTGTTTCCTGTAATGTTTTCAAATTATATACAAATGAACATACATCCAATCCTATTGTATTCATCAATTAAGACAAACACTTGCATCGTCACCAAGCATGTCCCAGGCATTAATACCATCTGCTTTTTTACACTGAGCGTTCAGAGACCATTATCCATATGTAAATGGATAAAAGAAAACCTACATGGACAATGTCTCTGCAGCTGCAGCGATGACCTTTTCTGTTCTTTCTAAGAAAACCGGAACGCTGATTGTATCATCTTCAGGTAAGTCCACCAGCAGTGTGTCAGAAATGTCCAGAAGTAACTTCTCAATTCGGCACTCCAGAATGTCAGAGGCTTCCTTACAGATCTGTTCCATCTCTCTCAGAGAACTGTAGACACTGGTAATGTCTGGAATAATAATAGGTCTAATTGTTTAAATTATACCATATTATTTTTTTATATTACGTTTTACCAATAAAACACAACATATATCACAGTAACCAGAGGAGTAAAGGAGCTCCAGAGCCCAGGTCTGACCAGTCTTTGTACCCCCCCCCAATAGTTACGCCCCTGAGAACTACTAAACGTTTTGCTTTTTATTGTTTTTCAAATTTATATCAATAATTAATTCTTTTGCATTCTGTTAATGTAAAAAAAAAACATAAAAGCTTTCAAGTTTGATCAACAAGAGATGATTTCAAAACCTATAAATGTTTTAGAGGTGAAAACAAAGCTACGAATATTTTGCCTTCTCATTGCAATTGGGGATGCTTGGTTTGAGAGACACATATCCATGGACCTGCTGAACTGCCACAGGAAGTTTAGAGATAGATTCAAGATCATGCAGCCGCTTCTATAATAACAGCAGTGCAGAGTTCACTGATCACAATGAGGGGAGGCTTTGTAAATTAAGGAATACCCCTGGATTACAAAAAAACATCTACATGAATGTATATATATAGTAAAACGCTGAAAACTCTGCATCACTAGAATTACAGCTCTATTAGTGGCAGATAAAGGACCCACATGAGAACAATTACTGCATACAGTAGGTACTAAATAAAGACCAGGAAAAACAATGCTGTGTTAAAATAGCTTGTGTCTGCACAGAGCAGTCTAAGGCCGGGTTCACATCTGCGTTGTGAACTCCTGCACCGTAATCCGGTCACCGTATCCAGCATACATGCCAGCTTTCAGATGGACAAAATATGTTGCGTGTAGCAAATATTCCAGAAAGCAGCCAGATTACCGCCGGATCCCATTACAGTGAATGGGGATCCAGCGGTGCACGGTGGTATCCGGCTATGCACAGCGCAGACGTGAATCCAGCCTAAAGGCTCCTTTACACTGCCTGATGTTTGAACAGATTATTTCTAACGAATGTTTGAACAAAGGCTCACTGGCGATAATCTGCCGATGTAAAGGTGTCACTGATTACCCAATGAACGAACGAAACGGATCGTTGGTACTGACATCTAAATCATCATTTGTCGGCAGCAGATGGTGCTTTCTAAATAGCCTCTGCTGCCAGCAAACAATGATTCTATATGGGGGCAAGTGATGGCATTGGCAATCGTTCCTTCCCATATTGTGGAGGAGATCCTTGCATGTAAATGCAGCGGTCTCCTTTAATGACGAGAAGTGTAAAGGTGCCTTTAGGGCTCCAATGTAGTTAGAATTTGCATTCCATCATCCCTGCATTACATATCGCAGTGTACCCTGCACTGCTCAGTTTTGATCACTCCCTTCAATCAATGTTTCCTCCACTGCTCCTTGTTTCTAGTATTAGCAAGAACAATGTGGCTCTTGCTGTCAAGAAAACCCATTGGAATAAGTACCAATACATTACCAAATGTCAAGTAATGCATTGCTGAAACAGAAATACATTATTGAATGTTGCATGTGTTCCAAATTGGTACCATTAAAAACTACAGGTCGTCCAAAAACAAGCCCCCACAAAAAATAAAATTATGGCTTTGAAAATATGGAGATACACAAAAACATTTTTAAAAAAGTGATTTTGGTACAAAAGTGGTAAAACATAAAAACTATATAAGGGCCCATTTACACTGTGGGCTTTACAGCTTAATTTTGGCATGGATAGCTGTGCCAAAGTTCTACCGAAAACCTGCCCATGGCCGTATCCTTTCTATCTGTCACACATCTCAATAGGAGTCAGTAATGAGTAGGCAATTTGTTCAAACACTTGTCTCCGTACAGCATTAAAATGTATTACCTCTGTGGAGGCAAAATTTGTTTCACCCAAAGTCACGCAAGTCTTCAGTGAATTAATCGGTATTCATTTCTGCTCCTTTAAAAACATTTAAAATTAGGAATCCGAAGTCGTATTTGGAACCGAGGTACGAAAGGAAGTCTGACTCCACAGAGCAAATACATTTTAATGCTGTACGGAGACAACATTAAAATAGAACAGTTTGACCGAATCGACTTGGTGATCCAAAGTTCCATACGCTCAACACTAGCGATGGCCGTGGGTGGGTTTTCAGTGAAATATCGGGCCAAAATACGCAGTGAAACCCGACGTGTGTACAGACCTTTAATTTAGTATAACCATAATCATATCAAACCACAGAAAAAAACTAACGTCGATTACCACATGGTGAACAGCGTCAAAAGAATTCCAGAATTGCTATTTATTTCTAATGCCCCTCACCGTCAACAAAAAAGAGTGATCAAAAAGTAATATGTACAGTCATGGGCAAAAGTTCTGAGAATGATACAAATATTAATTTTTACAAAGTCTACTGCTTCAGTTTTTATAATGGCAATTTGCATATACTCCAGAATGTTATAAAGAGTGATCAGCTTAACAGCAATTACTTGCAAAGTCAATATTTGCCTAAAAAATGAACTTTATCCCCCAAAACACATTTCAACATCATTGCAGCCCTGCCTTAAAAGGACCAGCTAACATCGTTTCAGTGATTGCTCCATTAACACAGGTGTGGGTGTTGATGAGGACAGGGCTGGAGATCAATCTGTCATGATTAAGTAAGAATGACACCACTGGACACTTTAAAAGGAGGCTGGTGCTTGGCATCATTGTTTCTCTTCTGTTAACCATGGTTATCTCTAAAGAAACATGAGCAGTCATCATTGCACTGCACAAAAATGGCCTAACAGGGAAGAGTATCGCAGCTAGAAAGATTGCACCTCAGTCAACAATCTATCGCATCATCAAGAACTTCAAGGAGAGAGGTTCCATTGTTGCCCAAAAGGCTCCAGGGCGCCCAAGAAAGACCAGCAAGTGCCAGGACCGTCTCTTAAAAGTGTTTCAGCTGCGGGATCGGGCTACCAGCAGTGCAGAGCTTGCTCAGGAATGGCAGCAGGCAGGTGTGAGTGCATCTGCACGCACTGTGAGGCAGAGACTCTTGGAGCAAGGCCTGGTCTCAAGGAGGGCAGCAAAGAAGCCACTTCTCTCCAGAAAAAACATCAGGGACATACTGATATTCTGCAAAAGGTACAGGGAGTGGACTGCTGAGGACTGGGGTAAAGTCATTTTCTCTGATGAATGCCCTTTTCGATTGTTTGGGACATCTGGAAAACAGCTTATTCGGAGAAGACGAGGTGAGCGCTACCACCAGTCTTGTCTCATGCCAACTGTAAAGCATCCTGAAACCATTCATGTGTGGGGTTGCTTCTCAGCCAAGGGAATCGGCTCTTTCACAGTCTTGCCTAAAAACACAGCCATGAATAAAGAATGGTACCAGAATGTCCTCCGAGAGCAACTTCTCCCAACCGTCCAAGAGCAGTTTTGCGATCAACAATGCCTTTTCCAGCATGATGGAGCACCTTGCCATAAAGCAAATGTGATAACTAAATGGCTCAGGGAACAAAACATAGAGATTTTGGGTCCATGGCCTGGAAACTCCCCAGATCTTAATCCCATTGAGAACTTGTGGTCAATCATCAAGAGACGGGTGGACAAACAAAAACCTACAAATTCTGACAAAATGCAAGCATTGATTGTGCAAGAATGGACTGCTATCAGTCAGGAATTTGGTCCAGAAGTTGATTGAGCGCATGCCAGGGAGAATTGCAGAGGTCCTGAAGAAGAAGGGTCAACACTGCAAATATTGACTTGCTGCATTAACTCATTCTAACTGTCAATATAAGCTTTTGTTACTCATAATATGATTGCAATTATATTTCTGTATGTGATAAAAACATCTGACAAACACACATAAAAACCAGAGGGCAGCAGATCATGTGATAATATAATATTTGTGTCATTCTCAAAACTTTTGGCCATGACTGTACATCAAAATCTTATGAAATAAACTATAGGTCATTTTGCTAAAAACAACCCTCACATAGTTCCATCAAGGACTAAATAAAACAGTTAGGACTAAAAAAAAATATTTTTTTTATACAAAAGTTGTAAAATATAAAAAAAAAACTACATACATTTGGTATTACAGTGAACACAAGAATTCTGTCACCAATAAAGTGGAATATAAAAGCGATCAAAAATGAATATTTACTCCAAAATGGTACCAATGCAATCTACAGATTATCCTGTAAAAAACAAGCAATCACACAGGTAACAGAAAATATTAAAATTCATGCTTCTTCCTAAAGGCTCAAAACAGGCTGGTCCTTAAAGGGTTAAAAGTAAATTATTTAAAGGCAATTATTTTGTACTTACATTTTTCAATATTCAGGGAGGTCCAAGAAAGCTGGGTAAGGCCTGGTGATATAACCTCTTCAATCTGGCTGATAAAAGGTGTCATAAGTGGTCTGAGCAGAGATGGAATTCTGTTAGTAAATGACTGATAGTCCATCAGCATATCTTGAAGCCTGAAATATATAAAAAAATACGTTGAGTCATAGACATGTACTGAAAAGTGAAAAAGACTGTGAAGTGTTAAATATTGTAATCTGAACTACAATTTTATCTTGCCTGTGCCCAGGACTGGGACAATGTATAAGCAATATAGGCTGCTGGTTAGGACAACATTGAGGACCATTATGGACTAAAAAAAACGGACAATTAAAATTTATTTGTACAACATATTGGATGCTATGTCCGAGGTCCGAGCTGCAGATAATGCTGTATATGTCACAAGCATGACAGGAGAAGAATGATTACATATCACACCCAGCTTCAGGATCCAAGGAGCAGGGACATTCCAAAGCCTCTGCTTAGGCTACTTTCACGCTTGCGTTTACATTTTCCATCATAGGGGCTCAATACCGGAGAAAAATGCTTCCGTTTTGTCCCCATTCATTGTCAATAGGGACAAAACGTAACTGAACAGAATGGAATGCTCCAAAAAGAATTCAGTTTGGTTGCGTTCCCAGACCGGAGAGTAAACCGCAGCTTTCTTTCCGTCGTGTGATGCGGAGAATAACGGATCCGGCATGACCTGCAATGCAAATCAATGGGGACGGATCCGTATTCTCAGACGCAATGGAAAACGGATTCGTCCCCCATTGACTTTCAATGGTGTTCATCAAGTCTTGGCTATGTTAAAGATAATACAATCGGATCCATTCATAACCGATGCAGATGGTTGTATTATTGTGACGGAAGTGTGAAAGTAGCCTTGACCTTTAATATATGATATAGGGAAGGCCGTGGGAGGAGTGTTTACTGTACACTGGACGGCAGTCATTCCTGACAAGTAATATATCTAGCAGACCCAACTACAGTACAGTTTTATTAAACTCCTTGGGTTTCCATGCTTTTGCAAGGTACTCTATCTTTTTTAGCTTAATAATTGAACAAATCAAAATAATACACAGGTATTGCTTAAAATGTTGAAAATTGTGTTTCATCTTTAACTGTATGCCTTTTGGAGATCATTTCAACTTCAACTTGCTTAACTGTTCACAGTAACAGTAATTTGGACCAGGGTTGCCCAAACTTCCATGCCACTGTGCACCTGCAAGCAATAGCATGGATTCAGCTCCTGAGCCATCACTGTTCTGTACTACGAGTGTTAACCTTATAATAGCACAAAGTGTAACCGTCATTCTTTTTTTTATTTTTGTAATGTATAGGGGCAGTGATGCTAACCATTTTTGTAATATACTTTAATTACTGAAATCATACATTTCAATTAGAAAAATAGCTGTAAAGTGGTCCATTTTGAGCCTTAGCAACGCTCCTCTGTCTTCTGTTTACATAACACAGTCAGTGATAGCAAGTCTCCACTGTTATGTAAACAGAAGTCAAAATGGGCCACTTTACAGCTGTTTTTCTAATAGAAATGCATGATTTTAGTAATTAAAGTAGATTACAAAAATGGTTAGCATCACTGCCCCTGCACATTACAAAATGAAAAACAGAATGACAGTTTCACTTTAATGTTTTGAAAATTTGTCCCTGAAATGGTTTGCTCCTCAAAAATTCTGATTACCTAGAAACAATGTTACAAAAACATTGAATTCTGTGTCATTTTATCAAGTATCCCTTACATTCTAAAGCTATATGTATGGCAGTAATGATTTTATGAACTTATAAGTGTAAACACCCAAAGCTCAGAGGGTCTTTGGAAACATGGGTAAGCACCAATAGCCTGAATCTACATGTACAGAAATGCTAACCTATTAGTTTGGTTCTGAGTGTAAATTTCTGAGACAAACATTTCCTTTCTATTTTTCATATCTGAAATGTTTAGAACGATCTGAAGGATACATTTCAAAATAAGGTATTTTTCTCCAAGCTCCACTACTTCATTTCACTATAACCATTTGTTTTTATAGTCAATTTGTGCCCTTCTGATGTGAAAAGAGGTCATAAAATGAACCATATTTATTTAATTGCACTAAGTTTGCAAAGTTTGTCTTTTAACCTCTATCAATGGCACAGTGGAACCATGCACAGCCAGACCCTAGAATTTTACAACTAACCCAAGTTTACAGCTACGTCTATATCCTCCTGCTGAAACATAGTGAAATTTTGCCTCCAGATATTTTTGTGCTCCATATTATTATAACAACAACTTTGGTCATTACATCATTTTCATTTCTGAATCCTGAAAACGTCACATCTGAGATAAAAATCACAGTGTGTGAATATAACTATGTTGCAGATTCTTTTTTTACATTTAAATATAGGTACACTGTATATACTTTTTAATATCAATAAGCACCAAATAAAAAAAGTATAGTAACGTCATTGATATGTGACTTCTATTCCTTTTTCCATTATATTTTTTTCTTTTTTATATTTATTTTAATAAGTATCTTTGCCACTGCATTATTTATTTATTAAATGTGGATCCACATAATTATATAACTGCAGGAACCGCAGTTTGATAGATGAACTGGTATGTTTTTATGAAATAATCAGTGCCGGTGACGCCACCGAATACATTGTTGGGCGGATGCCTCCGCCTAGCAGTGTGCAGAGGTGAACAAATAAGCCCTTGCCCTGCGTGATTCAGCACAGGGCAAGAGAGAGCATCAGAGCATGAAATGCACACAGGGGCTGCTGGGGTCAAAATGTGGGTATGTCCAGGTTCAGCTCTGAACCCAGACAACTCCTTTAAGAGCGTATTAAAGAAAGGTTTTCGTTTAGTTTTTTTTCTGTGAATCTATATTAATTTCTTGATTGAGGCTTCTTTCACGCTAGCCGCAGCCTTCTCCGACAGGCTGTTCCAGCGGTGGAACAGCCTGCCGGATCCGTGCTACCGCTAGTGCACCGTGCCGCTGGAAGTCCACTCCGGTCCCATTCACTATAATGGGGGCGGGCCAGAGGTCCGGCCGAAGCAGGTCAAACATGCCAAAAGGCGGCCGGAATAAAACTACGACATAGTAGCACGGATCCGGCAGGCTGCCGCTAGTGTAAAAGTAGCCTTAGGTGAACCATCTTTTTTTTGTCTTTTGAATGTTTTGAATGTTGTGTAGATATTTATACTGCATCTACCACAAAAAAAAAAAAACTATTATTAATTGAATTAATTAATTGACATTACTAGTTTTACAATATCACCTAATGCCAAAGTTCTTCCTAGCTATCAGGAGTGGACCTTCACAACCTGACATGATGTGGCATGGCATATGTGCTTTTATAATAGGACCAGAGAAAGAGCTATTATAGTACCTTATCCCTAAGGGTTATCCTAATGTGAAGCATACTTTATAAACTATTAGGTTCCATGTGAGAAAATTAGGTTTCATTTAGTCAGAAGACACTGACCAGAATTATATATACAATTAGCATTATGATATTTCTGTGCTGATTGTCTTCAGCTAAGATTAGAGTATTACTTGAAAGATCCAGCTACAAATTGCTGTTCTTCCAAATATATGTTCTAATAAGAGCATCCAAAGTTACAATTGGATGTGGCGGCTTCACATATATTGCTGTGCGTCTGGCTCCCTGCCAAAGCAGAGTTGTCCAGATGAGATGGCACTGTGCGCAGCCCCAGTGGAGGACATGGATGATGAGAGAGTGCTGTTCAGTCCAGTGGCCTAGAATTAATGACAACACATGGGGAGCTTGTGTTTCATTATTATTTGCAAACCTGGTAAGTACAGGTTCCACTGAAAATGTGCAGCTTACTTATCCTTGGTTACTCATGTCAACAGTAATCTTCCTCAGATGCTGTATGGAGCATCACTGTAATCAGAAGACATACTGTACAGTACAATACTGGATTGCACTGTATGTCAGGTCACATATGCAGTAGACATGTATGATATTTCATCTCTAGCTAGTCAGCACTTATCTTAATATGCTACACTGCTACAAAGGAGATGACGCTCAAGTAAACTTTGAGGAGGAAGCAGCTGATCGGCAGGGTGCTGGGAGTCAGACCCCACAGATCTGATATTGATGACCTATAATCAGGATAAGTTATCAATATTAAGCCACTGCTCAACCTTTTTAATATACACTCACCGGCCACTTTATTAGGTACACCTGTCCAACTGCTCGTTAACACTTAATTTCTAATCAGCCAATCACATGGCGGCAACTCAGTGCATTTAGGCATGTAGACATGGTCAAGACAATCTCCTGCAGTTCAAACCGAGCATCAGTATGGGGAAGAAAGGTGATTTGAGTGCCTTTGAACGTGGCATGGTTGTTGGTGCCAGAAGGGCTGGTCTGAGTATTTCAGAAACTGCTGATCTACTGGGATTTTCACGCACAACCATCTCTAGGGTTTACAGAGAATGGTCCGAAAAAGAAAAAACATCCAGTGAGCGGCAGTTCTGTGGGCGGAAATGCCTTGTTGATGCCAGAGGTCAGAGGAGAATGGGCAGACTGGTTCGAGCTGATAGAAAGGCAACAGTGACTCAAATTGCCACCCGTTACAACCAAGGTAGGCAGAAGAGCATCTCTGAACGCACAGTACGTCGAACTTTGAGGCAGATGGGCTACAGCAGCAGAAGATCACACCGGGTGCCACTCCTTTCAGCTAAGAACAGGAAACTGAGGCTACAATTTGCACAAGCTCATCGAAATTGGACAGTAGAAGATTGGAAAAACGTTGCCTGGTCTGATGAGTCTCGATTTCTGCTGCGACATTCGGATGGTAGGGTCAGAATTTGGCGTCAACAACATGAAAGCATGGATCCATCCTGCCTTGTATCAACGGTTCAAGCTGGTGGTGGTGGTGTCATGGTGTGGGGAATATTTCTTGGCATCTTTGGGCCCCTTGTACCAATTGAGCATCGTTGCAACGCCACAGCCTACCTGAGTATTGTTGCTGACCATGTCCATCCCTTTATGACCACAATGTACCCAACATCTGATGGCTACTTTCAGCAGGATAATGCGCCATGTCATAAAGCTGGAATCATCTCAGACTGGTTTCTTGAACATGACAATGAGTTCACTGTACTCAAATGGCCTCCACAGTCACCAGATCTCAATCCAATAGAGCATCTTTGGGATGTGGTGGAACGGGAGATTCGCATCATGGATGTGCAGCCGACAAATCTGCGGCAACTGTGTGATGCCATCATGTCAATATGGACCAAAATCTCTGAGGAATGCTTCCAGCACCTTGTTGAATCTATGCCACGAAGAATTGAGGCAGTTCTGAAGGCAAAAGGGGGTCCAACCCGTTACTAGCATGGTGTACCTAATAAAGTGGCCGGTGAGTGTATATAGCCACTGCTGTGGTCACATGACTGTGGGTCACAGCAGAACTTGTGTCCAAATTTGGTAATAGATTCTTATGTGTGAGTTACGTTCACTCATGCCCATATAAACATTTACATTTCTTTTTTGGTGAGTGGACAAAGACCATAAAAAGGGGTTCTCTAGGAATGCCGGCAGCCTGCATCCCCTACTGAAAGGATCTTACTTTCCTGCTCCTCACTGTTCTGGCTCCCGCGTCTCGATCTTCCCTTCCAGGGTTTGCTTTCTTCGCTCCCCCGGCATGGGTATGGTCATCTGATCCTCTTCAGTCAACCCCTGCTTTCATCGAAGAAGACACGTCACTGTTGAAGCCAGGGTTGGCTGAAGAAAAACAGGTGATCATGCCATGCCAGGGAGGAAGAAAACAAACCCTGGGGTGGAACATGGAAACCCAGTGGGGAGCAGGTAAGCATGATCCTTTCAGTAGGGGATGCAGGCTGCTGGCACCTGTTAGAAATTATGCATTACCAGAAAACTCCTTTAACCAATTCAAGACCCGGCCATTTCATCCCTTCATCAGCAAACACAGAAATTATTTGTCTTGTTCAGCCATTAAAATATTTTTTATTTTAGTATCTTTATTTTTATATTTTATACATGGGAACTCTGTTTTTCATTTCTCATAGCACAAAGTGCAACTAAATACATCTTTAAACTGCATGTCTTTTCAGTTTCAGTTGTTTTTCTTGCTATAGGTGATATATAGTTTACAGATCCCGGTGGCAGGGCTGCAGTGTGGCCTGGTGGTGGCATTCTTATTTTTTCCATTGTTTTATCATTTATTTTGCTTTACAGTGTGTAACCCCATAATGTTATACAAGACCTTTGAGTTGCATTTTAACATTACATTTTCTTTTATTTCTGATTTTTGCTGTAACTGGGGCTGATATATTAACACCAATTACAGAGGGCATACAGTATCTGGAACTACACTGCTTGGCTAATCTAGGTCTGCTAAAACCTAGCAATGATACGATCGCTGAGAATGAAGGAGGAAATGTCATGGCCGATTCCTGATCTGTATACACAGTGCTCATGAGGGCTGTATATACAGCAATAGGGCAGACAGGGATGGGTAAAATAAAATGTCTCTGCCTTCCCTATGGGGAACCCAGCTGACACTGACAACTGGTTTCTGCATCTGCCTTCAGAAACATCCTTACAAAGATAAATGTGGACCAGCCAGATGTTATTATAGACCATGGGCAGTCCACAAGTGGTTAAAAACTATTAGACTAAAGCAACAGAAGTACTTACAAAAGCCACTCAACTTTTTTGTATATTAATTATATATAAAAAGTGCAAAACGTTGTTCAAAGGTGAACAGAGGCTTTTAAATTTTGCAAAACTAGTAAAATGTAGTTACTAGGATGATATATCATACCAGAGCCATTAACTCTTTCACTTGTACGCCTTACAAACAAATTTCTAAGTGCTTTGTATACTATAAGTCCTTACAGCGAACCTGTCACTATTCTTTTTGAACTTAGGGGTCCAGTAGGACAGCCTTCCCAAAGTGAGTGAGTTCATTTAACACAGGTTATACTGAATCTTTTTCCACAAAACCACTGTATGTGTATCAACCTGTAAAGTAAAGGTCCCTTTATACAGGACCACACAATAGGGGATTTTCAGGAAGGATGCGTTCCTTCCCAGCAATCGCCTGGGGGAGACCGCTGAATTTACATGTATGCACAGTATGGGGACGAGCGATCGCAAATGATAATTTTTGTGTCAGCGTGAATGATCTATTACCCGATGAACAAGAGCTTTGCTTGTTCGACAGCACATTTACACTGCCACATAATAGCGATAATTAAAGATAAAAAAAGATAACGATTATCTGTGGAATTCTTGGCCTGTGTAAAGGACCCTTAAAGAGGACCTGTCACCTCTCCTGACATGCCTGTTTTAATAGCTCCATGCATTCCCCACTTACTTACAATTCTGGAACATCTATTCTATATTTGCACTAGAAGTTATGAATGAAGTTACGAAAGAATTGGTATTGCAGGTACATGCCCCAGTTGTGGGTGTGTACCTGCAAAGTCTGAAAATGGCAGCACTGATTGGATAGAGTGAGACTGTGCAGGGAACACCCCCAACTGGTTACCTCCCCTCTGTACAGTCATGTCAAGAGAGGTGAAAGGTCCTCTTTAAGGAAGAACAGGAATTCACCATAGTTCTCCGAAACAGATTACTTGTACAAATAAAGCAGATTCCAATTACAGAAGCATAATAACAAATTGAACTTTATGCAATACTCTAATAGCATCCACAGGACGCCCCATATCTATTATTTGCGTTAAAAAATAACACGCTCCTAACCCAGCCTAGCTGTTCTAACATTTGTAAAGGATTTTAACCACTTTCATTGATGGCTCACAGTGCAATATGGTCTATTTCTCCAACACTATTACAAAGTCATAAAAACATTGTAAAAAATGTTATATAAATGAAAAGTTAATAAAAGAGACATGAAGGTGAGGGATATAAAGGATCTTGACAGAATACGTATTGTTGTTTTTGTAAATTCGATTTTCATGGAGGAGGCAAATGATTTTCCAGTGCATGCAGGCTTCCAACCAGGAGGAAACACAGTCTAGCCTGTAAATAATTAATGAAGCCCCAAGGATAAAAGAAATGTTAGTATTTTGTAACTCTCTGGCGTGACAGTTATAGTTGCACGGTTTTGTGATACTACTGTTGTGTTAAAACACAAGCAAAAACCTGAAGGGTAATGATTCTGGGTACTGTCATCTAAACTGAAATTCTGCTTAAAGGGAACCTGTCACCAAGAAGACGCATATTAAACCGCCAGCATTTCCTTATTGCAGTCTGTAGCATGATTTCAAAGCTGTCTGTGTCTTTGCTGTACGATGCAACAAAAATCTGAAAAGAGACTTTTCTTCAACTGCCTGCTCTATGTAAATTATCATCATGAAGTCAAGAGGGCAGCACATTTCTGCCCTGAAGTCGAGCTCACCGAGTCCCCTTTTCCGCCCCTTAGTGTTTCATTGATAGAATTTGAGTGTCCAACATTGAAGGAATTGGATATTCTATCAATCAAATGCTGAGGGACGGGAAAGGGGACGCAGTGAGCTCGACTTCAGACGAGACCGGTGCTGCCCCCTTGACTTCAAGACCATAATTTACATAGCGCTTGCAGTTGAATAAAAGTCTTTTTTCAGACGTTTGACGCATTGTACAGCAAAGACACAGCCAACATTGGAATCATGCAACAGACTGCAATAAGGTAATGCTGTGCGTATTCTAGGTGACAGGTACCCTTTAAGAGCAATGAATAACTAATTTACAATGAAGAAAAGAAAACCTAAAAATAGACATGTAATATAGAGGAAATATTCAAATATATGGCTTTGCGTGCAATTGTAAATTAAAATTACCATGATTTCAAGATCCAATTCCACATCCATTTTTATACAATAAAATGACCTACACCAGGACATGGAGAAATATACAAATGTGAGTACCCTGCCAAATAGTACCATAAATTTTAGCCTCAGGTACGTGAGTATAACCAGCATGGGACAGTTAAAAATAAAACAAAACATTTTTTTTTAATTACATGATTGTGAAAACAAGGCTTAACCATCTAGTATTCATTCAAAAGGGCAGGTGCATCTTATAGGGCGATAAATACAATATATACTATTTTACAACCAGTCTGATAGGATTGGTTTAGTCTTAATTTAGACATACTATCTTGAGCCTTGTTCTTCCTTAACCTTGTATGCTACAGCTTGGTACATATTACCATACAATAGTTTAATTGTAATTCCTTCCTAGTGTTCCCCTCATGTCATATACAAATCAAGCAATATATTCTATGTTTTTCCTTGCCCTACAGCTAAGGTTCCTCAAAGTAACTGCTCTCAGAAGCCTGGCCTACAGGACAGAAAGGTACTTACTTCAGCATTACATAGCTCATTGCAAAATAAAGCGGTTTTACACATTGTAAAGGTGGAACGTGCAGCATGCACAAAAGCTATAAATATTCATGGAATTTGCTGTTACATTTAATTACATTCATTCTTTACACTGTTTCAGAAGCTGTGTCTATTCTTAACCACTGGCAGCTTGGGGTTTTTGCTGACAACCACATTTCAGTCTTTGCTCTGTTTACTTTTCATGCTGCAGAAATTCTACTACAAATGGTTTTCATCTTGTAGAAACATGGACACCATGCAGAACATTTTTTTCTCAGACTTTTTTTTTTGTATTGTTTCTTTTTCTATTTGGTGTTAAGCTGCAGCAAGTCAGCAAATGCACTCAAAGGCCCAGGACAACTGTCCATCATTCATCATTTTCAGTTTTAAATAACTTTAGGTGCTGAAAGCTAGACTGGAGAAATTGTATCTGAGCTTATAACTGAAGAAAAAAACGTAGCATCCACACTAATGAGCCCAAGTGTAGTTGTGCACAGTGCTGTATAATTTGTAATTATTAAATACATACATACATGAAACTATTATGATACATTTTACTTTAATACTTATATACGTACATAATATATACACATTCATTTCTAGAACAAGTACTCACAAAACTTTAGATCAAAAACTTACTTTATTTGTTGCATTTTAATCTGCTGCTCTCTAGTGGCAATGCTGTGTATGGCATCTGGGATTTCAAAGCCCATCTTATTAAGATATTTAGTTTCATATAGAACTTCCAAAACTATAGGATCCAGGTTAACATACAGTTCCTACATGTGAACAAAACAGGTATTTAATATAGTTTAAAGAATTAAAACATGTACCAGTTTTATCATGAGAACCTAAGTATTAAAACATATTGTAACTAAAGAAATGTCTGACAAAAGCTTCACTGGTAAAGATTGCATTGTGTTATACTAATTACCTTTGTGTCAGGATGTCTAACCAACAAAGATGCATACAGTCCAGTTTTGGCCATTTCCACACATTTGCACCATCCTCTGTAATAAAGCAGCTCAAACTCCATTAGGACAGCAGCCATTTTGTTGTAGCTCCGGATAATTTTTTTCATTTCAATGCCCTAAAGATAGGAAGCAGGTTTATATCATTAAACAGAATATTAGATATATAGGACTAGTCAGTGCTGTCTATCTCAGGGTTTATTCATACATTGCAGATTTGTTGCAGAAATGTTTGCAACTGTTGCATTCATCCGAATGGGGCCTGCAGAAATCCATGCACATGCTGCTGATACAGCCCTATTCAGATGAACAGAACAGATTTTTAGTTGTAGACTTTTCTGCAACATACTTGTTGTGTGTGACTATACCCTAACATCTATATTCTGGACAGGAGTTGCTCCAGCTCCACACACTTCCGTGTAATAGTATACATTAACCCATTTAGAACTGTCATATATACTGTGAGGCAGCGACAGGTAAGGCAGTGACAGGTGCCGTATTTGAGGGAAGATACGTGTCACCCAGAATGCTGCAGAAAGCATTCTGAGTAGGAGTTCGGTTTATTAGGAGCGTGCCACCAAGGTGCCCAGCCTTGGTGGGGTAAAGGCCAGCGACTCTGTGTTCACTGAGGTAGTCAGTGAACACCCTAATAGTTAGAGTAGCTGGTTCCAGCTAGTCCGGGTCTGGCTTTTACTGGGAACAGGCAATGTGCTGGGTGGGTGCCTGTTCCCCATGTTCCAGTTCAGGTTTTCAGGTGTGCTCATGTCCAGCATTTCTATTTAATCCTGCTGCTGGACTTAGGTGTGTCTCAGTCTGGAGAAGTGAGCAGTCAGTGTGGGCTGTATTTATTTGACCCGGCTGCGATCCGGAATTACGGCTGTATCATTTGCAGAGCTAAATAAACAAGGACTTTGGAGAAGTTTGTGGTGTCCCTGCCTCTTTTCACTGGTCAAGTGAGTACGATTCCTTACATTTGGTGGAGGATGCGGGCATCAGACCAGTGAGGCAAACACAATTGTGCATGTCCTGGATAAAGCTGGGCAAGTTTTGCCCTAAGACAGCAGACAAGATGGAGGCCGTGTAACAGCAGCTGGTCCAGGCGAACGCCCAACAGGCCGAGTCCAATGCCCAACAGCAACAGACTAACAACTTGTTGATTCAACAGATTGCGGCCCTGCAAGAGACCCTGCGTTTGTCTCAGCAAGTGACCACACCAGCAGTGACCCCGTTTCCGTCTGCAGCCCGGGATAAAGTCCGGTCAGCGCTGAGGAGAATGAGTCCAGAGGACGACGAGGAGGCCTCCCTTACGGTGTTTGAAAGAACCGCGGAGCAGGAAAACCTGCCATCCGACCAGTGGGCTGAAGTGGTGGCACCATTCCTGGTAGGAGATGCCCAGAAAGCCTATTTTGACCTCAGCCGTGAGGACGCCCAGGACTATAAGAAACTCAAAGGTGAGGTTTTGGCTCGGATGGGGGTCAACACTTATGTGCGAGCGCAAAGGGTGTTCCAGTGGGTGTTTTCAGAGTCCCAACCCGCCAGGTCTCAGGCATATGACTTGTTGCACCTGGTGAAGAAGTGGCTCCAACCTGAGACTTTAAGCCCTGCCCAAATGATTGAGAGGGTGGTAGTTGACCGGTTTGTACGCACTCTGCCAGGCGCTACTCAGCGCTGGGTGGGTCAAGGAGACCCAGGCAACCTTGACCAGCTGGTTAGCCTGGTCGAGCGGTATATGGCGACCCAGGACTTGGTAAGGGGTTCTGCGCGTGCAAGGGACGCGCGCCAGCCCCCCACCCAGCCTAGGGAGCCTGGGAAAAGGTCACGTCTCCCTGTGGAGGGTCACGCAAACCAAATCCCTGTTAAGCGAGACCCAGGGTCCCGCGAGGCCACTGTAATTCGATGCTGGCGCTGCCACGGTCCAGGACATATGGCTGCAAACTGCCCCTTAACTTCTGAACACATGGACTGCGGGTTCGCTCGCCGGTACTCCTTCTATGCCCGGCCTTTGTGTACCACTGACCCCCTGTTGGCTGCGGATACGCCCCCCCTGTGTCAGGTCTCTATTAACGGGTACCAGGTGAAGGCACTGCTGGATTCTGGGAGCCTTGTGACCCTCGTGCGTGGGTCGCTGGTGTCAGAAGAAGTCCCAATGAATCAAAAATTAGCTATAGTCTGTATTCATGGCGATCTGCGGGAGTATCCCACCACGAGGATTACCCTGTCCATGGCAAGTGGGGATGTACAACACGTTGTGGCGGTAGTACAACATCTTCCCTATGACGCCATTTTGGGAAGAGACTTACCTATATTCTGGACTTTGTGGAAGGACAGAATGGGTTCTCTGGGGGAGGAAATCTGTCCGGGTCCGGAACCCAAAGACCCTGACTCCGGGTAACCAGCCGTAGGGGTCACCACCACAGATCTAGAGTGTAATCCCGATAGGTTTCCCTTAGAGGTATTGGCTGGAGAGACTGTCGAAACCCCATCCCTCCCAGATCTCGAGGTGTCACGGGACACATTCGGGACCGCCCAGCTCCAGGATCCTACGCTGATACGGGCGAGAGAAAGGGTATCAGTAATTAATGGGGTAGCCCAGTACCCAGGTGCAGAATCAGAGTTTCCACACATGGCCATTAACCAAGAATTATTGTACAGGGTGGACAAGGTACAACAAGAGGTAATAGAGCAGTTGGTGGTACCACAGCCTTACCGCCGTATGATATTAGACATGGCCCACACGCATGTACTGGGAGGACATCTTGGGGTTAAAAAGACCCAAGAACGAATAATGCAGAGGTTCTTTTGGCCTAGCATATATGAGGAGGTTCGGAGCTTCTGTCAGTCCTGTCCTGTGTGTCAGATAACTAGCCCCCAGCCACACTACCGTAGCCCCTTAGTACCTATGCCAATCATAGAGGTGCCGTTCGAAAGAATAGCAATGGATCTGGTGGGACCAATAAATAAGTCAGCCAGAGGTCACCAGCATATCTTGGTGGTCCTAGATTATGCTACCAGATATCCTGAGGCAATTCCACTGCGCCATACGTCGCCTAAGCTTATAGCCAAAGAATTAATGGAAATGTTTTCTCACGTAGGGATACCTAAGGAGATCTTGACAGATCAGGGGACTCCCTTCATGTCTAAGGTCATGAAGGAACTCTGCTGGTTGTTAAATGTTAAACACTTACACACGTCCGTGTACCATCCCCAAACAGACAGACTGGTGGAAAGGTTTAACAAAACTCTAAAGAACATGCTCAAGAGAGCTGTATCTAAAGATGGGAAAGACTGGGATCTCCTGCTGCCGTATGTATTGTTCGCTGTGCGAGACGTGCCCCAGGCATCCACTGGGTTCTCACCCTTTGAATTATTGTATGGCAGGCACCCCCGGGGTTTGCTTGACGTTGCTAAAGAGGCATGGGAGCAACAGCCCACCCCACATAAGAGTGTCATCGAACATATAGAGAAAATGCAGGAAAGGATGGAGACAGTTCTGCCGATTGTCCGGGAACGTATGGAAGCGGCACAACTGGCTCAGAGCCGGGTATATAACCGGGCAGCCAGGGTGAGGACCTTTAACCCAGGTGACCGGGTACTGGTACTTATACCCACAGTTGACAGTAAGTTCCTTGCAAGATGGCAAGGGCCCTACGAAGTGATAATGAAAGTGGGGACAGTAAATTACAAGGTACGCCAGCCAGGTCGGCGAAAGCCAGAACAGGTGTACCATGTCAATTTATTAAAGCCCTGGAAAGATAGAGAAAGTCTACTGGTGGACAACCCGCTCTTGGTTTCCTCTGTGAAGAAGGCTCCATCTTCACCGGTGGTCTCCGAGAAACCTTCCGCCACAGTAAAAATAGCGGATGGCCTGTCTACTAAACAAGGTCAAGAGGTCAGGGAGTTTGTGAGTCGGAATAGGGATGTTTTCTCCGAACTTCCTGGACGTACATCCATAATCCAACATGACATTGTCACTGAGCCCCAGGTCAAAGTTCGCTTAAAGCCTTATCGGGTACCTGAGGCTCGGCGACAAGCCATATCTGAGGAAGTGAAGTCAATGCTGCAACTAGGGGTCATTGAACAGTCTCAGAGTGAGTGGGCTAGTCCAATAGTCCTAATACCAAAACCAGATGGTACGTTACGATTCTGTAACGATTTTCGGAAGCTCAATGAGGTCTCAAAATTTGACGCCTACCCAATGCCCCGAGCTGATGAGTTAATAGAGAGATTGGGACAAGCCCGGTACTTTTCGGTCTTAGATCTTACAAAAGGGTATTGGCAGGTGCCCTTAACTGAGGCTGCAAAGGAAAAAACTGCTTTTATCACCCCCGAAGGGCTGTATGAATACAAGGTGTTGCCCTTTGGGTTACATGGTGCTCCAGCCACGTTCCAGCGGCTAATGGATATCATCCTTCGGCCCCATCGTCAGTATGCTTCGGCATACCTCGATGATATAGTGGTATTTAGCACGGACTGGGAGAGTCACCTACCGAAGGTGCAGGCGGTAGTGGATTCTCTCCGAAAAGCGGGATTAACCGCCAACCCCAAGAAGTGTACGATAGGGTTGGAAGAGGCTAGGTACCTGGGATATGTAATCGGACGGGGAGTCATCAAACCCCAGGTAAATAAGATAGAAGCTATACAGAACTGGCCCCGCCCCCTGACGACGAGGCAGGTGAAAGGGTTAATGGGATATTACCGGAGGTTTATTCCCAATTTTGCCACTTTGTCAGCTCCATTGACAGATCTTCTAAAAGGTCGGAAGTCCGTAATGGTCCGCTGGAATGTTCAGGCAGAGAAGGCCTTCAGAGCATTGAAGTCTGTGTTGTGTGGGACATCGGTCCTGGTTACACCTGACTTCAATAAAGAATTTATTGTACAGACAGATGCCTCTGAGGTAGGGCTAGGTGCAGTGCTGTCTCAGGAGGTTAACGGGGAGGAGCATCCCATTAGTTTCCTGAGCCATAAGCTAACGCCAGCGGAAACGAGGTACAGCATAGTGGAGAGGGAGTGCCTGGCCATCAAGTGGGCACTCGAGTCTCTCCGCTATTATCTGCTGGGGAGGACGTTCCGTCTGGTGACTGATCATTCACCTCTCACGTGGATGAGCCAGGCGAAGGAGAGAAATGCTCGGGTTACCAGATGGTTCCTCTCCATGCAAAACTTCAAGTTTACAGTGGAGCACAGGGCAGGGACACTGCAGGGGAATGCAGATGCTCTGTCCAGAGTCCACTGCATGGCATGTGTTCACCCCCACAGGTTTGAACAGAGGGGGGGGGTATGTGAGGCAGTGACAGGTGCCGTATTTGAGGGAAGATACGTGTCACCCAGAATGCTGCAGGAAGTAGGAGTTCGGTTTATTAGGAGCGTGCCACCAAGGTGCCCAGCCTTGGTGGGGTAAAGGCCAGCAACTCTGTGTTCACTGAGGTAGTCAGTGAACCAGGGGCGTAGCTATCGGGGAAGCAGGGGAAGCCACTGCTTCGGGGCCCGAGGGCAGAAGGGGCCCGGGAGCAGTAGCAGGATACAGCCACAGAGGCCGGCTGCCACTATCCTTCTTACAAGCTCCTGTGCTCCGCTTCAGACACGCCCCCTCTTCACTCCAGCAGAGCAGGACCTGGCTTACCATCCTTAGACACGCCCCCTCTACACAGGACGTGCTGCTGGAGGAAGAGAGAGACGGCAGGGCTGGAGAAGTCTGAAGAGATGCAGACAGTGGGTGAGTGAGTCTGCTGTGTGGGGCAGGAGGGAGAATGTCAGAGAAGTCTTCCAGCTGCTGCTGGGGGCTGTAGTAGACCAGCAGCTTCATGCTATTGTTGTTTTACTGCTTCATAAAGCAGACTGCCTCCATAACACCTGCACCCCCCCTCCCCCATATCCTGTCCTTCTTTTATCTCATCCTCATGGAGCCCCTGCTGTCTCCTTTCCTCCATCATGTATGGAGAGCTCCTGTTCCACCTTCCTTTCTCCTATTGCTGCCCTGCACAGACCTCTAGCCCCTACTTCTTGTATAAATCCCCCTCAGAGCCCCTTCCACCTACTTGCTATGCCCACCCTGTCCATCCAGAGCCCTGGCCCCTGTCTCACTCCTCTGCCTCTCATTATGGTGGTGTCCTTCTAATGTCTCAGGGTCATGTGACTGCCCCCCCCACCCCGTACTCTGCTCCATTATACCCTGCATTGTGCCCTCTTAACATACCTTGTACTGTGCTCTTAGTCATTCACTGTACCGTGCCCTCTTACCATACCCCGTAAAGTGCTCCTAGTCATTCCCTGTAATGTGCCCTTTTATACCCTAGGTGTTATCTAGTGTATGGCGGCGTTAGCCAGTCCATGTATGACAGTACTATCCAGTCACTGTATGGAAGTGTTACCCAGTAAGAGGCCGTTCATACGGCCATGGTATTGCGGATCCGCAAAAATGTGGATCTGCAATACCACGGATGCCGACCAGTGTGTGTTCCCACAATTTGCGTAACACACGGCCCGTCACATTCTATATGCCTATTCTTGTCCGCTGTGTACTGGTACTTATTCTGGCACTATGGCTGGGTTCACATCACATTTTTGCCATCAGTTTAAGGCTCCTTTCACACGTCCTGTTTTTCTTTCCTGATTCGATCCTGATCCTGATCTGGATCCATTCATTTCAATGGGTCCTGAAAAAATCAGGATCGAATCAGGAAAGAAAAACAGGACGTGTGAATTGAGCCTAATGTATACATTAACAGATGCCTCAGACTGATCTACACAGTGGCGTCCGTTCGCCATACAGTTCCATTGAAAAAAAAAACATATACGTTAACGTATGCATTTCTTTTACTGGACTCTGCAGGATACAAAAACGTGGTGAGCTGCATATTTGTATATGATACCTTTTTTATCTATGTATACTTCAAACGGATAGGAAAAACGTTATGTGAACCCACTGTTACATATGAACAAATGCTATGCCAGGAGGGTCATGGGGGGGGCCCGTACAAAAATTTGCTGTGGGGCCCAGTCAGTTCTAGCTACGCCACTGCAGTGAACACCCTAATAGTTAGAGTAGCTGGTTCCAGCTAGTCCGGGTCTGGCTTTTACTGGGAACAGGCAATGTGCTGGGTGGGTGCCTGTTCCCCATGTTCCAGTTCAGGTTTTCAGGTGTGCTCATGTCCAGCATTTCTATTTAATCCTGCTGCTGGACTTAGGTGTGTCTCAGTCTGGAGAAGTGAGCAGTCAGTGTGGGCTGCATTTATTTGACCCGGCTGCGATCCGGAATTACGGCTGTATCATTTGCAGAGCTAAATAAACAAGGACTTTGGAGAAGTTTGTGGTGTCCCTGCCTCTTTTCACTGGTCAAGTGAGTATGATTCCTTACAATACATACTGTCTAAGCCCTTTGCATTTAGCACATATATAGATGGGCATCTGAAGGGTTCTGACCTGCACACTTGCATGTACTCACTTCCTCTGGCATCCTTTACATCCCCAGCTTCTGTCCAGAGATAACAGCGCTAACAAGCTCAGTTACTGGGCAAATTATGAACTGATGACCACCACAATCGTCCTATCACAGTGGTCATATAGAAGCAACATACTTTGGTATAGGAATATGCTTGATTGTACTACTAATCAAGAAACTGTAGTAGGTAAAGTTTCTTTTTTCATGTTTTACCATATTTTTTTGGACTATAACACGCACCTAGGATTTGGAGGAAGAAAATAAGAAAAAAAATATTTTCCACCAGACCTCACAGCAGACCACCATTCTTCATCAGACCTGACAGTACACAGCTACAGGTCTTAGTGCGTGCCAATGTGCACTACCTCCTGCCACTGTCAGAACACCACAGCGGGACCCAGAACAAGACCAGAGAAGTTGAGTATAGCCAGCTAAGCGTTACCCTCAATCTTACCCCATGCATCCTACATGCTAATGACCACTTCCATAATGGTGGTCATTAGCATACAGACCATAAGATGCACTGCCACTTTTCCCCCATTTTTGATGAGAAAAAATTGCATCTTATAGTCCGAATAATGCGGTAACTACTTGTCTGCTCATAATAAAAAAAAAGTTATTAAATCAGTTCCAAAAACAAAAGCCCCATATGTCTTGGAAAAAATAAAAATAGTTATAAAAGTGAAAAGTTGTAAAGAGGTTATAATTTAATATAATGCATACAGAAATGGAAACTGTGACTGTGGCTATTGGTCATAAAATGGTTAATAAAATAAATCCATTAAAGAAGAACTCCCGACAAAAATTTTATTCCATGTCCTGCTAGAAATGTACATAATATAATCTGTAGTGAATGTCATTTTCTTACCAGTGTCTGTATTTTTGACTTATATCATCCTGAAGTTTCTTATCTGTGTCATGTGACCAGCAATTAGACCCACCAACTCACACATAGACTTATGTGTGGACAGGAAGTCTAATTCTCTATGTATTCCTATGAGACTGAAAGTGAGGCTCCCATAGGAATAAACAGAGCAGTAACTGGCTTTCTGTCCTGGGTCAGTTGGAGGTCAGGGAGTTGGTCACATGACCCAGCTACAATAAGAAGAAAGGTTTTTACTCACAGAAACAGTCACTGATAAGAAAATGACATTCACTACAGATTATATCATGCACCTTTCTAACAGGTCAGAGAATAACATTTTTTGCGGGAGTTCTTCTTTAATGTTGACAATACATTAACATATTTTTTGTACAAAATAGATTATTTCGCTTTTATAGTCCACAAGTGCACCCTTTCTCCATCAGGTCTGTCATACAATATATTTATCTAGCATGCCCAGGGAGAAGTAGCAGGTAGGTTCATATCGACTATAGCTTCAAGATGGAAATAATGTACTACTAACCTGTAAAAGCTCTGATTTTGTTTTGAGAAATCTCATTGGCTGGTCAATTTTTCGGTAGAGCTGCCGAGCCCACATAATTTTCCCTGTTATCTACAGTTGGAGATAAAAATAATTGTACACCACTTTTCAAATACTGTAGCAAAAATACATTTAGATTAAGGCAATAGCAAATAACATCTGTTCTTTTTGTATCAAAACCAGCAAAGTATATGTAAAGTGCCAAGTTATAAAAAGGTCACATGGATGTATATACAGTGCCTTGAAAAAGTATTCATACCCCTTGAACTTTTCCACATTTTTTCATGTTACACTCACAAACTTGGTGATTTTGTGTGATAGACCAACACAAAGTTGAAAGTATATGTGAAGTTAAAAGAAAATGATACATGGTTTTCAATATTTTTAATAAATAAAAATCTGTAAAGTGTGGTGTGCATTTATATTCAGCCCTCTGTCCCCTGATACCCCTAAATAGAATCCGGTATGACCAATTTCCCTTCAGAAGTCACATAATTACTAAATAGAGTCCAGCTTTGTGTAATTTCCACAGTAGAACTATAGCTGTTCTGTGAAGGCCTCAGAGGTTTGCTAGAGAACATTAGTGATCAAATAGCATCATGGAAACCAAGGAACGCACCAGACAGGTCAGGGATAAAGTTGTGCAGAAGTGTAAAGCAGGGTTCGGTTATAATAAAATATCCCAAGCTCTGAACATCTCACTGAGTACTATTAAATCAATCGTCTGAAAATGGAAGGAGTTTGGCACAACTCAAAACCTACCAAGACATGGCCATTCACCTAAACTGACAGCCCAGACAAGGAGAGCACTAATTAGAGAAGCAGCCAAGAGGCCCATGGTCGCTCTGGAGGAGCTGCAGAGATCAACAGCTCAGGTGTGTACTCTAGTTGTGTACTCTACAAATCTAGCTTTTATGGAAGAGTGGCAAGAAGAAAGCCATAAGAAGTCCCATTTGCAGTTTGCAACCAGCCAGGTAGGAGGCACAGCAAACATATGGAAGAAGGTGCTGTGGTCACATGAGACCAAAGTTAAACTTTTTGTCCTAAATGCAAAATGCTATGTGTGGCTGAAACCTAACACTGCACATCACCCTGAACACACCATCCCCACTGTTCGAACATGGTGGTGGCAGCATCATGCTGTGGAGACGCTTTTCTTCTGCACGGACAGCTGGTCAGAGTTGATGGGAAGATGGATAGAGCTAAATACAAGGCAATCCTGGAGGAAAACCTGGTGGAGGTTGAAAAAGACTTAAAGGGAACCAGTCATCAACTTTATGCCGCCCATACTAACGGCAGAATAAAGTAGAGACAGGTGAGTTGATTTCTCTCTTTTTCAGCGGTCTGTCATTTAAAAGTTAAAAGTAAGTGGTTGCTGAGAACCAGCATCACAATCTTTGCAGACTGGGCCCGGAAAAGAGTCATGAATTATTCATGAATTCCTGCTCTCCCTGACCACCTGTTGATGACTGACATTCTTCGACCTAGTTTTCTCCCTTTCTCTCTAGGAGAGAACTGCCAATCATCAGCAGATGGACGGAGAGAGCAGGAGATTATGAATAACTCAGACTCTTCTCAGGTAGATTTGACTCTTTCAAGGCCTGTGCTGCAATGATTAAGATGCTGGTTTTCAGCAACCACTTACTTTTAGCTTATGAGTGACACACCGCTGAAATCAGCATTTCTGTCACTATTTTATGCTGCCCTCAGTGAGGTCAGCATAAAGTTGATGACAGGTTCCCTTTAAGACTGAGATGGAGGCATAGTGTGGATTGTTGTCTGATTGCTGGAGGGCATTGATCTAGGGTGCGTGGACTGTGTTGGAGGTGTGATTTATGCTCAATTTTCACCCTGAGAGAAAAGTGAGCACAAGATCGAGTAAAGGAGTAAATTAACCCCTTGTAGTCACACTGGTGTCACGTGCTAGGGAGGTACAGCCATACTCTCCCAGCAGAATGTATGCATAATCAGGCAGATCAGGGTGGAGTCTGGGTAAACCAGGATCAAATGTATGTAGCCCATTAGAAATTCGTAAAGTAGAAATATGTATACTCACCGGGGGAACATTTCGGGGAGTTGGAGGACTATCTTTATGCTTCTGGTACAGTTTCCTGACCATATCCAAGTCACGGCTGTATCTCTGTATGACTATCATATATTTTTCCCCAAAGTCAAGGTGGTCCTTTCCAATTCTTTCAAATTTCACCAACAGATTCACCATTTGCTCAGTCTTAATTATCAAAGAGAGAAAAAATGATGTAGTATGAATACAAAACGGACTAAGCTACATTTGAGGTTTGATCTAAATGCTCATGAGACAATGTAATGAGGGGGTGGGACCAGGGGCAGGGAACAGTGCTGAACAGGCAGGATAGTTTGTTTCAGATTATATGCTGTTTTCAGGCAAATTCACAAGTGAAAACAATAGTAATACTGCATACTATGTATTTATAAAGGTGAGGTGAAGCTAACAATACACATAAAACAAAGTAGGCCTAATCATCAATTTTAGAGGCATTGTCTTACAATTTCATTTTACAGTTGTCTAGGATCTTCTAAAAAATCATCTAAATGCAAGGAATGTGAAAAAACAAAATAGATAATCATTACTCACCTGGTAAATCCCCCGTTACACCAGCACTGCCACTCGGATTGTACTTTCTGTATTTTGTATACTTTGCTGCACAGATTTGTGCCAAACGTGTATGTGACTGCTGCAGCCAATCACTGGCCTAAGCAGTGCTGCTTGGATATAGGGAACAAGACCACTGATTGTCTGCAGCAGTTATGTGGATAAACATGTCATCATTACTGCAGGACAAATAAACAAAAGCTGGCAGGACCATCACAGCAGTGGTGCTGGAGCAGCAAGGGATCTGCCAAATGCATATTGGTTATTATTTTATAAAATTCCTGGTGTTTAGCTAATTTGTTTGAATGTTGTTAGATGGGGGCCCCCTACTCTCCCCTGAGCAAAGTGCACGATTGGCTCATCTGTCAGAAAATGAATGTGACCTGCTTAATAATGTTTGTGTGACAATCACTATAATCACTCTAAAAGAGGACCTCTCACCACTCCTGACATGCCTGTTTTAATAGCTTCATGCATTCCCCACGTACTAACAATTCTGGAGAATCTATTCTTATGGTTCTATGTTTTGCCATTCCTTTATTATTTCTACTAGAAGTTAAGAATTAATTGCTAGCAGTCTTCAGTAAGGGTACAGATGGGTGTTACCAGCTAGAGGTGTGTACCTGCACAGTCTGACTCTATCCAATCAGTGTTGCTGGTGTCAGACTGTGCAGGTACACCCCCCAAACTGGTTACCACCCCTCTGTACCTTTACTGCAGACTGCTAGCAATTCATAAATAACTTCTAGTAGAAATAATAAAGGAATGGCACATCATAGAGCCATAAAAATAGATGCTCCAGGATTGTTATTACATGGGGAATGTACATAGCTATTAGAAAGATAATTTTTCATAGATAATGGGTGATTGTTATCTTCCTAGAATGAGAAAAGAGGCATAAGGACATATCCGTAAATGGTCCCAAGTAATGTGTAAACACAGCCACATACTGGTTTTATAGCCGACCCATCACCATAGTAAGCTGCCCTCACTGAAAATATGCCACTTGGTGACTGTTAGTTACTGCAGACAATGGCAGGAAGAGGCAACAAGGAGGGGACATGCAACCTGCAGGAACATAGCTGAGCCAGTCCACAGTATTTTTCTTTAGCTGTTGTTGTAATTGTCGGAATGTTTTTTGGTGCAGTTTGGGGTAAAAGTAAAGGAAATCTTATAGTGACAGATCGTCTTCAACTAGCCATCAAATTAGTGATGTGGAATGTTGTCAAGTATCCTTTATTTTCTATGTATTTTAGAATACAGCACACTTACAGTCAATGGCTTTTCAAACCAGGAATCCACAAATCCTTGAAGAGATTGGTAAAGACCTTCTATTTGATTCTTGAATTCCACATAATCCTTATCAAACTAAAATGAATAAAAGAAAGATAAGTCAAACATAAAACAGTGCTACACAGTGTATTGCATGCTAGTGAAAACCCATTAAAGGGAAACTCCCATATAAACTGGAGTTTTCATTTTAATTCCTCTTTAGCAAGTGATTCAAATCAATTTATTGAGTGGAATTTCTTGACATGTTATGCCGTCTTGCGTTTCTTTTGATGAGCAGCAGATTAAACTTTGAGATTCGCAGAGATCATTTCTTTGATAAATGATCATGAAGACAGTCCATGACACCAGTGGCAGACCTTCAATGGTGGCAGGCCATGCAACTGCTAGGGGTCTCTTGAAAGGGGGGCCCAGCACTGAATGCCTTCTTTTCTCAACAAGCCACCACTACAGCTTTCATTTCAGTAAATAGTAACTTTAAACATTTTTATGTATTGAGCTCCTCCTAGTGGTGGCTGCAGGCAGTCACAGCTTTGGAATAGAATAGAAGCAGATTTGTCAATGTATTTTTGCCAGCTGTCTGGTGTGAATACGTTATGAAATATGGTTCTCAAAATCAGTACCATATTCCAGTTACATGGATCCTAGGGGACAACACTGATGGGGGTTCCCTGTTAAGGTGATTATTTCTAAGGGTAGATCATACTTGACCTGCCATAACTCCAAACTGGAATGAATCTGCTCCCTGAGGAGTGCATGGCATGCCTTTGTAAGTATTAGATGGTTATAAAGATCAAATAATTCAACGTAAGAGGTCTTCATTCCCCATTTAAAAAGACTTTACTATAGAAAGAAATAAGCAGGTCCCACTGTGATGTTGTATGTATAGAAGAAACACATCGGCTAAAGCTGTCTGTTTCCAGCATAAGGATTTTCCTTATATAAAGCATGCTACTGCTGCAACTAAGAAAGAATTTGTAAGTTAAAGGGGTTGTCCCACGAAAAATATTCCACAGTTTTCAAACCACCACCTAGATCTGAATCTTTTTGAAATTGCATGTAATTAAAAATTTACCATGGTGACTGAGTTATTCAATAAAATGTATCTGTATAGCGCCACCTGCTGTTTGTTCTTTTCCTTATTTCTTTGACCTGCTAACTGAGAAGGCTGCACATGCTCAGTTTCATCCTTCAACTGCCTCCTGAGCTGTGACACACCCCCTTAGCTGCAGCAGAAAAGACACTCCCCATGAGCTTTCAGCTTGATATAAATCTAGCAGAGCAATGAATGGGGAGATCTCTGGATCCATGTGAGGTACAGGGCTGGTTCTAGCTTTGTTAGAAAGAGGTTGTCATATACTATATGATGTCTGATTTTAATTTTTTACATTACTCTTGGGATAACCCCTTTAACCCCTTCGCGCCCGGAGCTTTTTTCGGTTCTTCATTTTCGTTTTGCGCTCCCTGCCTTCAAACAGCCATAACTCTTTTATTTTTCTGTTCACATAGCTGTATGAGGGCTTGTTTTTTGCGGGACAAGTTGTACTTTCCAACGCCACCATTTAATATTGCATACGGTGTAGTGGGAAGCGGGAAAAAAATTCCAAACCGGGTGAAATTGCAAAGAAAACGCTATTCCGCTACAGTTCTACGGGTTTCTTATTTACAGCGTTCGATGTGCATTAAAACTGATCCGTTACTTTCATTCTACTGGTCAGTACGAATCCGGCAATACCTAATATGTATAGTTTTTCCTGCGTTTTCATAGTAATAAAATAATTAGAAAGTTGCCCTTTTTTTTTTTTTTTTCCTTGTCAAATCTTGACCCCTATAACTTTTTGGTATTTATGTGTACAGAGCTGTATGGGGGCTCATTTTTTGCGGGACGATCTGAAGTTTTTATTGATACCATTCTGGGGTGTGTATGACTTTTTTATCACTTTTTATTTAATTTTTTTTAGAAAAAAAAGCGACAAAAAACGGCAAATCGCCATTTGGACACTTTTTTCCGCCACACAATTCGCCGTATTGGAATTTTTTTTTTATATTTTAAAAGTACGGGCATTTTCGGTCACGGTGATACCCATGATGTCTATATTATTGTTATTTAGGTATTTATTTTTTACTTATACGGAAAGGGGGGTGATTTGAACTTTTACATCTTTTTTATTATATATTTTTTAACATTTTTTTTTTTATTTTTTTTTTACTATTAGAAAGCTCAAATATGGGCTTATATATTGTGGCTTTTTTTTTTTTTCTTTATGAGCAATTCTGGGTTTTATAGACTCAGAAATCCATGAATTGCTCATTTCTTATCCTGGCCTGCCATCTAGTGGCCAGAATAAGAATTGCACTTTGAAAACTGTAATCCTCACCAGCGAGGATTACAGTTTTCATATGGTGTACAGACACCCCGATTGGCCACACGGGGTGTCTGTACACCACCCGGAAGCGAACGCTTCCGGGTTTAGACGCAACTAGATGCCGTGATCACGTGTGATCACGGCATCTAGTCACCCCGGAAGACGCCGCCGACACAGTAGGTAGCGGCAAGTCTCTGCTGTTAGAAACAGCAGAGACTTGCCGGCCATGACGCCCGCCGCACCCGCGAGCGGGCGCCATGTGCCCGCATCGCCCCAGCGCCGTACATGTACAGCGCTGGTCGCGAAGGGGTTAAGAACAGGTTTTTTTTTCATAATTTCTTCTCATCCCGACTATCATGGCAGATTTATTATTTTATTCTGCTATATCAATGGGTATCTATTTACTTTGATAACCTTGCATGCTCCTAACCACTCGTAATACTCCTTTAGATGCTCAGTATTGAAAGAGGCAAGGTGCTGATTTGTGGGTATTTCAATGCTCAATGCCTAGATTGCTTGTCCTCGGCTGCTTTAAAGTGTACCTGAGTTTTCAAAAATGTTTGTATAATGGCTGTGCTTTTTTGTACAACCAGACGTGTGAAGGAGCAGTTATGTTTGGGCATCCCTAATGTTTTTTTCAGCTATATTACTCCCTGTTTCAGCTGCACGGCTATATGCATTTCACTCAGAAGCAGGGGCATTTCCCTTCTGCCAGCACCGTACAGTTTACTCCCCACTATGTTTATGTTCAGCTCTGAAGCTCACAGAACAGATAAGGAGGAGGAAGATCACATTTACAGGCACACAGGAGGCTCATGTGATGTTCAGAAGACATTTAGAAGCAGTTTAGAAGCAGTTGTTTTACCAGGCTCACAATCTCAGCTAGCTCTGATTCCCCCCCCCCCCCCTCTTCCTCTCAGCCATCTTCTGAGTCTCTGTAGGGATGGATCTTGCCTGACAACATGCAGTAGAGTTCCATTGAGGTAGAAGTAAAACTCCTAGTGGCCATGACTTTACAGCTTTTTTCAGGTGGATGCAGACATATTTGAAAATACAGTAACTCTTTAACTATGGATGAACTTGGCCAGTTATTTTTAGAGGAGGGTCTACATGACAACTGGAGGCACCATCATTCTAACAATAAAAGATTTCTCTTTTTTTTTTTACCCAGCTATTTGTCCTATTACTGGATAGATTACTTTCTAGTAGACAAATTGTCAGTTTCTATGTGTAAACAATCCTCTATAGGTTGGATCACGCCACATTTCTTTATCTATTGATGAAAATAGTCGTCCTTTGCCACTCTCATCCTGGTTTCATTAGGCTGATTCACATCACCATGCTTGGTCGAGGAAACATGGTCCATGTGTCAGCTGCATCTCCCGGACTGACCATGGTATAAATGCAGTACTCCGTACTGAGTAAAGTGTCAGTGCAGTACATCAGACCTGCATCATAAAACGCTAAGATACAGACAATTCCGGTCAGAGGAGCTGTGGTCCAGCAGAAGCGGCCGACACACAGACAGTGTTTTTGTTACGGACGTTCCTGCGACAGGTAGCAGGAGGTCTGTCAGATTGGCAACACATGGTATAATCTGACATGTTTTCCTTTTTTGTTGTTGGTATTTACCACACCCTTTCCCTCAGGTGTTGCTGGTGTGGTAATTGTCCCTCCCCTATTTATTGCTGCTTCTCCCACAGTTCCTTGCAGTTTATAGCTTCAGTGGATATTGTGGTGAACTGGTTTTGGTTCTCAGCTGAGCTCCTGGTGCTTCCATTCCTTCATTGAAGATAAGTGTCCTCTTTCTTTTTTTCTCTTTTAGAGACTGAGTGCATGGACATGCGTTGATAAAATGTCCTTTCTGTCCACAGAAAAAACACACTCCCTTTTTATTACCAGAATGCTTAAAAGTGGAAGCAGGAGTAGCTCCCCCTAACTGCATGGGTTCGTCCCCAGACATCAACCCAGGAGTATCTTCACCCAAAGATTCATAGGAAGACAATACACTATGTGATAGTATGTCCTGAGAGTGGGGGGCCCCTAGATCTCTCTCTCTCAGGCGTCTATCCATGCGTACAGCAAGAGACATAGTGGCTTCCAAAGATTCCGGAGTTTCATGAAAGGCCAAAGCATCCTTCAGCCTTTTTGATAATCCTTGACAAAACTGACTGCAGAGAGCCGGATCGTTCCATTCAGTATCCGTAGCCCATCTCCGAAACTCAGCGCAATAGATCTCAACAGAGCGCTCACCATGACGAAGGTCACGTAGCTTGGTCTCAGCCAGAGAGATGCGATCTGGGTCATCATAGATAAGCCCCAATGGATTAAAAAATTCATCCACCAACTGGAGAGACTGCGATCCGGTCATCATAGAAAAGGCCCATGACTGTGCGTCTCCCTTGAGCAACGAGATCACCACACCAACTCTCTGTTCCTCATTACCAGATGAATGTGGACGCAACCTAAAGTACAATTTGCACGCCTCCCTGAACAAAATGAAGTTATCACGTCCCCCAGAGAATCTATCGGGAGAGCGACTTTAGGCTCCAGACAGGCCTGGCAACCACCACCCCCGGGGACTAACAGCCTGTGGTCTCTGAATCTGGGTGACGGTCGTGCGGAGGTCAGCCACCTTCAAAGACAGCCCCTGCAGCTGCCCGGCGAGTACAGCAATAGGATCCATGATTGTACAGAAACAAACAACAAAGTGACAATAATTGGCGGTTTATAATGTCACGCTCAGGTGTGCGGGGGAAAAACCACACCGAGAGTAGGAGGGAAAGGAGATTAGGCCTGGAAATTAAGGAAGGAAGATGGACACCTCCTAAAGGAAACCCTTACTCAATTCCTGACTAACTACCAGTATGCATAGGCATCAAAGGTAGGCGAGTTCATACACCGGAACCTAATAACCAAACTGACCCTATAGGACCCTGGAACTAATGACAGGAATGAGTCTACCTGTTCCTCCAAAAGGAAGGACGAACAGGAGTCTCCCTCAGGCCTAATAAAAAACAACAGGGAAAAGTAACGCAACACACAAAAGGGAAAGAGGACACTTATCTTCAATGAAGAAATGGAAGCACCAGCTTAGCTGAGAACCAAAACCAGTTCACCACAATATCCAATGAAGCTATAAGCCGCAAGGAACTGTGGGAGAAGCAGCAATAAATAGGGGAGGGACAATTACCACACCAGCAACACCTGAGGGAAAAGGGTGTGGTAAATACCAACAACAAAAAAAGGAAAACATGTCAGATTATACCGCGTGTTGCCAATCTGACAGACCTGCTACCTGTCGCAGGAATGTCCGTGACAGTTTTCCAGACCAAGCACAGCTCAAACACACATATACTATGTCTTCTCTACCCTAGATGAATACTTCCACATTAATGATAATCATGAAGTATCTGTGGGCTTCTCACAAAGTGTACATCAGAGGTAACCTGGCAGCTATTGCTATAAAAGGAGGGAAAAGGAATTACATGACTTATTGGTAGCCTCTAAGTCTCTGATCTTTTGCAATAAGCCCCCCTCCCACTCAGTTACAGACTACCCAGTTATTTGAAGCAAGGACATAATTCCAGTCACTTCTTTTGCATAAATATTAGGCCAATATAAGGAAAGTAAGGGCTAAATATTATGGGTGACAGAGCTAGCGCTTTCCTGGCACAACTTTAAAAAATTGGCTGCAAGGTCCAAAATTGCATTGATCCTACAGAAATTCTGGAATCCTTTGTTAAGTATTACTCTACCCTCTATAGCTTAAAGGATGATGTATCGCCCCCCCCCCCCCCCACACACACACACACACTATTAAGTGGGGAATGTTCATTTTGTGGCCTCAATTAATTTGCTGAGAATCCCTGAGGAACATTTGACACTGCTAGATGCGTCTTTCATTTCACATGATATACTGTACTTAAAGTGTAACTGCCATTTCAATTGTTTTTACTATGTGTAGGGGAAGTGATAAGGAATGTTTTATAATATACTTTATTAGGAGAATTTGTACATTTCAGTAAAAAAAAAAAACTGGCTCTGAAATTGTCCCTTAGCACTGTCCTCTAAATAAGTATTGTCAAGGAAAACCCTTCTGAGGTATCTTCCCAAGGAAGAAAACCATCTCATCAGTGGCACCTCTTATAAGGGGCTTCCTATGAGTCAAAATCCGATTTTCAAAAAAGACTTGAGATTTGCCAAGGGTATAAAGCCCAACAAGATATCCATCTGTAGACAGCTGTTTTGGGGTGCTTGCCCCTCATCGGTACATAATAGGATTCTGGGTGTGGTGCCCTGAATGTGGCTTAGGCAGGGTGCTGAATCTCCTTAAAGAGACTGGTCCTGTACTGAGACTTACTAGAAGTGCTCCATGGTATGGAGACTTATTAGCAATGGTCCATGGGAAATGCAAAGAGCTAACTCCCAAGGAAGAGAACCACATGCTAAACACCTTGCCAGTCTGAGTAACAGATGGGCCATGGTCCATTTTCTTGCTAATCGTCTGTCTGATATCTAATTTTGTTTGAACCTGTTTCTTAGCTTTACCTCGTTCAGAATTTGTGACATGATTGCACACTCTTGAAGGACGCATCTCTTGTGAAATAGGATTTCTGTCATGCTGTATGTTACTTTGATAACTTAGTTGTGTCTGACTCTATTTGTGACCTGTGTGTCAGTTCTAGTTTTTTATTTCAAAATCTTTGACTCTGTTCATTTCATGGTTTTGTGTATATTTAAGTGTCTTTCAATAAGACATATTTCTGAAGCACCTATTCCACTTTCTTGGACATTTTTTTTTTTTTAATTACAATTTTTTGCAATCAAACTTTTGTCCGCTTAACAAAATAAAAACATAAATTCATCAGAAATCTGGGGCTTCGGTTTCCTTTGGAGTGATTGTTGCCTGCCTACTGGGTGGGGTGGGGGTTCCACACTGTTTTGCTATGGGATCTGTGTACACCCCTCCATTACACTGGTAATAAGCTTGTGATAATTTTAGCACCATATCTGCCATGCCACAGGGAGATCCAAAGAAATGTTCCTACATCATTCTTTCTAATAATATCAGGGCAGTGGTTCTTAGTTTTCCTGCACTTGGCATGGTGCCACTTACTTCTTGTTTCCGATGATCAAGAACATCATAGGTCTTGGACTTAGTGTTACTAACAATTGTCTGATATCGAATATTGATCTTTTCAATCCCTTCAATTCTTATGTTCTGAAGATCAGCCAGACTTTCCAAAACATTGCTCATATCCGATATCTTTTCAAGACGCTTACAGAATGTGTCCAGTTTCCCAAATATATAGTTCTCACTGAAATTACAGAAAGAAAGTGACGATTTATAGGCACATTAAAATGTACTTCTGTACAATTAGGAATTTAATAGCTTTTACAATTCAGAAACTAGATTATTGAAATCCTATTCAATTAATACTTCTCTCCTGCGATAGACTATATTAATCATTTGGACTGCAATTTAATAGATGACAGCATTATAGCTCTATGCTCTTTTTAATCCTGAGCAAAATAATTACACAAATGCAAAACTCATGATGCTAAATGAGGTAATACAGTAAATTAATGAGGAATTATTAACCACTTCCTGACAGAGATTTTCAATTTTTGCATTTTTATTTTTCCGTTCACATAGCCACATGAGGACTGGTTTTTGCAGGAAAAGTTGTACTTTCTTCTGGCATCATTTAATGTTCCATACAATGTATTGGGAAGCTGACAAAAAATTATCAAACCCATCTGGACCTCCACTGTACCTATACAGTGGAAGGCTTCTTTCACACGAGTGTATCGAAATCCGTCAGTATTCTGGCTCTGGAATACGCACGGATTCCAGATGATATGCCATCAGTATTGTCATCTGTATTGTTTCAGGATTTCATCAGGATTTTTACATGCGTATTCTTTCCTCCCTCATTTTTGATGAACTCCCATAGACGGTAATGTATGTACAAAATTTGGACAAGCTACGGATTTTAAATACTGTCGGAAATATATACGCCCATGTGAATCGCTTTATTCATTAACATTAGCAGAGGATTCTGGTACATACACAGATTGCAAATATGCTTGTGTGAAAGCGTCCAAAGTCCTGTCTTTAAAAATGGCGCACCAGGTGTCATAGCCAATTGAAAAAAGAAATGTCTTAGGCATCACTGCATCCCAAAACACCCACTCTATTAAAATATAAGCTTAATTATCCTGTAAATAAAAATGGCCAATTTTTGGTTGTTTCACTTCCCCCCCAAAAATTGAATAAAAGGTCACACACTCCAAAATTCTATCAATAAAAAATAAATATCGCCCCGCAATGAGCCCTCACATAGCGCCATAAACATAACTATAAAACATTTACGGTCAGAATATGGTGATGAATGGGGTCATTTATCAAACTGGTGTAAAGTGGAACTGGCTTAGTTGCTCATAGCAACAGATCAACCAATCAGATTCCACCTTTGATTTTTGAACAGCTCCTTTGGAAAATGAAAAGTTGCAATGGACAACTAAGACAGTTCTACTTTACACCAGTTTGATAAATGACCCCAGAAGTTTTAATTTTTTTCAGTATAAAAACACAAGAAAAACTATATAAATGTGGTATGGCAGTAGTCGTAGTGACACGAAGAATGAAGGCAACAGGTCTGTTTTAACGCATAGGGAACTCCATAAAAACAAAACCCATAACACTGTGACCTGAAAAATGTGTGTTTGTCAAAAATATATATATGCGCTGTCTAAGGGGTCTTTTTCATTATGGAGAGCATATGGTAAGCAGAGTACGCATGCGTAGTATTGTAGAGTAGGAGATGCCCCTACTACGCCAAGTAGTTGAGTACGTGTGCGCAGTATTGTATTCCAGGTTATGCACCTGGTACGCCAAGTACATGAGCGCAGTATTGTAGCCCAGGCGATGCACCTGGTACGCCAAGTACGTGTGTGCAGAATTTTAGGCCAGGCAATGGCCCTCTGGTTTCTGGGAAAGATATTCAAATTACCTTTTCTAAGCTGAAGGCATATTTGTTGTTCCCGTGTTCATATGTACCCACATTGCTCAGAAAATGTTTTAACATATGCAAATGAGCCTCTAGGAGCAATGGAGATGATGCCAACACCGATTCCTTCAGCTGCCAAGCGCACATGTAACAGGTCAGCCAGTGTCATAGGTACAAATCTGCTGACAGATTCCCTTTAATTATGATGTGGACACAATGGATGTCTCAGTGCAGAGGGATCAGCACAAATCAAACGTTCTTCCAATCCAATCATTAAAGGGAACCTGTCATCTTGAACAATGTGTTTCAGTTGCAAGTATCAGGAGATGCTGAGACGACTGATAAGTTTTGTGGGAAAAGATTCTGTAAAACTTGTATTTTCTACTTTCATATTCCTGCTCATTCTGGGCTTTTAAAATCAAGGAGGAGGTCCTATCAGTGATTGACAGCCTGTCCTCAGTGATTGTGCATGCAGAGATAGCTGTCAATCACTGATAGGACCATCTCCTTGACTTCAAAGTTGAGAATGAGCAGGAATTTAGATGAAGGAATTACACGTTATACCTGATATTTTCTTCTATCTTCTCTTGCTCCATAACATGCAGCCCATAGCTTACATTACAATTTCATTGTTCCCTTTAATTATAATAAAAGAAATGGGGAAAGACTGGACATAGACAAACAAGCTATGAACATTAGATTGATAGTTTTACATGACATCAACAATGGGGGGGTGATTTTCTATGGATATGACAGGTTTAAAAAACAAAAACTAGTTGTCTCAAAAATAATGCACACATTGGATCCACATTTTTGTATGAATGCATAAATATTTCTGCAAAAATTATATACAATTATTTACCTGAATTCAAACTGTCTCTCATTTGGAGTTTCCTTTAGTTTCTCCTTCACCTTGTGGAAAGAAGCTTGATACTGTTCATTCAGGTACACACATTCACGGATCCTCTTCAGAAGCTCTTCCCTAAGAAATGTATAACTTATATTACTACAATTATGGAATGAGAATATGCATAGCTCAGTAATATGTGACTAATTTCCTTCATGTTGCTTTAATTCCAGAAGTTCAGAAAAATCAAATCTAATAGAGCAAATTAAGCACTGTCTGAGCAAGTGCTATCACCATGAGTACTACAGTTTCTAGTATCTATACAGCACAACTATATTCTATTGCATCAGTTCTGAAAAAAATGTATTGGTATATCTATGCAGAAAAATAGCATGAGACCTGCTAGGCTTCAACCACAAGAGACATAAATTCAGCACAAAAAATCCAACATGGATTTTAAAGGGGTTTTCTGGGTTTTTGATACCGATGACCTGCCCTTAGGATAGGTCATCAGTGATCGGTGGGGGTCTGACATCCGGAAACCCTGTCAGTCAGCTGTTTGAGAAGGCACCGGCATTCCTGTGAGAGCTGTGGCCTTCTCCATTCTTACCAAGCACAGGGATGTACACTGTATAGTGGCTATGCTTGGTATCGCACTCAGTCCCATAGACGTGAGAGAGATACCAAGCACAGCCGTTGTATAATATACGGTTCTGTGTTGAAGCACGGATAAGGCTGTGGAGTTCACAGGAGTGCCGGTGCCTTCTCAAACAGCTGATCGTCGAGGGTCCTGAGTGTCGGAAGGTTATCAGTATCAAAATCCAAGAAATGCCCTTTAACTGATGCACAGATACAGGGATAAATCTGCATTTTACATTAATGTCTGCTACAGATATTTTCTGCAGAATGTTGATAAGATTTGGTAATACTGTGCAGATTTTCAGCTCACAATTCTGTGATAAAAAAAAAAATCTGCACTGTATATGCTACGTGTGAGCATATCCTATATCAGCTATATGGGCGCTACAAAGTGTGGTATTGTCTTGGAAGCAATGTGAATTAGTAATGTATGTAACAGTTAAATCATGTAGCTACAGCATGCATACATACAGGCAGATCATGTAGCTTGTAAAGGACGTGGGAGAGAGCCTAGCCTTTCATGGTTTAGCACCCTTTGACACCAGACAGTAAGAACCGGTACATGACTCCCACTGTACAGGAAGTGTACTGATAGCAAACAAATAGGTGGGGAATATGCCTAATGGTTATGAATAAGGCCTAGAGGATGAACTAAACACCAAGCCTTTCTGTCTTGGGTGGCACAATCTGCCACCACAGTGAACTCTGCTATGAGGCCCTCTGCCTTCTATTTAAATAACTGAACATTGGTACTGTTATGTAAAAAATACTGCACAAAATGACCCCCTGCACAAAGGGGATCATCTATCAAACTGGTGTAAAGTAGAACTGGCTTAGTTGCCCATATCAACCAATCAGATTCCACCTTTCATTTTCCAAAGGAGGTGTCCAAGTAGGTGAAATCTGATTGGTTGATATGGGCAACTAAGCCAGTTCTACTTTACACCAGTTTGATAAATGACCCCGAAGTCTTTATTGTGGCGTTAAAGAGGACCTATGACCATGAAATGCAGTGCAGTCTGCAGGCAGCATGTTATAGGGCTGGAGAAAATGAGCAGATTGATATATAATTTTGTGGGAAAATTTTAATTTAATCTTATAAATCTATGCTCTTTCTGAGCTCAGTTATATACAAGGCCACCTTACAAGTGACTGACAATTATCTCTGTATACACACTTACACAGAAACCGCTATCAATCACTGATAAGACAGCCCTGAACTCAGAAAAAGCAAATTTAAATGTATAAATTAAAAACATTAGTAAATCTTTTCACAAAACTATACATCAACCTGCTCAGCTCCTCCTGCTCTACAATATGCTGCCTGAAGATTGCATTGCATTTCATGGTGAAACTATCTGGGCACTAGTGCCGTATGGCAATAATTATGAGATTCAATTGCTATAGATTACTATTTAAACATGTCCATACTTTACCTGTCAAGATCCCAGATCTTAACAACACCCTGGTTCAGATAATTCTTGCATGTGGTCACAATTTGGTTGGTGACTTTCAGGAAGAGGGACGTCATATGCTCTGAAGTATTATAATACTGGGATGTACTGTAGATCATACGGATGCTGTTCATCAGACTTGGAATGTGTTCTACCATTGTAGCCTGAACATTTAAAAGCATAAATTCATTTTATGGTGCACTGGAAAATTTGCCCTATATTTATCAAAACACTTTACCCATCACCAGTCTGTAAAAGATCTAACATACTACTGACTACAAAAATAAAAACTTCAACCATAGCTATTTCAGTAAAATAAGCAGGAATTACAACAGAGGAAAAGGCTGCTGTGCCCCCAGTACACTGGTGAGTCCATCAATACAGAGAGGGACTCATCAGATTGACACTAGGGAGCAGTGGCGTAACTACAACTAACTGGGCCCCACAGCAAATTTTTGAATGGGGCCCCCCCAGAAACTTCCTCGCAACCTCGAACTCACATGCAACCCTCACTCTTGAGGCTAGTCAAGACTGAGCTCTCCCAGACAAGGCCTGACAGCCGCTCCATCCGCTTTCTATAGTGTCACTGTATATAATGCCATTGTATAATACTGTTGAGGGGGGCCTGACAATAAAATCTTTTAGTCTCCCTCCTGAGGGGGCCCCTTGTGGGTCTGGGCCCCAAAGCAGCTGCTTCCCCTGCTTCCCCTATTGCTACGCCCCTGCTAGGGAGGCAGCATCTAAATGCCCTGCACAGACACAGGATTGCTGTGGTCTAGAGGTAGGGGCTGCCATTGTTTGTCCACAGCACCAGGGAAAGTGGATACAGTCCAGTTAGAGAGCAGTACGAGAAAAGCCAAGCAGTACTGCTAACCTGGGGAGTAAAAGTCATGGCATAAGGGGCAGGGCTTATTTAATAGAGGAGCGGGGCTTAAAGCAAATCTGTCACCAGGATAATCGCTATTGAAGCCATGGCCTAATAGCACTTCATACCTTATTTACAGATGTGCTTTTGTTCCAGCAATAGATGCTTTCTATCTTCCTGTTTATTTGGTATGTAAATGAGCCAGTAAGGTGCCCAGAGGGGCGTCATTTTTACAGGAAGGAGCCCAGGCACGCCTCCTACATCACATTCAAGCCATAACTCTGCAGCATGAGGGCGGGCTTGGGCACTAGCAGGAGGGGTTCCTGGGCTCCTTCCTGCAAGAGTGACGCCCCTCTGGCCATCTTACTGGCTCATTTGCATACCAAATAAACTGGATTTTCAGAAGATAGAAAACATATTTTGCTGAAACAAAGACAAATCTGGAAATAAGGTACTAAGTGCTATTAGGCCATGGCTTTATTTCAAAAGCGATTATCCTGGTGACAGATTTCCTGTAACAGGGTAGGGCTTATCATCGGCCAGACCTGCTACCAACAACACTGTGTCTAAAATGTAAAAAAAGGCAATGTAAAAATACGAGTGGTGTTGGTAAAGTGCCTTCTAATGAGTGACCTGTATCGTTTTAAAGGGGTTGTCTGGTTTTCTGTTATGGATGACCAATCTTCAAGAGAAGCTATCAATATCATATTTGTAGGGTTCAAAACACCGCAGATCAGCTGTTTGAAGAGGTAGTGGTGCTTGTGTGAGCCTCACATCCCCTTCACTGTTTACCTGCACGCCGTCTCCCTTGTAACAGTGGTGCAGTGTAATTAGAGCTTCCTCTTCTGAGCAGTTATGCACCATTACTTCTTCAAACAGCTGATTGGCTGAGTGTTGAAGCTCACAATACGATATTGATGACCTGTCCTGAAGATAGGTCATCAATATAATCACACTGCAAAGCCCCATTAAAAGGGTTAAGCCATGACAGGAGTAAAAAATTTTAATCAGGAATGATATAGTATAAAATAATCCCTTTCTAACAAAGCTAGAACCAGCCCTGTGCCTCACATGAAACCACACCTCTCTCCATTCATTGTTCCAATTGTTCTGCTTGATTTATTTCAGGCTGGCAGATCAGGGAGCGTGTCCTTTCTCAGTGGGGCATGTCCTTTTTGCTGTAGCTCCTTCCCTCAAACTGCCACAGCTTCTAGCAGAAGATATGGCTGGTGGCAAACGATAATTTACACTGAGCATGTGCGACCACCTCAGTGAGCCATACAGGTGCCATACAGATACATTTTATTGAATAACTCAGTCGCTATATTACATTTTTAATTAAATGCATTTACAAAAGAATTCATATCCAGGTTCTGGTTTGAAAACTGACACAACGCCATAGGTTCAGTGTAGGAATGATGCGCAGAACCATCAGGCGGATCTGAATCATGGTGAATGTGAATGACTCCTAATGGACCCCTTCAAACTATAATGGGGTCCATAAGGTACCTCCATTTTGATGGAAAAATTGTTCTGCATTCCATACTATTATTTCTGTCAAATGTGACAGAATCTGTGAAGGTGGCATGTGTACAGCATGTGTCAATCATTCACAGTGTGTGAGAACAGTCTGTACGTGTCTGTGTGATATGTGTCAAATATGTGGGTTTGCCTGTGCACAATATGTCCAGTACGCATGTGCCTTCTGTTTCTAATGTGTAAGTACATGTATGCTTAATGTGTCTAACTGTAAGAGGCATGAACTTTATGTAGCATATGACTAGTGGATGAGTGGCAGGTGGGTGGCATGTATATGTGTTCACAAATTCAATGGCATAAAATCATTCATAATTCATCTAATACATATAAAAACGTCTATCCAGCAATCTATGCTAATGCAGACTAAGGCACTTACTGGAGAGGCTTTGCCCAATGGTCCAAAGAACCTGTCTAGTGTGTACAGGTACTTCACATTGTCCTTTGCTTCATTGGCAGCATTTGTCACATTGCAGTCCTGACCAAAAGTAAAGCAAAAAATGATCAACATTTAGTTAACGGCACTGACAAATGGGGGAAGCATAATAACATCTGGGGTCATTTATTAAACTGGTGTAAAGTAGAACTGGCTTAGTTGTCCATAGCAACCAATTGAAGTCCTCCTTTCTTTTTCCAAAGGAGCAGTCAAAAATGAAAGGTGGAATCTGACTGGCTGCTATGGGCAACTAACCCAGTTCTATTTTACACCGGTTTGATAAATGACTACAATTCATTCCCAGAACAGTGGTAAATGCAGCATGTTACCTTCCTAGTAGAATAAACTGGACAGACTTACAACACATTTCATCAGTGACACTGGAGATTACTCTTTTATAGGCTGGCTGCGTTATGGACAATTGTCCTAGAGCATCACTTCCTTCAATTTCAGGGTGCTGATCAATGTCTTTTCATGCCCTTATACTTTGTAAAATAAAGACACTTCTACCTTTTAAGTAGGGATGAGCGAATCGACTTCAGATGAAACATCATAAGTCGATTTGCATAAAATTTTGTACCAATTAGAATGTATTGCATCATAATAACTTCATAAATTAATTTGTACTGTAAAAAACCATTTCCTGAACTCGGGTTCGGTTCCAAGATACCACTTGGAAACGAACCCGAGTTCGGGAAATGGTTTTCTACAGTACAAATTAATTTGTACCATAGCAATAACTTCAGCTCATCTGAGTCAATACATTCTAATACTGTACAGAGCTCCAGCTCCGTACAGTATTGGAACAAAGTTTTATGCGAATCGAATTTGGATGTTTCATCCGAAGTCGATTCGCTCATCCCTAATTATAAGCATTCATGAGCCACTATAAGAAGAAAGCATTAGGAAGCGCTCTACTCTACCATCAATGGACAACTCTGAATAGCAAAAGACATCAACAGATCCTCGCCATCAAAAATTATTGAGCCCTGAAAACAGTGTCAGTAGCATAAATTCACTTTAAAAATAACAATTATCAAATATTCCTGCCACATGTACCGTAACCAAATTAAAGAAGAACTCCCGCAAAAAAATTTTATTCCATGTCCTGCTAGAAATGTACATGATGTAATCTGTAGTGAATGTCATTTTCTTACCAATGGCTGTCTTTGTGAGTTATATCTCCCTGATGTTTCTCATCTGTGTCATGTGACCAGTAATCAGACTCACCATCTCACACAGCATCTTATGTGTGGACAGCAAGTCTAATTCTCTATGCATTCCTATGGGAGCCTCACTCTGAGTCTCATAGGAATGAATAGAGAAGAAACTGGCTTCCTGTCCTGGGTCAGTTGGAGGTCAGGGAGTTGGTCACATGACCCAGCTACAATAGGAAGAGAGGTTATTACTCACAGATACAGTCTCTGATAAGAAGATTACATTCACTATAGATTACATCATGCACCTTTCTAACAGGTCAGAGAATAAAAAATGTTCGGGAGTTCTTCTTTAAGGGAGTTGTCTGCTATGTAAATAATTTTTGTTAGCAGGGTTCCTCAACAATAACCTGATGAAAGATCAGACTTCCACCAATCAGCTGTAATCTGTGAAAGGACCCAGCAGGTTACCTACAGAAGACATGAAGCAATGCATGGCACCCATTGAAATTAATAGGCTGTCTGTGCTAAATTCTCCAATGTGAGAGATGATCTTCGTAGCAGCTTTCTGGCTAACTGTTATTTGGGTCTTGACTCCTCTCTATCAGCACCGAATACATTAATACAGAATTGAAAATATTTCAGTATATGGATATCTGGTGATTGTCTGGACTTTGTTAAATGAAATGTCCTTCTATTATTATAGTATCTGAGAAGAAGGCTTAGAGGAAAATAATACTTGACAGACTTTCTAGAATGTCATTGATAAAAATGGTGGGCCAGTATGGATTACTAACACAGTTTTGTATACAGTTATGGAGGTAAACAAATCTTTTTCACAAGATAATGGAATAGGCATAGGAGAAGCTATTTTTCTCTTTATTTGAATCTGGGGTATTTAATATTAATAAAGAATTGCATGTATTTAAAGGGGTTGTCAGCTTTATTTATATTGATGACCTATCCTTAGTATAGGTCATCAATATCAGATCGGTCCAACCCCTGGCACCTCCGCCGATCAGCTGTTTGAAGAGAAGGCACTGCTCCTGCGAGCACAGCCTTCCCTTCATTGCTGACCAGCTCACCTTCGCAACCGCAGTGGTGAGCAGGTGTAATTATACCTAAGCCACCTCATTCACTTCTATGGGACAGATCCGTCCTATACACCTGAATAGGAAGGAGCCGTCCCATAGAAGTGAATGAGACGGCTTAGGTGTACTTACACCTGCTCCCCCTAATGCGGTTGCGAAGGTGAGCAGGTAAACAACGAAGGGAAGGCCGCGTTCGCAGGAGCAGTGCCTTCTCTTCAAACAGCTGATCGGCGGAAGTGCCGGAGGATAGGTCATCTAAATAAAATAAAGCGGACAACCCCTTTAAACTACAACATAAGATTTTGTTTGATATTAAAAATATGGAAGGGATAAAAGGGTTTTTAGAATTCACTCCTCTTTGGAATAATCACTATTTAGGGGAATTTAATAAGGTCACATATTTTTGGGTTACTAGGGCCCTTTACACGGACTGAGAAACCGCCAGATAATCGCTAACGAGCGTTCATAGGAATGCAATTATCTGATGATTTAGGTGCCTACACAAACAATCCAACTACCTGAAACACACTCATTAATCAGGTAATTGGATTGTTTGTATAGGCACCTAAATCGTCAATTGCCGGCAGAAGATCATGCTGTGTAAACAGCTCTCTACTGCTGACAAACAGGCTTGGGCAAATCCACCTTCGTATTTAAAAGCATTTTAAAATAGGAATCCACGTGGGCTATGTGTAATGACATTGCTGTTGCTCTTAGAGGCTCATTTGCATATATTAAAATATTATCTTTTTCAACAATGCGGTCACATATGAACATGGGACCAATACAGATGCCTTCAGCTGCCAAGCGCACATGCAGTAGGTCAGCCAGTTTTATAGGTACAAATCTGCCCTTTAAGAAAAAGGTACAAAGGGATTTGTCCAAGATGTGGAGAAAGAGAGACAAATCTGACATCTCCTGTGGTGTTGTCCAAAATTATTTAAATACTGGTCTCAGATTAAGAATCATATCAATGTGATATTAGACGAAGGCCTACAGTTCAATCCCCTGTACTTTTTACTGGGTGATCTAAATGTCAATTTATTGAAACTTAGGGAAAATTGTAAGTTTGTTTTTCAGCGATTGTTCCTCTGCCGTCTTTGTATTACACACAAATTGATGTCAGAAAAAAATTAATTGCAAACGTTAAAGGGTTTCTACAGTTTTTAAAAACTGATGATCTATCCTCTAGATCAGTGATTTTCAACCAGTGTGCCTCCAGCTGTTGCAAAACTACAATTCCCATCATGCCCAGGCAGCCTACAGCTATCAGCCTACAGAAGGGCATGGTGGGAGTTGTAGTTTTGCAACAGCTGGAGGCACACTGGTTGAAAATCACTGCTCTAGATAGATCATCAGCATCTGATCGGCGTGGGTCCGACACCCGGGGCCCCCGCCGATCAGCTGTTTGAGAAGGCAGAGGCGCTGCAGGAGCGCCGCGGCCTTCTCTGTGTTTACCGGCCAGGCCAGTGATACTAGTCGTGACGTCACTGGCCTGAGGAAAACACAGAGAAGGCTGCGGCACTCCTGCAGCGCTGCTGCCTTCTCAAACAACTGATCGGCGGGGGCCCCGGGTGTCGGACCCCCGCCAATCAGATGCTGATGATCTATCCAGAGGATAGATCATCAGTTTTAAAAGAACTGCAGAACCCCTTTAAGTTGGAAGGGTAATGCAGTTTGCAAATATTATGCAAAATTGAATCCCTATGCCTCCCTAAGCTCTAGGAAGGATAAGACTTTTTAGACCCCAGGACGTCTTTAAAAAGAAAATGTTTTTTACAAACCAGAGAACCCCATATTTTGAGTTCTAATTTAATGTGAATGTCCATTATATAAACAGAAGATAATGGCAAAAGAAAAGGAAGAGTACCAGTTCTTTCCATTGCTTTAACATCCTGGACTTGGCAGCTTGGAGGATGCTGAGAACCTTCTTGACTTTAGGACTTTTAATCTCATCTAACAGACTTGAGAAAAAATAGTATATATTAGTAATTAAAGTGAAGATAAACATACATCCATATTATTATAATTACTGCTTTGTAATCAGACAATATTTATCCAATTGTTAGCACAAGAACATACAATCCAAAATTATGTTATCACATATTAAAGGAGTTGTCCAATTTCATTATACTGATGACCAGTCCTCAGGATAGTTCAGCAGTATCAGATTATAGCGAACCGATTCCTGCACCCCCACTGATCAACTATTGGAAGGGGTGATGCATCTTCTCCAAATTAACCTGCACAATGTCTACTTTGCAGTGATGGTATAGCGTTATTACAGCTTCATCTGCCATCCGCGTGAACGGGACAAAACAGCTGTAATAATACCGTACCACCACTACATCAGATTATCTATCTATATAGGAATTATCTCTCTTTGCTGACAGCTACAGAGGGCTATATTTTGTTTCTAATTTTCAATAGTATAGTACTGCCAAAATGAAAAAAGGGTTTTCTATGAATATTGAGTTGAATAAAATATCCCTTTATGACAGACGTGTATCTTTAAACTCTTGACTAAATCTTTCTGATATACTCAACAGATTAAAACACATTTCAGGCCAACAGTGAATGTATAGAGGACTATACCCAGCTATTTCCCAGCCATTTTCTGGATAAGTAGCTCTGCAGTTCTGATATTCATGAGCTACTGGCTGCACCTGTCCTCCTGCAGATGATTGACAGCCCTCTTACTAAACTCAGAGGACTCCAGCACTCGGCTTGTGCTGGAGCTGCTCAATAGTGATTTAAAGAAAACTGGTCAAGTGATCCAATGTTGTAATCAGGGTCTCTGTCAACAGTATATACGAACCTTAGATAGGCAATCATAAAATTGGTGACAGATTCCCTTTAATTCAATTAATAAACAATTTTTAACAGCTCTATAGGCTGTGACTTGAAGGTACAGGACACCAATGCAAAATCTGTATCAGGAAACCGACCTATCATCTGCCATTATGTGGCAGAATGACCTTTCTGTTCCCTCGGGCACTAGGACCCAGCTCCGTATGCTACCTCTGCACAAAATGAAGCTGCACCTGTTCAGTCAGCACTAAATACGGTTTGCAAAACTAAAATGTTCTATTCAGAATACTGTAGTTCAAAACACTTCCCATAGAAGAAGTGTGTGTGAGTATATATATATATATATATATATATATACACCATATATTTACACATCGCTCCTCCTATACCCAGTCTATTCAACCTTATTTTAGTTAATACCTAAATCAACTTTTATTCTTTGTGGCTCACAATTAGATACATGATGATTTCTATCAAAAATATGTTAAACCTGTTGAAGGATGACATTCGTGACTTCCAATGTTCCAGTTCAGCAGAGGGCCCAATGTCATCAGCTTCTTTTCTCATCTGCTCACTTTCTGCAAGAACCTGTTCAATCTGCTTAATCCAAACAGAGAGCATTCCCTCCAGCTTCTCAATCACTTCACTGTTACCTCCTGCAAAAGATCACAATTCCGTTTAATACTTTGATTAGAGACAAATACTTTTTTTTATAACATAACAACAAGATCATATAGCATTTAAAGAATAGAAGCACACAACAAGTAACAAAAACATTTCCAGATAAGCAAACACAGTAGAATGTTTGGGGCAAAGACCAAACATATATCAGTAAACCAGCAGCCTCAGACCATTTTAACCCAGAGTCGCCCCACAAAGAGTATTTTACCCATTTATTGTTTATCACAGTTTCCCTGAACGGGGCCCAGAAATTCCTGATGGCAGTCCTGCCTTTCCACAGAGAGAAATGCAGCCAAGATTTTACTTATGGTGAATGTTATAATCATTGTTGTAGTAGACTTACTATTTGTGAACCTGTGTAAGGGGTTAATGAGTGCACTACGCATAGCATTCGAATATTACACCCATATGAATAAGCATTCAGCAGGACAGACTCACTATAGATTATGGCAAGATGTAAATGCAATTGCAAAAGTGATGCAAAATAGTTGATGCAAATGGACCCAGTGGTTGGCCATATGTAGTACCATTCAGAGAACCATAGAACATGAGATCTGGCCAACTTCTACTATCTTCCTCAAGTTTACATTAACATGTCTGCTCCACCAAGCCTATTTCCATGTAACACTGCAGAAACAATATGGATGTAAGTTAAACTCTAACCTGTCTGATCCCTGTACAACAACCAGGCTTTACCACAGACATGACATTGTTGACAGACCACACTGAATTAGAGGGAGTTGTTGACATGGATGTCAGAACCTATAAAGTTTAAGGGCTCTTTTATTCTTTAGGAGTCAGGGCTGCAGAAAATGTGTCACGTGATCATCAGTTCGGCTTATTATATCTGTAACCCTTTACATACTTGATCTTGAAAATAAAATATGAACATACCTGCAGCTATAAAGTCTGAAGGGCTTTGCAGGCTATCCAGGAAATTGCCACTGTCCACTTTTTTAAGCTCAATTTTTCCATCCAGATTATTTTTTGCTGAAGACAAAGTTGCAACAAACTTGTCCAAAGAGTCTAAGAACTCTTGAATTTGAGAATTCTGGAGACCATCCTTCACAGCCCCCCAATTCTAAACAAATATTAGAAAGGAGAGACATTTAATATGACAATAAAAATAACATAATACACAGCACCGAAAGTGCATATGAAAGTGTAAGTGATCCCATTAAAGGATGGAAACATGTACAAGTAGACGGATCTGGTGAAGCTTTCTGAAATATAGACAAACACAGAAAGGACATATATATTTCACAGATGGGGTCACACACCTGGGACTCCATCTGTTAGCCAGAGTAGAGAGCTTCTGGAACAGGAAATCTCATTAGAAGACTCAGGATGACCAACTATTTCACTGTTGCCCCTTTAAGACGCACTCCCACAAAAATTTTATTCTCTGACCTGTTAGAAAGGTTCATGATGTAAACTGTAGTGAAAGTAATCTTCTTACCAGTGACTGTCTTTGTAAGTTATAACCTCCCTTCTGTTCCTCAGCTGTGTCATGTGACCAGCTGTGTCATGTGACCAGTCAGTTACTTCTCTATTTACATTCCCATAGGAATCACAGAGAATCTGACTTCCTGTCCACACATAGGATGCTGTGTTATTTGGAGAGTCAGAGGGCTGGTCAAATGACACAGCTGAGGATCAGAAGGGAGGGTATAACTCACAAATACAGTCACCGGTAAGAAACTTACATTCACTGCACTATATTCCTTTCTAACAGGTGGCAATACACATTAGACAGATGTTGGTTGATGGTTAAGCAGCAGTTAGTTGGAAAATTATCTGGTGAATGATCATTTCACAAACATGGCCTTACACATTTTAATCCATATTGGCCATTGCAGTTGTTCAAACTGCCTACACACCTTCAAAGACGCTAGGTGATAGACAAAAGATCTTTTAAGGAATACTCTTTCAAAGAAATATCTTTTGTCTACAAATGATCTTATGTTGAACAAAAGATCCGATGTCTGACTATTGGACGAAATTTTCAAACACAGAAGACATCTTTTCAGATAATAATGGTCTGTCATTGGTTGGCTAAAATGATTGCAGTCGGCAAACATCTCTGCAATGCAAATGATGCAGCTGCAGAAGCAGGGAGCCTGGTGTCAGTGAAAGCAGGGCTCCCTTTATTGAATAACATATAAGAAATACTGGAGGCACATGCAATCAGAAAAAACAGGGACACCAAGTATTGGCAAATACTATACTCACTCCACTCAAAAAGGAGGCAGACTCTCAAGTGGAGTGAGCATGATATTTGCGAATGCTGGTGATTGCAAGCGCCTCCAGTATTCCTTAGATGTTTTTCACTTTACGATCACCTGGCTCCACTACTGTGACCGTCTTTTTTTTTTTTTTTTTGCTGTCTCCATGTCTACACCTTCAAGCGGGGTCTAACTGATTCACAAGATACCTTTATGCTGACATATAAAATCCAGTGGAAGGGGTCTCTTATTTCCCTTTGCACTGTGTATGCATTGCTATTATACAATTTTATCTGACATTATCCTTGTCATTCAGCAGGGTGTTTCTTTACCATCCCTGATTTTCCTAATCGCTGCATACACAGTGAACAATGAGCCTGTATACAGTTCAATTTTTCTTTTAAAAAGTTGCACTTTGTGTTATTAAAAGAAATGAAAATTACGTAAAAGCAGACTTTTTTCCTTTTCAATCCTGTCTATAAAAAACTTCAAATAAAAATAGCATAAAAATAAAGCCCCATGTATGACCGAAAAAAGGCACAAAAATTACTTAAGTAACCGAACAGAAAAAAAAAAGAAAAAGAAAAAGCAGAAGAGGGGTAAATGGCCAGTTTCCCCCAACAAATGATTGTTTTGGTTCAACTTTAAACTAATGTGTATGTTAACTGTATGGACAGACAGAGTTCAGACAAAAGACTGCATTATCATACCTCCTGACACTTAAGTGCTGGCACCAACACTTGGGCAAGAAGAATTTCCAGGCCTTGGAGAATGTTGCCATTTGTGCATTCAAACATGCTAAAGTTCACCTCCTACAAGAAAAGTTATATATGTGATATTTTGTCATACATTTCCTCACTGTTACCTGTCATATAAACCAAGGCTGTGGAGTCGGAGTCGTGGAGTCGGTCACCATTTTGGTGGAGTCGGTATAAAATGGACCGACTCCGACTCCTAAAATATATAATGAATTAGTACATTTAGTTCAGTGCAATAAGTGCTGAATATATTTTTATAAGAATTTGTGAAAATGATGAAATGTCCTATAAATGTCTGTTCTATTCCTGATCTAAGGATTTAGGCTTTTAGTTGAGATGACTGTGTGCTTCCCTTTATGTCCAGTGCATGTTCTCTCTATATGCTTTATGTTTCCTCTGAGCTCATGTTTGGAGAGGTTAGCTGCTCTCATGGCTTCTATCTGCTGATGTAAAACACCTAGGGCCCTTATGTATGAAAACTGTCTAGGTGTAGAAGTTTCTTTGTTGCCCATAGCAACTAATCAGAGCTCCCCTTTCATTTCCCCTTTCATTTTATATAGTGCTCTGGAGAAATGAAAGGGGAGCTCTGATTGGTTGCTATGGGCACAAAAAAAGTCTTAGACCTAGACAGTTTTCATACATCAGGCCCAGAGGCGTAGCTACTGGGGGAAGAGGGGGGGCAGGGGAGGCGTAACTACTGGGGGGGAGGGGGGGGCAGGGGAGGGGAGGCGATGCTCCGGGCCCCAATACCTCTGGGGGGGCCCATCAGGGATGGCCTTAGTACAATCAGGCAAATACAAGTGAGCGCTTCCATTATGGAGTCTGATGGGGGCACATTAAGCCGACCTGAGGTCTGATGGGGGCACATTCTGCTGATCTGAGGTCTGATGGGGGCACATTCAGCTGATCTGAGGTCTGATGGGGGCACATTCTGCTGATCTGAGGTCTGATGGGGGCACATTCTGCTGATCTGAGGTCTGATGGGGGCACATTCTGCTGATCTGAGGTCTGATGGGGGCACATTCTGCTGATCTGAGGTCTGATGGGGGCACATTAAGCCGATCTGAAGTCTGATGGGGGCAAGGGACTGTTAGTTTAGTGATGTAAAAGCTGGGGACAGATTTCTTTTAACATAGGAGTCCCCTTTTTTACTCCTATTAATCCTATATTTTACTGCATTATGTGGTAGAGTATTTACACTAGGGTATGTAGAAAGTCTATTGTACTGTACTTAACAGCATAGATGATCTAGCAGTTTATATAGTCATCTTGCTAATACAGTATTATAACCACAACTAGTAGTATGTGCCTGTGAAGCTGGAAACGTGCGTTTGGGAAGCCAATAAGTGGGGGGCCCACTCAAGTATGTTTCGCCCCCCCCCATGTGCTGAACCTCTAGCTACGCCTCTGATCAAGCCCTTAGTGAGCTGTACCCAGAGAAGCCTGATAGATTACAAACTGTTTTTGTCATGACTTATCTGTACTATTGATTTTATGCAAATTTGTTTAAAGTTATCACTTAAACATGCTCCATGTATGAGGGAGTAGGAGTCGGAGTCGGGGTGAGGGGAAATTGAGGAGTTGGAGTCGGAGTCAGGGCTTTGGCTTACCGACTCCACAGCCCTGATATAAACTCCTTTGTGGCACTCTGCTCAGCTGTCATAGGGTTCCCACCCCCTTGATAGAGAATTCAAAATGACAGCACTGGAGACTGTAGATAATGATGCGTTTCACGTTTATTATACGTGTGTGTGAACGTTTTCGGCCACTACTTGGGCCTTCGTCAGACACTAAGCCGCTTGGGTATCCAGAAAATAGGTAAAGCTGGTTTGGAGTTGGCGCTGTGGAAAGTTCCTCTCTGGGAATGCGCATCATATTAACCCTTGCATGATATTTTATACATCAAATATTATGTTACCATTGCATTAGGTTATATTAATTCTCCTCACTCTTCAATGACATTCCCATCATAGATAGCAAAAAGGATGTCAATAAGCAAGTAGCTGACTCTGTGACTTCAGGCGTCACATCTGCATACAGTATATACCGGGATTAAACTTATCTTGGTAAACAAAAGGAAATCGAAGGAAAGAAACAAGGGCGTGGTTGAAATACTTTTAAAAGTCCTGTCATCCCATCCAGTCGTTAAATACCCCAAATATGGCAGGTTTCCATCTGTGTCATGAGAAAATGACCCATTATTTAAATAATGGGGCACATTTATTAAGACAGCATTTTAGACACCGGTCTTAAAGAGGTTCTCCAAGTTAAATTTATTGATGACCTATCCTCAGTGTGCAAATTGTATGATTGAAAATTGACATGAAAAATTTGAAAAAAAATACAAAAAATTCTAAAAGAACATGCTTATCTTAAAAACATGGGGGTCATTTATTACACTGAAATAACCCCTTTAATAAAGCCCTAAGCTGGCGGTGGATCCGCTGAAGTTATGAAGAGGCGCGGGCCTCTCCATAACTTCGGAGCATCCAGCACCAGTTCTAAATGTAAGACAGCTTCCTAGCTGTCTTACATTTAGACCTTTTTCTACACCCTCGGCTACAATATTAGACCTGGTTTGAGCATGGAAAAGTTTCAGATGGTTGAGCCACCATCTCTGCACCTGAAATACGCCTCATGTAGGGGTATTTCAGTGTAATAGAAAACATACAATCATAAAATAATACAATTTTCACACTGAGAATAGGTCCTGAGGATAGGTCATCAATACATTTAAAAAAACATACAATCATAAAATCATACAATTTTCACACTAGCAACTAGGCCTAAAATATGTTCACACTTCCAGTCTTTTTAGAGCAGCTACATGGGCCATAGACACAACAGACAAGAGAGGACCCCATGGATTTAGATTTGAGAGTTTGCTAGACATGTTCTGTAACCAGTGCAAAGATCAGGAGAGAGCTGATAAGCTGTGATATCACCTATTGTGAATGGTGGATTCTGTGCTACCTATATAGAGTTGTTCCTGACCATTGTAATTCAGCTTGTGGTGATAATTATACTAGCTACTGAAAAGTTACCTGTACAGAACAGCAACTCATGACCTATTATTAGGGCGCCCTTTACATGGGCTGAAAATTGAACAGTACATGCCAGTAGGCACACATGCCAGTTAACTTTAGGGCTCCAAATTTGCAGAATAGGGGCGGGCCCGTTCACCTCTATGGACGGGACGCTATCTTGCTGAGCCGCGGCTCCGTGCCGCGGCTCAGCAAGAAAAGATAGAACGTGTCCTATACTTGTCCGTGCGCATGGACAAGTATAGGCATTTTCAATGGGGCCGCCCGGCATGTGTTCCGAGCGCTGCGGAACACACGCCGGGTGGCCCCCGTATTTTTGCGGGTCCGCATTACTGCCGTCTGAAAGGGGCCTTAGTCTGTAGAATGTGAATTTGCATACAGAAGATGATATGAGCCATGGAATGAACAACCAGCCATTACAAAAAATCTCACCTGAATAATGTTGGCTGTAGTAATTGCTTTGTCTGTTGTGCGCAAAAAGAACAGGCATGTCCCTGTTAACCCCTAAAACAAAAAAAAAAAATAATAAAATATAAAAAAATAAAATCACATTTTTATTTGGACCATACCTCCCCATAGTTGTTGAATTATGATAAATTATTGTCATCAATTACTAGACTATGAAACTATTAGCAAAAACTCCTAGAACAATGAAAAAGTAAACGTGGTGACTTATGTAGACAAGTAGACGTGCTGACTTGTGTAGACAACAAGTAGACGTGCATGACGTGTGTAAACAACATGTAGATGTGGTGACTTGTGTAAACAACATGTAGACGTGGTGACTTGTGTAGACAACAAGTAGACGTGCTGACGTGTGTAGACAACAAGTAGACGTGATGACGTGTGTAAACAACATGTAGATGTGGTGACTTGTGTAAACAACATGTAGACGTGGTGACTTGTGTAGACAACAAGTAGACGTGATGACGTGTGTAGACAACATGTAGATGTGGTGACTTGTGTAGACAACAAACAGACGTGGTGACTTGTGTAGACAACAAACAGACGTGGTGACTTGTGTAGACAACATGAAGACGTGATGACTTGTGTAAACAACATGTAGACGTGGTGACTTGTGTAGACAACATGTAGACGTGGTGACTTGTGTAGACAACAAACAGACGTGGTGACTTGTGTAGACAACAAGTAGACGTGGTGACTTGTGTAGACAACATGAAGACGTGATGACTTGTGTAAACAACATGTAGACGTGGTGACTTGTGTAGACAACATGTAGACGTGATGACTTGTGTAGACAACATGTAGAAGTGGTGACTTGTGTAGACAACATGTAGACGTGGTGACTTGTGTAAACAACATGTAGACGTGGTGACTTGTGTAGACAACATGTAGACGTGGTGACTTGTGTAGACAACATGTAGACGTGGTGACTTGTGTAAACAACATGTGTAGACGTGGTGACTTGTGTAGACTACATGTAGACATGGTGACTTGTGTAGACAACATGAAGACGTGATGACTTGTGTAAACAACATGTAGACGAGGTGACTTGTGTAAACAACATGTAGATGTGGTGACTTGTGTAGACAACATGTAGACGTGGTGACTTGTGTAGACAACATGTAGACGTGGTGACTTGTGTAGACAACAGTGAAGACGTGGTGACTTGTGTGGACAACATGTAGACGTGGTGACTTGTGTAGACAACAAGTAGAAGTGGTGACTTGTGTGGACAACATGTAGACGTGGTGACTTGTGTAGACAATATGTAGACTTGGTGACTTGTGTAGACAACATGAAGACGTGATGACTTGTGTAGATAACAAGTAGAAGTGGTGACTTGTGTGGACAACATGTAGACGTGATGACTTGTGTAGACAACATGTAGAAGTGATGACTTATGTAGACAACAATTAGACGTGGTGACTTGTGTAGACAACATGTAGAAGTGATGAGTTGTGTAGACAACAAGTAGAAGTGGTGACTTGTGTGGACAACATGTAGACGTGGTGATTTGTGTAGACAACAAGTAGACGTGGTGATTTGTGTAGACAACAAGTAGACGTGGTGATTTGTGTAGACAAGTAGACGTGGTGACTTGTGCAGACAAGATGTAGACGTGGTTACTTGTGTAGACAAAAGCAGACATGGTGACTTGTGTAGACAACAAGTAAAAGTGGCAACTAGGGATGAGCAAACTACTGTTTTCAAGTTTTGGGTACAAGGTTTGGGTTCATGTTATGGATTCCGCTACCACGGACCATAAAACTTATGGTCTGTGGTAGCGGAATCCATAACGGAATTCTTAGATAACCCGAATCTTCGACAATTAACCCTGTGGAGTCTATATATGTTATGCTATGATCCTGTATTGGGTGGTTCAGTAATGCAATATATACCTTAAATTCTTAAAGAGGACTCCTAGAAAAAATGTCTTTATCTCCACAGTTCATAATGTACTGGTATACATAATCAATTGTTTTAACAGTCACTCTGTAAACCATCTGCTGTCTCTGCCATCTCTCTGCTATTGAGGGGACATCTCCATCTCTTTTGTGGCTTTCCAGTACAGTAGTGACAGTGAGGTGGTTTTCTGTATTTATTAGGTGATCAGCTTGCATACAATGGGGCAGATTTAGTAATGCGGTAGATGGTGGCTGTCTAGACATCCACTAAACTTATCACAATGACTCAGGCTGGATGATAAATCTGGTGCAGGGATAGACATGTTTCTCTGACTTTATACCAATGGTTTGCTTACTTTGTGACAACATTTTAAGGCAGAATTGTGGCACAATTTTGGCACAAAATGTTTCAGCATGGGTCACATCCTTACAACTAAGCCAAACCGCCTTTCCCATTGAACCACACCAGTTGGACAAGCTAGGTGGACTGAGTTTTTTCTAGATGCACCAAACTGCTCTAAACTTTGATGCAATTTACGGCACGGTTTAAGTGCACTCACATTAATAAATGTGGGCCAATGTGTACACAAATCAGTGTAGCACAAGGATTGCAAGCTCTCTGCATTTCTGGTTTATAGAGTTTGCAAGTGTCAGTAATCTAGATGGCCGCCTCAGGGTCTCCTAGATTCTCCTCCTATTCCATTGATGTTGTGAACTGTTCACAGCTGATAGGGTTCCAGGACAGGAGAAGAGGTCTCTACTCTCCTATGCCCTGTGTGTGCCGTACATGCAGTGACATAATACACAGATGCTATGTAGGCGGTCCTCTGAAGAACAAGTAATAATAATAAAACAAATAATAACAATAAAAAGTGGCACCTTTCCCTTATGCCACAGGATCAACCATTAAGATAAAGATAATGTATTTATGACTAAATGACACAAACCTCATTGGAGCCTGTGGTGATAAAAAGCTTCTTCTGTACATGTGTATAAGACGCGTTCAGGTTTGCTCCTTCCACCCACATTGGAATAGTTGCCTTACTTGGCTATAAAACAAAATGAGACAGATATTGCTTATGGTGTGAACTGTGGGGTAAAATAAGCATCAGTGTATAAGTGTGGGGACATACCTGAGAAACCTCTTGGTAAAAAAAGATAAGTTTTTTTGATCCATTAGCCGCAAAAAAATCAGCTATCAAACTAAACTGTAAAGAAGAGAAAGAAACACATTAACACAGGGTTATCTTTTTTCTTAGCACAACAAATGAGTAGTAAGAGATACGGAAAGTGGGGCTTCAGTCTATGCAAGAAATCCAGTGCTCCAAGCATTACTGGGCAGAGCTGTCCGGGCTGTGTGCCCTGCATAATACAATATACACGTGAGCATGACTGGAGCGAGCACAGGGACATGTAAGGTTTTTTCACCAGTTTTTGACTGAAAAACTATTTAAAGGCATTTTCCCATAAAAATATTTGTAATATACAAGTAAAGAGATGTATACTGTGTAATAATTCTAGGACAGCATTAGACATCATGTTATTATTCATTCTACCCTATGTTGCCATTACTAGTATTAATGAATAGTAACAATTTTTTTTTCAAAATATTTGTTTAGGCTTTGCTTTCATACATTTTTGATGGATCCATGACAGAAAAAGAACAGCTACTAATGGGTTGCATTGATTATAACCCTTTAAGGACTGCAACAATTTTCGTTTTTCCTCTCTGCCTTTCAATACCCATAACTTTTTTACTTTTCTGTTCACATAGCTTTATGAGGCCTTCTTTTTTGTCGGATAAGTTGCATATTTAATGCTACTATTTCATTTACCATATCTGGCATTGAAAAAAACAGGGAAAAAAATTTCTTCTCAGGTGAAATAAAAAGAAAATGGACTTCCAAAAATAGCCAAGTAAGTGTGCCCTGTAATTTTCGGAATTTCCGAATGGAGAGATGTGCAGCCTACTGTCCATTTACTGCAGCATTCAGCAAGGTCCCATTCTTGAGACAGGAGGGGTGCAAGATGTGGACTCTCACCTCATCTCATGGGACATTTATGGCATATCTTGTGGCTAGGCCAAAAAAGTCCAAACGGGAAGACGGCTTTAAATATGCACAAATTGTGCATTTTGATGAAAAAGCAAAAAAGTGATTGGTATGGTAAATGAAGCTGGAACTATTTACTGCAGTTGTTTCTGTTTCATGGTATAACTTCATCCAGGGATGTATTCTGCTATAGTATTAAGACAATGGGTTACTTGAGTACAGGAGTTCCTTTTTGACTGCTTTAGGCTGGTTTCACCTGAGTGAGTGTCACTCTCTGGTCTCGCAGCGCAGCACCTGTCCTTGAACTTCCAGCAATGCCGTGGGTCGCATAACATTATATTGATTTATAATGCTATGTAACCCTTACAGTTCTGGAATGTATTGTATAACACTGACACAAGGCTGTCAGTGTTATCCAATACATTCCAGAACTGCAAGGGTTACACAGCATTATAAATCAATATAGTACTATGCAACCCAGACAGTGCTGGAAGTTCAGGACGGGTGCTGCACTGCGAGACCAGAGAGTGACACTCACTCAAGTGAAACCAGCCTAAAGAGATTGTCTGGTTTCATGATGCTGATTACTTGTCCTCAGAACCGGTCATCAATTTAAAATCAGTGGGGAGAGTCTGACTCCCCCAGCGATCGGCTGTTTGAAGGGTCCGCAGCGCTTCTACAGATGCTGCATCCTCTTTCTTCTCCATTTGCATGCCGTCTGCTTTGCAGCATCAGGGTAATTACAGGTTCTTCTCCCATTCACCACTGGGGTGAGTAAGTTGTAGTTACCCTGCAGCTACAAAGCAGACAGAGTGCAAGTAAACAGGAAAGAGGATGCAGCACTGGTACAAGCACCAAAGCCTTTTCAAACTGCGGATTGGTGGGGGTGTCAGGAGTTGGACCCCCACCAATCTGAATTTGATGACCTGTCCTGAAAATAGGTCATCAAAATCTTGAAACTGGACAACCCATTTAAAATGAAATGATTAAATAATTTAATCAAGCTCTAATAATAATAATATTGTAAACCAAGTCTAATAATAATCATAACAATATAAAGTAAACATGCTCTTATAGGCAGGGACCGATCTTCATCAGTCTGGTAGTTTTTATTTCAATTACTTGTCATTTTGTTACTTTAATAATTGTAATGCGCTGCATAATATTTTGGCCCTATATAAATAAGGATTGTTATAGATTGAACTGGATGGATGTGTTGCAATCTACATTAGGCCACTAGGTGTCATTGTTGACCACGATTTTACTTTACCTTGTCATCAGAAATAAGAAAGTCTTCCACTTCATTTTCACCAATTCCTAATCCATCGGCCAGTTTGGAGACCAAATACTTATGTCTTGCATCCAACTGAGCTCTTCGCTCATCTTTTGTAACTTTAGCTAGTTTTGCCATTTCCTTTCTAGCTTCATTAGAAAGTACATTGTTCTTTTTTCCTGCAGGCTGTAAAATAAAAAAAATAAAAAACATAAAATCATAAAAGTTCTTTACACTCCATACTCCATTACTGTTTTATGGGACTTCTACTTGCTCACTGTAGGTACTGTATACATATAAATGGCTACTTACTGGAATTGGTGCAGTGGGAGAGGACACAGTATTGGCTGATCCTGGTGCCAAGCTCGGTCTTTTTGCTGCCCCTCGACGTCGCTGACCCTTGGTCTCTGCCTCTGTCAAAGACATATCAAATGGATAAGCAACATCTACATTACGTCCACTGGTATAACTTATCCTTCATTTATACCACATCAATACACTGAATAAGATTTTTCAGTAATAGGCTGGCATGTCACATCCATCAAAGATACAGGGGTATGTTGATAATCTGAAGTTATCCCCTAGCCGCAGGATAGTGTCTATAGTGTGCAGGAAATCAATCACACTCCATACTATAAAACACTATACAAAACTCTATAATGCCAAGCATACACTTCACTAAAACAAATAATAAATAGATCCACATATACCAGATATGTAAAGTGCAGTATAATAATGCTGACTATAGTCGTATGAATTACCATTAGTGACAGGAAAATATGCTCTAACAAACAGAACACATGGGGGGAATGTATCATGATACACATGACTGTGATCGGCCCTGGAAACATGGTCCGTGTGTCGGCTGCGGTTCCCCTGAAGGGTACTGACTGAATGATAGTGTTTATCTATTGTATCTATTGTACTGTGCTCACATCACCTCGTCAGTTCAGTACAATAGATCATAACACACTATGATACAGTCAGCTCCGCTCCAGCCCAGAAGATGAGGCCTACACACTGACTATATTTCCTGGGCCGATCACGATTGTGAGAATCATCCTAAGTCAGATTTGCCTTGATTGCGAGTTGGCAAAATGTGTACCAAATTTATCAAAAGTCACACAATTTTATTAAACTTGGTACACCTTTAAACCATCTAGAAATGTTGCAATAATAAATCTGGTATGAAAATACATTAATTAACGTGCCAGACCATACTATTTTTCACAAGTAGTGAGGGTGGTATAAATTGGAAGAACTGAAGCGTGAGCAATAATGTATCTAGTTTGTGAGACAGCTTTCTGAAGTACAGACATTTTGTGCAGGTGGCAATTTTGTGAAAATTTGCAACATCTGTACTTCAGAAAACTGCTCACAAACTAGACACATTCCCCCTTATTGCTCACGCTTCACTAATGTTCTTCATTGCCCATCTGGCCATCTATGCACGTTTTAAGTTGACATTATTAGTAGGCATTATTCTTCTTTACATAGCCTTCACCAAATGGGTTAAAAATGGTATATTTTAATAGGTAAAAGGATTTTTTTTACATTTTTAATATTTGTGTTCCAGATTTTTAACCCCTTCTACCCTGGACCAGTTTTCACCTTCCTAACCAGACCATTTTTTTGCAAATCACTTTATGTGGTGATAATTTTGGAATGCTTTTACTTATCCAAGCGATTCTGAGACTGTTTTCTCGTGACACGTTGTACTTCATGACAGTGCTAAATTTGAGTCAATGTATTTCACCTTTATTTATAAAAAATAAAAAAATCCACAATTTACCAAAAATTTTGAAAAATTCGCAAGACAGTGATACCTCATATAATAGTTATTAATATGTCTACTTTATGTTGGAATCACTTTGTAAATGTTATTTTATTTATTGTGGATGTTAGGTGGATTAGAATTTCAGATGCAATTTTTAAAATTTTTAAGAAAATTTACAAAACCCACTTTTTAAGGACCATTTTGTGGGGCTTACATAATAGAAACCACCTATAAATGACCCCATTGTAGAAACTACACCCATCAAGGTATTCAAATATACGTTTACAAACTCTGTTACCCCTTTAGGTGTTCTAAAAGAATTAAAGGAAAATAAAGGAGAAATGTCATCCTTTTTGTTTGCAGACTTTTCATTTTAGCACCTGCAAGGGATGCCAGGGGACTGGCTCCACAGTGCATTAAGGGGTTAATAAGATGGGCAGAGGAGTAACTTGTAAAATCGGTGCATCTTCCTAGCAGATCACACACCATAAAAGCAAATATACGCTCATAACTGACATAGATTTGTGGTATACTTTAAGCCAGATTCTGGTATAAATTATAGCAAATGTGTTGGTGTGCAGAGGCCACGCCCCCTCCCAATACTTTTTTCAAAAGAGGCGAGAGCAGTATAAAAATTTAAAAAATAGCAATTTTTTCAAGCAACATGTCCCTTGTGCAAAAAAAAAAAGTGACTTCTGTACAGTGGAAACTGTTGTACACCGTTTGATAAGCTCCCCCTAACTTGTAATAAAAAGTGTAGGTATATTGTAGCATGTACACTATCAAAGTGGGTGAGCAGTCTGGATGCCTATGAGAGGCACTGATACTAAGAACTCTCTGCATAGTTCTCAGTTTACACAAGTCTCATGTATCATTTCAGACCCATCTATCCTTCAGAGTCTACCAAGTGCAGAGAAAGGGGTTATCCTACAGGACCCCTACCAATCCTGAGAACAGGGGCAGGGAACAGAGCAGCAGGTCGAGCATGTGCACAGAGAAAGGATTTCCAGATAACCATATACTACCCCTCGCACACACAATACACACCGACTACCCTGGTAAAGTAATACTCTGTTCACTTTCACAGGGATTACTTGCCTTCTCTTAACTGTTAATCAATGTTGCTGAGATTTGTGCATATTTTGGTTGTCATAGTAACAAGAGAAATTTACACAGTTTAGTAATGAACATCTATAATCACACACCACTTTGTGTACTCTCATATTTAATATTCAAACGTCAATTTTCAGATTCAGAAAGAAGAAATTACTGCTAGTTTGGACCGTAAGCGAACCTGAAAAAAGGGTTTATTATAAAGAATGCAGGTGCCATAGTGTCCCCAAAAACCATGACTGCCACAGTCCTCCCAAAATACAATGACAGTCACAAAGCCAAAAAAGCGAAGCCCCCTCCCACCAAAGCATTATCTGCCTCCTTGTCCCACAGGGAAAAAACTGCCTGAAGTAGAGGAAGCATCAGACATGGAGTAAAGACTCTTGGTGGGTGATGCTGCCTCCTGCTGGCTGAACTTGTCATACAGTATATCTATTATATACTAAATATAACAAACTACCCACCCATAAAAACCTATGTTTGATGCCTGGGGGAGGTTGTAATTAACTAGAGCAATGAGTTTGCATGTGGTTGGGACCATGTACATTGTGCCATGTACAAATTGTGAGAAAAGTAGATCATTTGAAGATATATAAACAAAGTAGAAGATAGCTGTCCATTTGAGAATTATGGAATACAATAAATATTAATATATAATAGATTATACAGGGTGGCACACGAAAAAGTAGCCCTCCTCCAATATTTCTAAATCAAACTGCCTAACAGTAAATCTCAACTTTCAGGAAAGCTCAGCTTTCATTTTTTCAGAGCCCTGAAAGCTGAGCTCTGATTGGTTGCTATGGGCAACTAAGACAGACTTACTATTAGGCAGTTTAGCTCTCTAGCTCTACGATGTTGGTTCTCCTGTGTAGAAGATCTGAAATATGGCACTACCATCTATATACAAATATTTCAACCACTGTTTCCATTACTACAGTTCAGTTTACTGCAACCAAAGTAGTGATCCTTGGGTGGCATGAGAAGAATGTATTATGGCACCCAGCACTATAAATATGAATGCACAAATATACTGGGAGGGGTACATAGCACTGACTCACCTTTGTTAATAGAGATCAGTGGAGGATTTATAGGTTGGTCTGTGTCTCCTTTAGATGCACTGGTGGGAGAGTCCACTTCAGTTTCCTCTTCTATAATGGGAGGAATGGGATCTTCTCCATCCACATCAGTTCTGCTGCCTTCATCCATACTGTATACCCTTAGGGATAGAAAACATTCAATGTTATGGCCCAAATTCAAAACTCACAGGGTTTCAAACTGGTGTAAAGTAGAATGGCTTAGTTGCCCATAGCAACCATAGCAGCTCCTTTGGAAAATGAAAGGTGGAATCTGATTGGTTTCTATGGGCATCTAAGCCAGTTCTACTTTACACCAGTTTGATAAATCTCCCACATAGAATTTAAAATAATTTTGTGAAACACATACTTACATTAAGGTCCCACTAAGATGACTGTATGGCCGCCGTGCCCCTGATGTAGACCGCAAATAGCTGGTCTGCAATACACGGGCACCGGCCACGTGAACTCACAGACCCACTGACTTGAATGAGTCCACAAGGCAAAGATCAGAAGTTCATGGAAGGGCTTCCGAGTGTTTCCGTGGGCTTCCAATCCATGCCTCCGCACTGCAAAAGATAGGACATGTCCTATCTTTTGCCGTATAGTCAATGGGTCCGCACCACAGCACGAATTTCACATCGCCAGTGCCTGTGTATTGTTGACCTTCTGTTTGCAGTCTGCAGCTTGGGCACGGCGGCCATATGGTTGTCTGAATGGGGCCTAAAGGGGTATTCTGGTTACATCAAGTTATCACCGATGACATGATAGGGAATAACTATTAGATCCAACCACTAGAGCCCCCACCAATTACGAGAAAGGGCAGGCTCTAACCCGTGGGGAGCCCTGTAATAAATGGAGTGGCAAGTCCAGTATGCGCACTGTCACTCCATTCATCTTATGGGACTGCTGGAATCAGCCGAGTAACAACGCTCAACTATTTCCGGCAGTCCCATAGAGATGAAAGGACTGGCAGTGCACTGCAGCTCCATTTATTTCAGGTATCCTCATAGGAACGGGGTCCCCTTCTAATGAGCTTTGGGGGTCCCAGTTGTTGGATCTAGTTATCCCCTATGCTACAGATAGGGAAATAACATGATAAAACCAGATAACCCCATTAGGGAATCTGTCACACGATGCTTTACTAATATCTACAGTAATAGATGAGAAGTACTGCAGATATGGTGTCCAGATCACTACTGCCCCCGACTCTCCGGCTGTCAGCACTCAGAGCTGCAGTGAAATACATTGTCAGGGCTGCTGTACATGAGCACATAAGTCCTCTCCATTATGTTAGCACAGCATGGAAGTCCGCATTGTGTATCTCAGTGCAGTACTACGCACGTATCACTGTACATAATAGTTCAATATCGTGCGGACAGACTCCATTTAACAAAGATATTAGCAGTATTGTATAATTTTCCTAATTATAGAGGGGATTTATAAATACTTATATAATCTGAAGCAAAGGCAATTCTGTAATACATTTATATATTTAATTGTAGGTTACAGGGAACTGGATGAACTCCAATGCAATACCATACACTTATAACTGACATCACTTACTTTACAAGCAAGAGAAATATGGAAAAGATGTAGTATTATATGGCGTTAGAGAAAATCACAGCACAACTGCCAACACAGTGAAGAAAAATCTGCCGTTGTTTTACAGAGGTTGTCTCACACCAGCAAATTACATTTATCATGTAGACAAACTTAAAGGGGTTGTCCGCTTTTTACTACTGATGACCTATCCTCAGGATAGGTCATCAATATCAGATTGGAGGACGTCTGACTCCCAGCACCCCCACAAATCAGCTGTTTGAAGAGAATGCAGGGCTCATACAAGCGATTTCTTCTCTTCATTGTTTAACTGCTCGCCATCGCAAATGCAGGGATGACCAGGTGTAATTACATGTCAGCTATCCTGTTCACGTCATTGAAGTGAATAGGACAGTCTGGTTGCAATTACACCTGCCCACTGCTGCAGTTGCGACAGCGAGCAGTTAAACAATGAAGAGAAGCCAGAGCTCGTATGAGCCCTGCATTCTCTTCAAACAGCTGATCAGCAGGGGTACCGGGAGTCGGACCCACGCTGATCTGATATTGATCACTTGTCCCGAGGATAGGTCATCAATCCACCACCTCTTTAAAATAAGGTACTTACTAATGTACTGTGAATGTCCATATTACCTCCTTTGCTGGCTGGATTCATTATCCACCACATTATACACTGCTCGTATTCAGGGATTACAACTATCCTGCAATTCAGCAGCTGTGGCTGTGTTTGCAAACAACAGAAAAAATTGAAAGTCTATGCATGTTCCTGGCTACTAGAGCATCTGGCACCTTTTTCTATAAAGGAGCTCTGAAAAATTAAATGTGGAATTACATATAAGACATGTCCTATCTTTTGCCATATCTTGCGGATCGCAGACCTATTCAAGTCAATGGGTCTGCATCCGCAGCACAAAGGGCACACAGAGTCCTTACGTTCGTGAGCATAAGCCCTTAAAGAGGTTTTCCAAGATTTTTTTTTTTTACTGATAAGATGACCTATCCTCTGGATAGGTCATCAGTATCTGATCAGTGGGGGTCCCGGGATCTAATCAGTAAAAAAAATCTCAAATATTAGGTGTTTGAGAAGGCAACGGCACTTCTGCTTTTCCTAGGCCGACTGACAACACGTTGCCTAGCACAATACCAAGCACAGCCACTATACAACGTGCAGCGTTGTGCTTCATAATCTGCAAGAAGGCAGCAGCGCTCACTGGACTATTGGTGCCTTCTCAAACAGCTGATTGGCGGGGGTTACAGGTGTCGGACCCCAACCAGATACTGATGACCTATTCAGAGAATACGTCATCTCATCAGTAAAAAAAAATCTTGGAAAACCCTTTTAAGTTACAGTATATCCAGATGGAACATGTAAATTGCAGCAGCAAAAAAATCTGGGAATCCACGGCAAAATGCACTCGAGTTAAGGCTCATACACATGACTGTAGCCTATAAAACACGCATACCGGCCATTTGAATAGAACAGAGTTATCCTTGTCCGCAAACTGGACAAGAATAGGATGTGTTCTAGCTTTTTGCGGAGCCATGGAACAGACAAATGGTGAGAATGAAGTGAATGGATCCGCATCAGACCCTCAAAAAATGCGGTTTGGATGCAGAAAAAAATACGTTCTTGTGCATGAGCCTTTACAGTGCATGCAGGTTTGTTATAGATTTTACTTGAAGTTTACCCTATGAAGAGTGAATGTGTGGTGAAGATCCGCAGTATAAACTGACTTTGTTGCTACTGTAATATGCTGTGGATAGACAGAAAGGAGGTCATTTACAAAGATGAGCGTTTTACTCTGGTCTTTGTGTCCCCCCCTGTACTGCCAGATGATTTGCCTAATTTATGATGAGGCGTGCACCTCCGGCACTCCTTCTGCATCCGAGGTCCTGGCTCCTGCCACTCCTAAGTTTCAAGAACTGCATCACAAAACACCCACGCAACACAATATTGTTGCACAAGCATTGAAAAAGTTGTCAAAATAGGGTCTTGTGACTTTTTAACGCCAATACCACTTTGCTGGTGCTGTATTTTTATGCAGGAAAACCGCTTGTAACCTGCAATGTGTATGGAATCCTTCAGGTTTTACCAAGAAACAAAGCGGCATATTCATCAATACAAATGTGACAAATGCTGAAACATGAAAAGAATAGCATTAACTGAGCTCTATAGTTATACAGCCCACCAGAGCTTCTCCTGTCACCTTAAAGAGCAGGTAAAGGGGGTACAGCTTGTAAGGCATAAGCACTGGAACCCTATCTGATATCTATCTATCTAGTATCTATCTATGATGATACGTACCTCTCTCTGTGGGGTTCCTATGCAGTGGGCGGCAGGGCTTGCAGTGTATGTGGCTTCTGTGACTGTTGCTGTTTGTTGTCATGACTTGCTTCCCTTTCTCTTTAGTGTTTAGCTGGTGTCATAGCAACTGCTGTAATCTGATCTGCCCTCATTGGTGACAAGTGCAGGTTTACCATGTCTTTCTGGGGTCCTCCTCTAGTGCACTCGGTATTCATCATGCAGTGTTACATTGTACTGATACATTTACATTTCTATATGCAGAGTGCCTGCCTGTTCTATCCCCATGAATGTATTAACTGAAGTCAGGAACAGAGAAGCGTTGCTTGTTGCCATGAGACCAGCAGGCTGCCGAGTACACAAGCAGGGGCTGGGCATGGCCGCTGCCTGTATCCCAGCAATAGGCTGGATACATTCCTCCACGCTCCGTATTTAACCTCTTCAGCTATTATGTAACAGCTTGGGGCTTTATACACTTCGCGTTTGGGGTCCAGTTTATTTACAGATATGTAGGTGAGTCGGGGCCGTGCTGGGGCCAGGACTATAGCCCCTGCAAACTAAGGCCCCATTCACACGACCGTGTGAATGGGGCCGTATCTATCCGCCAAATTGCGGGAATAGATGTGGCCCCATTCACCTCTATGGGGCTGGGAGCCGTGGCACGGAGCTAGCTCCGTGCCGCGGCTCTTTTGAAGCATGTCCTATACTTGTCCGTGCGCATGGACAAGTATAGGCATTTTCAATGGGGCCGCACGGCATGTGTTCCGAGCGCTGCGGAACACACGCCGGGCGGCTCCCGTATATTTGCGGGTCCGCAGTAATGCGGGCCCGCAAATATACATTTGTGTGAATGGACCCTTACTGAGGTACATTTATCAAAACTGGTGTAAAGCAGAAGTATCTTAGTTGCCCATAGCAACCAATCAGAATCCAGCTTTCATTTTTCAGAGCTCCTTTAGAAAATGAGAGGTAGAATCTGATTGGTTGCTATAGGCAACTGAGCCTGTTTTGCTTTACACCATTTTGATAAATCCCACTGACATTTACACCTGGAAACAGGCATAAATGTTGGCAAAAAGCTAGGTGCAAAGACCGCGATAGATGCACCTAATTTATGACAAGGTGCATACCTCATCATAAATCTTAGGGCAGCGCAAAGGGGAAACTAAGACCGGCATAAATGGACCCCAGTGATTTAGTGGTTGGTCGCTTCTGAGCTGGAAGTCAGTACTTTTAGGTGTTAGTGAACACACATAAGAGCTGCACGAATTTTGGTGCAGATTTATGTGCATTTCTGCAGCATATCCGCACCAAAATCCAAAATGTCTTATTGTGGTTTTTGCAGCAGATTTAAAGCAGATCTCAACCTTCCATTGAAAAGGGTGAAATCGTTCGCTAAAACCGCAAACATAATTGACATGCTGCAGATTTTGAAATCCCCATGTCTGGTTAATTTCCGCACGGAAAAAATCAGCAAAGTGTACATGATTAGTGTCATCTCATACACTTTGCTGGTACTGTAATACGCTGTGGATTTTGTGGAAAAACCATGTGGAAAAACCGCACATATTCCGGAACATGTGCAGGTGGCCTTATGGTACTTCCTCATGGTGTGGGTTACGTAAGTTTTTCCGCAGCATAAGGCCTCATACACACGGCCGTTGAATGGGTCCGTGATCTGTCCGCACCATAAAAAAATAGAACACGTTCTATTTTTTTTGAGGTGCGGAGGCACAGACAGATACACCACAGAAGCACTCTGTAGTGCTTCCATGGGCTTCCGTTCCGCACCGCATCTCCCAGATTGCGGACGCATTCACTTGATCCGTGATGTGGGGTGCAACAGCGGTGTGCATGAGCCCTAATACAGTAACAGCAAAGTGTATGAGATTAGACAAATCTCATGTATACTTTGGAGGAAATTTACTAAGACAGCTTTTTACAATGATATTAGTTGTTCCCCCTGCGCTGCCCTAAGATTCATGCACCTCTTCATAAATTAGGCACGTATATGGCAGTCTGTGTGCTTGTCTGCTTGTCTACTTTTTCACCTGTTTCCAGGCCCCAACATGCCCTCTGTCACACTTGGCATAAAAATGCCTGTGGAACAAATATTGTTGCACGGGCATTAAAATAGTCGCAAAAATGCCCCTTGTGACTATTTTTACGCCAGACAAGCTTTAATAAATGACCCCGTTTTTTTTTTCTTTAGGTGTGGAAATTGACCTGCCATGCGGATTGTGAAATCCACAGCATGTAGCATGGTTTTCCTCATAGACTTCAATGGGGTTATTCACAGAAAATCCTCATCAAAAATGCACCAAAACTGCAATAATTAGTGTGGATCTATGTGCATTTTTAGAAGGATTTCATGCAGGTACTTACAAGTGTGCACTGTGCAGATTTCAAAACAGAAAATCCAAATGTTTTTTTAATGCGTAGTTCTGTGCGTTTCTGCACCAGATCTGCACCAAAAACTGTGTTTTACTTGCGGTTTTTGGCGCAGATTTGATGCAGATTTTCCGGCCATTCCAATGCACAGACAACGTCCATACGGTTTCCGCAGATGGATGCAGACCCATTCAACTAGATCTGTCTGCACTGAAAAAAATAGAACGAGTTCTATTTTTTTTTTCAGTGTGGCGGCACGGACAGAAACCCAAAGGAAGCATTCCTCCATTCCAGTGTACCTTTTGGATTGCAAGTGAATGGTACCAGGGGCTCCTGGGCATCTCCTGAGAGAGCAATCTTAACTAGCCACAGGAGTGGGAGTTGCAAAGAAGTTGATGGAAAGGGGAGGAGGTTCCTTGTTCAAAAATTTGCTGAGAGGCCCAGTCATTTCTAGTTACGCCACTGGCATTAACACCTCTTTGTGGTCCTTGCACTTACGTGCAAGAGCTTCATCACCTGCTAAATGATGAGCCCTATTCTAGACGCACTGAGAGAAGCTGTGGTGGCACTTCTTTTTGGTTTCTGTGGATGGTCCCCTCAGGCCCCTGTTTTATCAGCATGAGGGCTCATGCACACAGCTGTTGACCCGCCGTGCCCGTATTGTAGACCGCAAACACTTGAATGGGTCCGCAATCTGGAAGAAGTGGTGCAGAGCCCCACAGAAACACTATGGAGTTTCTCTCCATGCCTCCTCACCCCAAAAAAAATTTCTACTTTTTTTGCGGTGCGGACGGATCATGGACCCATTCAAGGTGAATGAGTCTGAATCCGTCTGCGGCAGCTGCACGGATTATTATTATTATAATTATTATTATTATTATTATAAACCCTGATAAGGGGTATACATACATAATACAGACAATTGCAATAAACATGAACAAGACAAGTTACAGACTGGTACAGAAGGAGAGAGGGCTTCCAATCTACATGGTATGGGAGAAGCACACAGTAGGAGAGGGTAGAGCTGGTCATGACGGTATAGAGGTAGCAGGGTCACTGGTTGTAGGCTTGTCTGAAGAGGTAGGATTTCAGGTTTCTTTTGAAGGATTCCACTGTAGGTGAGAGTCAGATATGTTGGGGTAGCGAGTTCCAGAGTATGGGGGATGCCCGGGAGAAATCTTGGAGGCGATAGTGGGAAGAGGTGATAAGAGGAGAGAAGGAGGTCTTGTGAGGATCAGAGATTATGTATGGGGATATATCGGGAAAGTAGCTCTGAGATGTAGGGAGGTGACAGTTTGTGGACAGCCTTGTATGTATTTGTTAGTATTTTGAACTGAATTTGCTGGGCAATGGAGAGCCAGTGAAGGGATTGGCAGAGGGGAGAGGCAGAGGAGTAACAGGGTGAGAGGTGGATTAGTCAGGCAGCAGAGTTGAGGATAGATTGGAGGGGTGCGAGAGTGCTAGATGGAAGGCCACAGAGCAGAATGTTGCAGTAGTCTAGGCGTGAGATGATGAGGGCAAGCATTTTCGCAGACTCAAAGTTTACGAAAGCACGGATGCGGGAGATGTTTTTGGGTTGGAGGCGGCAGGTGGTGGAAAGAGCTTGGATGTGTGGTCGGAAGGAGAGGGCAAAATCCAAGGTCACTCCAAAGCAGCGGACTTGGTTGACAGTGGCCGGGGAGAGTGAGCAGCCATTGATCGTGATAGATAGGTCTGTTGGGGGTGTTGAGCAAGATGGGGGAAAGATGATGAATTCTTTATTATCCATGTTAAGTTTTAGAAAGCGAGAGGAGAAGAAGGAGGATATGGAAGATAGGCATTGTGGGATTCTGGATAGTAAGGTGGTGAAGTCTGGGCCAGAGAGGTAGATTTGTGTGTTGTCAGTAGAAAAGTGATACTGAAAGCCATAGGACTCTATGAGCTGTCCCAGGCCAAGGGTGTAGACAGAGAAGAGCAGGGGTCCTAGGACAGAGCCTTGCGGGACACCAACAAAGAGGGAATGAGACGAGGAGCGGTGTGAGAGTGGGAGACACTGAATGCCCCGTCTGTGAGGTATGATGCGATCCAGGAGAGGGCCAGGTCAGTGATGCCAAGAGATGAGAGAGTTTGTAACAGAAGGGAGTGGTCAACAGTGTCAAAGGCAGAGGACAGGTCAAGGAGAAGGGGGACAGAGTAATGTTTTTTGGTTTTGGCTGTTAGCAGGTTATTGGCGACTTTGGTAAGGGCAGTTTCAGTCAAGTGGTGGGGTCGGAAGCCAGATTGTAGTTGGTCAAAGAGGGAGCAGGAGTTGTCTGTTGATTTTTCAGGTTTTGTTGTGTGTGAGGGCGGCAACAGTGTCCAGAGCTGTACTTATTGTGGTGTTATACAAGGTGGTGGCAGCATCTGGGTCTTGGAGGGAACAAATAGTACAGCGGCAGAAGAGAGTCAGAAAGCAAGTGAAAGTCAAGATGTTTAAGGTTCCTGTGGGGGTGTGCTAGTGTGTGCACCAGGGGAGCAGCAGAAGACACCAGTGAAGAGAAGGTGAGTAGGTTGTGGTCGGATAGGGGGAGAGGCAAATTAGAAAGGTTAGATAGGGAGCACAGGCGAGTAAAGATAAGATCCAGAGTGTGACTATCTCTGTGGGTGGGAGCGGAAGACCACTGTGAGAGGCCGAAGGGTGTGCTAGAAGCTTGGAGGCGGCTGAGTGGCAGGTGTCAATGGGGATGTGCATGCAAAGTGCAGCAGAGCAATGGCTGTGTGCATGAACCCTAAAGGTTTTTGAAGGTTGGCACAATAGTGTAAAAGTCCATGTACTGTCTGTAGCCCTTATGAAGAAAATGGCTGCATTAGGTCCCAGACAATGTTTCCATGGGCACCAAGGTTTGCTGTGCATCCTGGGGATTTATGTCAATGAAAATTGAAGCTGCACCTGTAACCTCTGCTACTCCCTCAAATTCTGTATAAATAAAGGCCATACATGGGTCTCTTTGATGGAATATACTGTCTAAATGATTTTAGAAATGTGTCTTTTAGTGTAGTATTAAGCGGCCTCAGTTTGTAAAGGCGATCATGCCCTGGGTGGCTTCTTGGAAGATTTTGAAAATTGTTATTATAATGTAAGAACCCCATTAATGCCTCAAATCTACACCTTGACATTACCAAACCAAAAATTAAGATTTTCCATGCATGGCCGTCCTCCATTAATTTCTATGGGGCCACCAAAAATACCTGAGCACTCGCTCCGCTATTTCCGCCTGGCACATTGAAGTGAATGGAAGCGGTGGCCATGCAAGCGCAGTGCGCCCTCCTTCCCTTTGCCGGCTTAGTTTACGAGATACGTGCGGGTCTCACCTCTGGGAACTATACTAGCGATATGCACCCATTGTCTGAGATGGGAATAACCCTTTAATCCTAACCCTAATATAAAGTCTTAATAAAGCATTTATAAAACTGTAATAAACTGTAATACCTTTTTTCCACTTCAGTTATTGTTTCAGGTCTCTATCTCTCCTCTCACACAAGCAGAGGGAAAGAAGAAGAGGAGAAGCAGGTGATCACTGAGCCCGCTGCTTACTATACATCAGACTGTGATCGCTCTGCTTGGCGTCTCAAAGTGACCACAGCTGTGGGGGCCAATCAAATTGTTCCCTAAAATAATCTCCACCTAGATGTGAGATGACAGCTCAGGTTTGGAGATTTCAGTGCAGCATGCAGCACCATCCTATCCTAAAGTGACGCCGTAAAATGCAAATTAATGACTATCATAAAAACACGTATCATCAGTCATTAAAGGGGTTATCCAATAGCAGAAATCCCCCCACACCCATCAAAACATCTGGCAACGGGGAGTTTATGTGGCGGCCGTGCAGTCATCCAGAGGGACACAGGTGCCGGAGCTGAGTAAGTATCATCTATAGGAGGGGCCCGAGCACTGTGGGGGGTATTTCTATTATTGGATAACCCCTTTTAAGGAGTTAAATATGTTACCTCACTTTTTAAGAAACCCTCTCCCCACTGGAATAAAATTGTGACAATTCTGTGTTTCTTTAAAAAAAGTCGCAGTATAAGCATATGCCTAATTACTAGAGTTGAGCGAACGTGCTCGTAACGAGCACTGTACTGCTCGGATCCCCTGCGCATGAATGGCCGCAGGCATCCGGATCCGTCCTCACCTGACTGTAAGTCAATGGGGGCGGATCCGTTTGGTATGACACACGAGTGTGTCATACCAAACGGATCCGTCCCCACTGACTTGCAGTCGGGTGAGGAGGACGGATCCGGATGGCTGCGGCCATTCATGCGCAGGGGATCCGAGCAGTACAGTGCTCGTTACGAGCACGTTCGCTCAACTCTAGTAATTACCTAGCTTACAACACCTACTTTCCCTGCCACTTTTCAAAAGTGGTGAGCGTGGCATAAAATCCTAAAAAGTCAAAGCCAAAAAGTGTGACTTTATAAATCATATCGTACAAGGCTTCATGAATTAACCTAAATTCATTTGTAAAAATCCCATCATATTTATGCAATGCTCCATAATGCCATGCTCTTTCATGACCATCACAAAACATTAGGCACATACATGCCACTTGGTTATTTTGCCATAATGCCGACAGTGTACCACAGCCATGGTGTGAACAAAGCCCTACCTGAACAGTGCGGTTCAGAAGATCCATCATTGCCCTCTACTAGGCTGCCTCTCAATCTTGTGCTTGCCATGAAAAATGGGTCAGGAGACACCAAGGAGCTTGTATAGGAAATAGAGATGAGCGAGCATGCTCGGCCGAGCATGCTTGGGTGCAATTTTCGCGTATTTGCGTACGCATTTTAAAATTGGTACGCTAATGCATACACATATTTTAATCTGTACACTAATGCGTAAGCATTTTAAAAATTTGCACGTCATGCGTACGCATTTGTGTACAGATTAAAATATGCGTATGCATTAGCGTACCGATTTTAAAATGCTTACGCAAATACGCGAAAATTGCAGAAATAATCCGTCAACTACCACTTATGCCAAATATTGCGTAAACCTTACAGAACAAATTCACTAAGTAACAGCAGGTTCAGTGTCAGTCTTTCTTCTATATTTCCCATTCCTTTTGCATCTACACTCTCCTTTTGGTTCAAAAAGCAGGCTTCACCCTTAAAAGCTGACCGGTCAAACAGCTGATCAGCGGGGGGCCCGGGTGTGCGCTGATCAGATACTGGGTGGGGGTCTATAGGTCATCAGTACAAAAGTCTCAGAAAACCCCTTTAAGGAATCCATGCATACAGTACACACAGCGCTGTACAAGTCTTGTGCCTGCAGTATATGGACATCCGGTATGTAAACCTGTCACATTAGCATCATCACTTGAGTCCCAGTCACACATTTTTAGAGATTCAAGTTTGGTGGTGGTGTCCTATTAGTAATCATTTAGAAAGGTGCCATTTTATTAGGGCTCATGCACATGAACATATTTTTTTGTTTTTGTGTTCCGTTCTGCAAAATATGGAATGCACAGGCATGTAATCCGTATTTTTTGCGGACCGCAAAGTATATAAGGTCATGCATGAGCCCTTAGGCCCCATTCACACGTCCGCAAAAAACTCTGTTTTTACAGGACATCCGTTCCGTTTTTCTGTAAAAAACGGAAAGGATGTATCCATATGTCATCCGTTTTTTTGCGGATCCGCGGAAGGATGAATAACATCTTTTTTTTTCACCCCTCCTGGAACGGAATCCACAAATACGGATGACATGCGGATGGCTTTCCGCATGTCTTCCGCATTTATGGATGTCCCACAGACTTGTATTGGGCTACGGACCGCAAAATCGGAGGAAAAGTAGGACAGGAGGATTTCTGTTTGCGGATCCGCAAAACGGAACGGAACAGAGAAACGGATGCGGACAACATACGGTGCAATGTCCGCATTTTTTCGGGACCCATTGAAATGAATGTATCCGCAACCTATCCGCATAATTGTCCGCAATTGCGGAAACGGATGCGGACATATTATACGGACATGTGAATGGGGCCTTACTCTGTCATTCACCCTTAGGCTACATTCACACGACCCTATGTATTTTGCTCTATATATTTTGCGGGGCTACAGAATGGACATATGGATACGGACAGCACACATTAAAATGAATGGTCCTCATCCAATCCGCAAAAAAAGCGGACATGGAAACAAAATACATTTGTGTAAATGTAGTCTTATTACGAATATCGTGTTTTTGTCTGGCTGCCATAATTAAAAATAAAAAACCTCCCACACAAAATTTCTAAATCTCATTTATCATCCAGCACAATACAGCGAATCAATGTCATGAAGAAAGAGCTGTAATTAGCAAAGGTTGCTGGCCTCCAAATGTAATGTATCATTTCCTGTAGCTGCGGTGCCTGTAATTTTCTCCCTGGAGAGAATATGATATATTTGTCCCCCCAATAAAACATAATGTAACATATCTACCGCTATATCCCACACATAAATAATACTGCATACATACATATTTATGGGGAGGGGGGCACTTGTAACCTGCACTTCGCAGTGATGTACAGTTCATACAGTCTGCTGCTGACTAACTGGTTCTCAATATTTTTCTGGACAAGTGAACCAAAATTGGAGATGGCCCTGAGGCACCAGGTAGAAGACCGGTGATGCAGGAGGGGTAGGGTTTCGACCTGGCTCTCCATATCAGACCCTAGAGTTGTGGAATATATATAGCAGCTAAGCATCTTGGGTGGGAAGTATTTTCTTCAGCTTGGTGTACACTGCTCCTCTGCACACCCTGTAACGGTATATCACAGGCGCGCAGTGAGCATATGGAGCAGGCACAAGAGCTATCACCCACCTACAGCACCAGGATCAGAGATAACGCTGATCCCGGCAGTTTAGCCACTCAGATGCTGCTGTCCCCAGATCGCCACACCCCTCCCCTACAATAAAATGAAGGGTGATTATCATGGCAGCCAGGGTCCTTGTAAAGCCCCTAAGTCTGAATGTTAAGACTAAAGATGTCTTCAATACAGAAGTACTGCAGTGTATTGTACAGGCAATCGCATATCCATGTTTTTTAACTTATTAAAAAGTAAAGAAAACAATAATTTGTATCTAGTGTTGAGCAAACGTGTGTTTCAAGTCCGGCATACAAGGTTCGGGTTATCTAAGAATCCAGTTATGGATTCCGCTATCATGGACCATAACTTTATAACCTGAACCTTGTACGTTGGACTTGAAACACAAGTTCGCTCATCCCTATTTGTACCACCATGTCCGAGCTACAAAAATATCATGTTATTTATCCTGCATGGTGAACACTGTAACAAAAATTTTGTAAAATTTTAGTAAACAGCAAACTAAGCTGTAGAAACCAGTGTCAGACAGCTGCTGCCAAGGCCAATAAGATAATGGGTTGCATCAAAAGAGGCATAGATGCCCGTGATGAGAACATAGTCCTGCCACTTTACAAATCACTAGTCAGACCACACATGGAGTACTGTGTACAGTTCTGGGCTCCTGTGAACAAGGCAGACATAGCAGAGCTGGAGAGGGTTCAGAGGAGGGCAACTAAAGTAATAACTGGAATGGGTGGACTACAGTACCCAGAAAGATTATCAAACTTAGGGTTATTCACTTTAGAAAAAAGACGACTGAGGGGAGATCTAATAACTATGTATAAATATATCAGAGGTCAGTACAGAGATCTCTCCCATGATCTATTTATCCCCAGGACTGTGACTGTGACGAGGGGACATCCTCTACGGCTGGAGGAAAGAAGGTTTGTACACAAACATAGAAGAGGATTCTTTACGGTAAGAGCAGTGAGACTATGGAACTCTCTGCCTGAGGAGGTGGTGATGGTAAGCTCACTAAAAGAGTTCAAGAGGGGCCTGGATGTATTTCTGGAGGGTAACAATATTACAGGTTATAGTTACTAGAGAGGGGTCGTTGATCCAGGGAGTTATTCTGATTGCCTGATTGGAGTCGGGAAGGATTATTTTCCCTAAAGTGAGGAAAATTGGCTTCTACCTCACAGGGGTTTTCTGCCCTCCTCTGGATCAACCAGGCCGAACTGGATGGACAGATGCCTTTTTGTCAGCCTTATAAACTATGTTACTATGTAAAAGCGGCATGTTTCCCAAAATGATACCAGCTAACCCAAACAGAAATCGGCCTTTGCACGGCTCTATAAAAATAAAAACGGTGTGTCTGAATATGACAACACAACACCGTTCTAAAAAAGTTTAATTTCTTAAAAGTAGTAAAACAATAAAAACCATATACTGTATCTTTCAGATTTTAAGACACACCCCAGAAAATGTAAAAAAAATAATGTCTCTAAGGTCTGATAATGCGCACAACAAACATAGCCTGCTATATGCACACACACAGCTCTGCTACATACACACAACAAACACAGCTCTAATACATGCACACACACAGTTACGCTACATACACATAGCACTGCTACATGCTCTCACACACATGGCTTTATAACACATACAGAGGGGGAAAAAAGTATTTAGTCAGCCACCAATTGTGCAAGTTCTCCCACTTAGGCCTTATTCACACAGCAGTGTTTTGGTCAGTGATTTCCATCAGTGATTGTGAGCCAAAACCAGGTGCAGCTCTAAACACAGAACATGTGCAGATCTTTCCCTTATACCTTATGTCCGTGGAGGCTCTAATCATGGTTTTGGCTCACAATCACTGAAGGAAATCACTGACCAAAATACTGTCATGTGAATAAGGCCTAAAAAAGATGAGAGAGGCCTGTAATTGACATCATAGGTAGACCTCAACTATGAGAGACAAAATGAGAAAACAAATCCAGAAAATCACATTGTCTGATTTTTAAAGAATTTATTTGCAAATTATGGTGGAAAATAAGTATTTGGTCAATAACACAAGTTCATCTCAATACTTTTGTTATATATTTTTATTGGCAATGACAGAGGTCAAACGTTTTCTGTCTTCACAAGGTTGGCACACACTGTTGCTGGTAAGTTGGCCCATTCCTCCATGCAGATTTCCTCTAGAGCAGTGATATTTTGGGGCTGTCTCTGGGCAACACAGACTTTCATCTCCCTCCAAAGGTTTTCTATGGGGTTGAGATCTGGAGACTGACTAGGCCACTCCAGGACCTTGAAATGCTTCTTACGAAACCACTCCTTCGTTGCCCTGGCAGTGTGCTTGGGATCATTGTCATGCTGAAAGACTCAGGCACGTTTCATCTTCAATGCCCTTGTTGATGGAAGGAGGTTTGCACTCAAAATCTCACGATACATGGCCCCATTCATTCTTTCATGTACACGGATCAGTCGTCCTGGTCCCTTTGCAGAGCAACTAGGCATTGCTCAAATGCTCTCTAGCAAACTTCAGACGGGCCCAGATATGTACTGGCTTAAGCAGGGGGACATGTCTGGCGCTGCAGGATCTGAGTCCCTGGCGGAGTAGTGTGTTACTGACGGTAGCCTTTGTTGTGTTGGTCCCAGCTTTCTGCAGGTCATTCACTAGGTCCCCCCGTGTGGTTCTGGGATTTTTGCTCACAGTTCTTGTGATCATTTTGACCCCACGGGGTGAGATCTTGCGTGGAGCCCCTGATCGAGGTAGATTATCAGTGGTCTTATATGTCTTCCATTTTCTAATTATTGCTCCCACAGTTGATTTCTCACACCAAGCTGCTTGCCTATTGCAGATTCAGTCTTCCCAGCCTGGTGCAGGTCTACAATTTTGTTTCTGGTGTCCTTCGACTGCTCTTTGGTCTTCACCATAATGGAGTTTGGAGTGTGACTGTTTGAGGTTGTGGACAGGTGTCTTTATACTGATAAGTTCAAACAGGTACCATTACTACAGGTAATGAGTGGAGGACAGAGGAGCTTCTTAAAGAAGAAGTTACAGGTCTGTGAGAAACAGAAATCTTGCTTGTTTGTAGGTGACCAAATACTTATTTTCCACCATAATTTGCAAATAAATTCTTTAAAAATCAGACAATGTGATTTTCTGGATTTGTTTTCTCATTTTGTCTCTCATAGTTGAGGTCTACTAGAGATGAGCGAACGTGCTCATAACGAGCACTGTACCGCTCGGCTCCCCTGCGCTCGCATGGGCGCAGGCAGCCGCTTCCGTCGGGTGAGGAGGACGGAAGCGGCTGCCTGCGCCCATGCGAGCGCAGGGGAGCCAAGCGGTACAATGCTTGCTACGAGCACGTTCGCTCATCTCTAAGGTCTACCTATGATGTCAATTACAGGCGCCTCTCATCTTTTTAAGTGGGAGAACTTGCACAATTGGTGGCTGACTAAATACTTTTTTTCCCCACTGTACATACATAGACATAAGGGACATCTTTTATAAAAAAAATAAAAAAATAATTTTTCTTCCCATCCTGGCCCGACGACACCCACCGGTGACATCACCAAAGGTCCTTAAACGGGTTGTCTCACTTCAGCAAATAGCATTCATCATTAGGAATAGGCTAATTTCATATTTTGAAGTTCGTTTTTGGTTCGGTTGTGGTATAAACTGAATTGCGTTATGGATTCCGTTACCATGGACCATAATGCAATTCCTTTAGAGTCATTCCGTTATTCATTCCGTCATAATATGTCTATGACCTGCATAACAGATCCGTCCGGTTTGCATTATTTGGAGGACTGCAAATTGCAAGGCAGACCGTGGTGCTTCTGCATGCGGATCGTGGACCCATTCACTTCAGTAGGGTCCGTGATCTGCATCCGATAGTGCACACAAGTTTTATTTTTTTGTGGTGTGGAGGCACGCAGGACTTTTGTATCCACTTCAAAAAGCATCTTCTGAGCGGAAACCTAACGGACCACATTATAGTCTATGGGCTCTGAAGGCTCCCTTCAGCTCAATTATGTCCCGAATCCGTCCTTTCCGTTCTCCTGTTCCTATAACGGAGCACCTTATGCATGGGATTGAAACTGATCCGTTTTTATTACAGGATCCAGTAAAAAAAAAACGGATCCTGTTGCATCAGTTGTCATCCGTTTGAGTCATTTCTGTATGAGATCCGTTTTTAAAGGCTACTTTCACACTTGCGTTGTAAGGATCTGTTTGTGAGATCCGTCACAGGCTCTCATAAACGGTCCAAAACTGATCAGTTTTGTCCTAATGCATTCTGAATGGAAAAGGATCCGTTCAGAATGCATCAGTTTTGCTTCAGTTTGCTTCAGTTCAGGCAGTATTCCGTTTAGGAGGCGGACACTAAAACGCTGCTTGCTGCATTTTGGTGTCCACATGAAGAAACTGATCCAAACTGATCTGTCATGACTCACAATGTAAGTCAATGGGGACGGATCCGTTTTGTCTGACACAAAAGAAAACGGATCCGTCCCCCATTCACTTTCAATGGAGTTCATGACGGATCCGTCTTGGCTATCAACCAGATCTGTTCAGAATGGATGCAGACGGTTGTATTATCATGACGGAAGCGTTTTTGCTGATTCATGACGGATCCAGCAGAAACGCTGATGTGAAAGTAGCCTTAGGGTGGGTTCACATCAGCGTTATGCTTTCCGTTTGTGTTTTCCGTTATAACATGGTTATAACGGAAAATAACGGAAACCATAAGACAGAAGTCAAAACGGAAGCCTTTAGCCTTCATTGACAATGAATGGGGACAAAACTGAAGCGTTTTATTCCGGTATTGAGCCCCTATGACGGAACTCAATACCGGAATTATAAAACACTAGTGTGAAAGTAGCCTTAGGCCTCTTTCACACAGGCGTCACGGATTAAGTCCGGATGCGTTCCGGAAAATCCTCAAGCAATCGCAGTCAGTTTTGACTGCGATTGCGTACGTTCGTTGAGTTTTTTCCGCATGGGTGCGAAGCGTTTTAATGCGTTTTTCATGCGCGTGATCAAAAACAGAATGTTTACAAACAAATCGGAAATCTAGCCCGTGTGAAAGGGGCCTTAGGCCTTGTTCACACATCAGTTATTTGATCAGTTATTTCCATCAGTTATTGTGAGCCAAAACCAGGAGTGGAGGCTACACAGTGATAAAGTATAATGAAAAGATCTACAACTGCTCTGTATTTTTGACCCGTACCTGGTTCTGGCTCACAATAATTGATGGAAATAACTGATCAAATAACTGAGGTGTGAACAAGGCCTTAGATGGAAACAAAAGTACTGCATGTAGGACTATTTTTCCTGTCTAAAAAACAGATCTCAGACTGAGGCCTCTTTCACACTAGCGGCAGCACGGATCCGTACTGCCGCTGATACATGTGTGCAGCCAGAACAGCAGTCCGGCCCCACACATGTTGACACGGACATTGGGACAAGACACAGAGAACATACATATATACACACAAACACATACATACTTACATACTCCAGCCAGGGACGCTGGCAGCACGTCTTCATGCGCCTCCTGCGCGCAGTGATGACGATTCCCCACAGCACCCTCTGCTGGGCACAGTGGGGAAACGTCATAGCTGCGCACAGGAGGCGCGTGAAGACATGCTGCCGGCGTCCTTGCCTGGAGTATGAGTATGTATGTGTTTGTGTGTGAGTATGTATGTTTGTTCTCTGTATATGTGTAGCCGGATCCGGAATGACCCCCCATTGCAAGTCAATGGAGGACAGATCCGGATTACTAGTGTGTCACACCAAACAGATCCATCCCCATTGACTTTTATTGAGGGTCATTCCGGATCCGTCTTGGTGCGGATGCCTGGACCGGAGAGAAAACCGCACTCAATACCGGAATTTAAAAACGCTAGTGTGAAAGTAGCCTGAAATGGCTCAAACTGATGACAACTGATGCAACAGGATCTGTTTTTTTTTCCTCTCTCTCTTCTTCTGACGGATCAGAAGAACGGAAAGCTAAACAGTGATGTGAATGCACCTAGTTCTTTGTGGCCAGATGAAGGCTATCATACAATATAAAACGGTCAATGGCTTTTTATTTTAATCCCACATCCTCCAGGTGCAGGGCTGTTTCTGGCGTTTTCCCACAGGCATTATCTGCAGGACCTGAAAAAGTCCGTAGAAAAACCAAAATGACAGAACGCCACCAAAAATTTAAAAAATGCTCGTTACATATACAAAAAAAAACTCGCCAGAAAATATGCCCGTGTGAGGGAGCCACTGCCTAGGCTGAAAGCCATTGCCTCAATACCTTCACGTTGTAAACCACGTACACCCACTACGCATCACCCATCTTTGACGTAAACTTGCTCAGGCACAAACAGCAGCCGCTCCATGCGCTTATCAATGCACAATTTCGCAAGCCGGTGCGACGTATCTGTCACACCGCCTATTGACAAAATAAAGCTAATTGAAGACGAAGAAAAAAAACACGAGGGGCGCGGCCTATCAGAACATGCGCCTTGGGACCTGGGATGATGGGTACGGTGACTAGCAGCGTGTGACGTCAGCAGGAGGCGGGAACACGGGTCTGTTTCAGTGGAGCTGCGGTCGTGCTTTCTAGGATCCTCACCGGGGACAAAACGTCACGTGAGCTGTACGGTGTTTGCGAGGGAGGAATGGCGGAGGCGCAGCCCTCAGGTACTATTTGAGGAGATCCGTTCACTTCCCAATGACTGAGTCTGTTGTGTGTCATATGGCAGTAGACTGTGACGTGTAGTTTGTGTATGCCTCTATGGTTTGTCTGCTGGGCAGGACAGTGTATGCCTTCAGCAGCCCTCCCAGTGTTATAGATGCCTTCAGCACGTCAGCAGCCCTACCAGTGTTATAGATGCCTTCTGTCCTGTCAGCAGCCCAGCCAGTGTAATAGATGTCTCCTGTCAGCAGCCCTGCCAGTGTAATACATGTCTCCAGTATGTCAGCAGTATGGCCAGTGTAATAGATGCCCCCTGTCAGCAGTATGGCCAGTGTAATAGATGCCCCCTGTCAGCAGTATGGCCAGTGTAATAGATGCCCCCTGTCAGCAGTATGGCCAGTGTAATAGATGCCCCCTGTCAGCAGTATGGCCAGTGTAATAGATGCCCCCTGTCAGCAGTATGGCCAGTGTAATAGATGCCCCTGTCAGCAGTATGGCCAGTGTAATAGATGCCCCCTGTCAGCAGTATGGCCAGTGTAATAGATGCCCCTGTCAGCAGTATGGCCAGTGTAATAGATGCCCCCTGTCAGCAGTATGGCCAGTGTAATAGATGCCCCCTGTCAGCAGTGGCCAGTGTAATAGATGCCCCCTGTCAGCAGTATGGCCAGTGTAATAGATGCCCCCTGTCAGCAGTATGGCCAGTGTAATAGATGCCCCCTGTCAGCAGTATGGCCAGTGTAATAGATGCCCCCTGTCAGCAGCCCGGCCAGTGTAATAGATGCCCCCAGTCCTGTCAGCAGCCCGGCCAGTGTAATAGATGCCCCCAGTCCTGTCAGCAGCCCGGCCAGTGTAATAGATGCCTCCTGTCAGCAGCCCGGCCAGTGTAATAGATGCCTTCCTGTCAGCAGCCCGGCCAGTGTAATAGATGCCCCCTGTCAGCAGTATGGCCAGTGTAATAGATGCCCCCTGTCAGCAGCCTGGAAATTGTATTTCTCCCTGTCAGCAGCCCAGCCAGTGTAATAGATGCCTCCTGTCAGCAGCCTGGAAATTGTATTTCTCCTGTCAGCAGCCCAGCCAGTGTAATAGATGTCTCCTGTCCTGTCAGCAGCCCGGCCAGTGTAATAGATGTCTCCTGTCCTGTCCTGTCAGCAGCCCGGCCAGTGTAATAGATGTCTCCTGTCCTGTCAGCAGCCCGGCCAGTGTAATAGATGCCTCCTGTCAGCAGCCCGGCCAGTGTAATAGATGTCTCCTGTCCTGTCAGCAGCCCGGCCAGTGTAATAGATGCCTCCTGTCAGCAGCCCGGCCAGTGTAATAGATGCCTCCTGTCAGCAGCCCGGCCAGTGTAATAGATGCCTCCTGTCAGCAGCCCGGCCAGTGTAATAGATGCCTCCTGTCAGCAGCCCGGCCAGTGTAATAGATGCCCCCTGTCAGCAGTATGGCCAGTGTAATAGATGCCCCCTGTCAGCAGCCTGGAAATTGTATTTCTCCTGTCAGCAGCCCAGCCAGTGTAATAGATGCCTCCTGTCAGCAGCCTGGAAATTGTATTTCTCCTGTCAGCAGCCCAGCCAGTGTAATAGATGTCTCCTGTCCTGTCAGCAGCCCGGCCAGTGTAATAGATGTCTCCTGTCCTGTCCTGTCAGCAGCCCGGCCAGTGTAATAGATGTCTCCTGTCCTGTCAGCAGCCCGGCCAGTGTAATAGATGCCTCCTGTCAGCAGCCCGGCCAGTGTAATAGATGTCTCCTGTCCTGTCAGCAGCCCGGCCAGTGTAATAGATGCCTCCTGTCAGCAGCCCGGCCAGTGTAATAGATGCCTCCTGTCAGCAGCCCGGCCAGTGTAATAGATGCCTCCTGTCAGCAGCCCGGCCAGTGTAATAGATGCCTCCTGTCAGCAGCCCGGCCAGTGTAATAGATGCCCCCAGTCAGCAGTATTAGTGCTGATAGAGCTGTGCTTGTAGCATTGGAGAACTGGATGGCAGAGAACTTGTTGCAGCTTTGTTATGTAATAGATTACGCTTTGGATGCGTTGCTTGCTGTGCTCGGTTGTGTGTAGGTAAGTACCATAGGCACCTTCATTGTGTCACCTCCGTTGACCACGCTACAACTACACGGCCTTTCCTGCTTCATGGACGTTGACTGTGATTCTGCATTGATTGCTGAGGAATGAAGTTAAGCTTGAATTGTGTGACAGTCTTGATTCTTCCAGGTGTCACATGGCACCAGCGTTGTCCGGCCCTTACCCTCCTGATCGGGGGTCTCTGTACAGACCCCACAGTCCGCTGAGCAGGCAGAGGGGCCAGACCCACACGATCGAGGTGAATGTGATAACCTCACAGTGAGTCAGTGCAGGGTCCTGTTCTGGCCTCCCCTCTGTTCTCTGACAGGATCGCACAGCGTTATACGGATTTATAATGCTGTGTAACCCTTAGGGGAGGTTCACATGAGGAATTTTGAAACCGCTCTAAAATATCAGCATAGGATCCACTCAAATTCCGGATCAGCAAAACAGATACCGGCCGTGCGCGTTCCGTATTTTGGAGAACTGAACAGTCGGCCCCTAACAGAACAGTCCTATCCTTGTCCATAATGCGGACAATATTAGGACATGTTCTGTCTTGTGCGGAACGGACATACAGAAACTGAATGCAAACTGAGTCATTTCTGACGCTTGTGTCTGGCTGGCCTAAGACCCTGTTCACATTTACATTCTAAGCCTCCTTCAGGGGATTCCGTCATATTAGACGGAAAGAATGGAGCCAATACAAGTCAGTGGGGAACGTTGGGCGCCACTGGGAGCTATGAGATGATGGCTCAGGCACTCTGCTCTTTCTATAAGTTAAGGGGGGTAATGGAGGTGTCCTTATGATGCAGTTAGTATTACATACGGCTATCGGGCTGCAGACTCCATTCTGCCCTGCGGTCATGTGACTGCACAATTCTGTCATTCGATGTCCCATCCCTCGTGGCATGTCCTCTTAGAGCGTCCGATCATTCCATTAGAGTGGAGGAGCGCTGATGCGGACATGGTGTCTTTGAGCTACGTTTGGTCTGGACAGAGATCCGCAGCAGCTCCGGGCTGTTGTAGATATCATCCTGGCACATGGACAGCCAAAGTGCCTCCGCCTTATAAATTAGTGGCATCCTCCATAAAACGCCAGTCTTTGATAGATCTCCTCCATAGTTTTTTTAGTGGTGTTCTTTGGTGTAGCTCCAGATCTTGGCTGAAGGTCTATGGGAGATACGATATGCAGGACATATCATTGTTCGTTAGGGGGGCTTTTTCTGTCTTTTTTGCTTCTTTTCTTGCTGTTTTTTTCCAGCCAACATCTTCTCTATAGGGAAAAATCCTAGAAAAAACAATGCAGATTTAAAAAAAAAGTGCCAGCGATTATTCCAGTAAGGAAACGCTAGAGCCAACTTCATATGTGTACGGACCCCGAGGCCACTTCTTGAGTGCAGGTTTGCTGTACCGCGCTCTTGGCATTAGGCGAGTACAGTAGGAATTCATAAATGATTAGGGTTCTGTGAGCATTGTTCAGGAATTGTGGCCATCACACGGATCGTTGTTTCCTATACCTAGCACTCGTGTGTGAAACTGGCCGACCCCTTCATGAGAATTAGATTGTGCTGAAATACCAAGCACCGCCACTATACAATGTATGGCACCGGACGTGGTACCGTATTCTATGACAGCTGTTTGTTGGAGGCCAGCATTTAATCCTGGGGAAAACAAATGGAACCGAGCCATAGTGCTGATGTATATTGGGGTCGTTTGTTGGCCGTCTTTATTGATGCTACTTTCACACTAGTGTTTTGTTTTTTTTTTTGATCCGTCGTGGATCTGCAAAAACACTTCCGTTACAATAACAAAAGCGCATGCATCCGTCATGGACGGATCCGGTTATATTATGTCTCATATAGCCATGATGGATCCATCAGGAATTCCATTGAGGAGAGATCCATTTATTGTGTCAGAGAAAACTGATCCGCCCCCATTGATTTACATTGTGTGTCAGGATAGATCTGTCTTGCTCTGCACCACATCGCAGACAGAAAAACACTGCTTGCAGCGTTACTCTGTCCGCAATGGGGATGCAACCAAACGGGTACGTTTTGTCCCCATTGACAATGAATGGGGACAAAACTGAAGCGTTTTCTTTTGCTATTAAAGGGTTTCTGTCACCAGATTTGGGCATACTAAACAGGATGGCATTTGCAATGTGCAAATGCCACCTGATGCCCAATCTGGTTTTCTTACAGTAATCAGATCAGCCGTTTTCTTAAAAAAAGCACTTTTATAATATGTAAATTAGGCGTACTAGGTGCAAGAGGCGTTTACCTTGCACCTAGTAATCGCCGTGTTCCTACCTCTAGTGCCGCCTCCTTCTTCCTGATTGACAGGGCCAGGCAGCTTGCTCGATGAGCTGCCGGCCCTGACCTCGATCGAAATCCCGCGCCTGCGCCGTGTAGGCTAAATTCTGCGCAGGCGCAGATAGTTCACCCGGCCGCCCGGCTCCTGCCTCTCTCACTGCGCCTGCGCCGTGCGGAGTAAAAGCGGCGCAGGCGCAGTGAGACCCGGGAGCCGGCGGAACTCACTGCGCCTGCGCCGCTTTTACTCCGCACGGCGCAGGCGCAGTGAGAGAGGCAGGAGCCGGGCGGCCGGGTGAACTATCTGCGCCTGCGCAGAATTTAGCCTACACGGCGCAGGCGCGGGATTTCGATCGAGGTCAGGGCCGGCAGCTCATCAAGCAAGCTGCCTGGCCCTGTCAATCAGGAAGAAGGAGGCGGCACTAGAGGTAGGAACACGGCGATTACTAGGTGCAAGGTAAACGCCTCTTGCACCTAGTACGCCTAATTTACATATTATAAAAGTGCTTTTTTTAAGAAAACGGCTGATCTGATTACTGTAAGAAAACCAGATTGGGCATCAGGTGGCATTTGCACATTGCAAATGCCATCCTGTTTAGTATGCCCAAATCTGGTGACAGAAACCCTTTAATGGATCTCAATACCGGAAAATATTCACTCTAGTGTGAAAGTATCTTGAGTTGCTCTGTGCACCAAGAATATAAAATGTAAGTAACCTGTGACCGGTGGTACGTGTCAGCAGCAGGGGGGTCACTGACCTTTACATAATACAGGTCTGTGCATTGTTTAGAGTTGTCAGGCTGATGATAGATCTGCTATAATGACCTGTAAGTCGCCTGTGTTATTACTATGGTGGTGGTATTTTATTAGGGATGGGTGTTGTATCCGTTAACCCTGCTCCTAGAGGCTCTGTTGATTGACAGGACCAGGCAGAGAAGAAACACTCCATTCACCATAGCTTGCAAGGGCCTTCAATGATGTCATGACCATGTGATCAGTCACATGGTTAGGATCACACAAACAGCCTGTCTCCTCCTAAACCATGTGACTGATCACATGGTCATGACATCATTGAAGGTCCTTGCAAGCTATGGTGAATGGAGTGTTTCTTCTCTGCCTGGTCCTGTCAATCAACAGAGCCTCTAGGACAGTGATGGCGAACCTTTTACAGACTGAGTGCCCCAAACTGTAACCCAATACCCAAATATTTATCACAAAGTGCCAACAAGGCAATGTAACCTGAATACTACAGTCCAATACAGTATATCTTCCAGGTACTTTATCATTTAGCTATAATAACCTGCCTACATTCAATGCGCTGCCTGTGCCGTTCATAGCATGCCCTGTGCTGATGAATGGCAGGAAAAGTCTAAGGCATATTGGTACATCATAGACTGTTTCCAGGGTGCGAGTGCCCACAGAGAGGGCTCTGAGTGCCACCTCTGGCACCCGTGCCATAGGTTCGCCACCACTGCTCTAGGAGCAGAGGTAACGCCCCTTACACCTAGGAGCCTTATTAGCATAAAATAAAAGTTCATTTTATATAAAAATGGGGGTACCAGTAAATAAAACCGATATATATTTGGAATCAGGTGACATTAGCACATCTCTAATGTCAGCCTGATTCATACCGAAAAAACTGGTGACAGAAACCCTTTAAGATTTTTCCATATTACTATCTGTATTAAAACACATAAAACACTGCATGTACGGTCCGCTCTCCTTTACTTTGTGGGCAGATATTGGGGGGCATATCCTAGCAATATGCTTCCAATGTATGACATGGGTCAAGGGTTCAGCGCTGAATCTGGACATAACCCCTTCTTCATCATTTCAGGCTCCAATGCTCTCCCTTGCCCTTTGCTGCATAGCGCAGGGCAAGGGCTTTTTCTTCATATCCAGTGAAATACCGGGCTTTCTTACAGTATGCTAGGGCAGGGCTAAAGACCAGTGCCAGGGATGTCACCAGGATCACTACTAGGCGGAAGGCTCTGCCCAGCAGTGTAAATGTAAAGAAACCAGCCCTTGAAGTGCTCTAACAACCACTTTAATGTACTGTACTGACATGATGATGTGGGCACAGTACAGATAGGAATGGGCTGTATCATAATCAGGCAGTTCCTGGGTCAGGGAAGCCAATGCTGGTCTGGGAGATGCGGTCGCTACACAGACCTTATTTCCCGAGCCACAATCATGTGATTTAACCCTTTGTGCACTGACATGTATGCATATATTAGTTAAAAAAACCCTGTATTATACATATCTGCCCGTGTAAAGCGACCCTAATTCTTGCCCACTTTCTTTTTAGCGTTCTACAGCTATCTGGTTGTCTCCTGGTTAAACAGATCCCTGTTTCATGTTCAGTATGGCTTTCTGAATGTTTTGAATAGCTGGATTAGGAATGCAAATGATCAGACATATGGGGAGAGTCACGTCTCGGCACACAAATGTTATGTTTACTAAGGCAAATGCAGTTATCTCTAATGAATAGCCAGCTCAATGTACTCACAGATTTGTCCTTTGTTTCAGGGCTCACAAAGTATAACCCTGAGGCTGCCGACTTTGTCCCTAGAGAGCACTTGAGTCATCACCCAGGCTGGAGAAATCATGGGAGAACTGAAAGCAATAGAAATTGGCCTAGAAACTTACCTTCCTCTCATCAGCATCAGCCACCAAGGGAGAGCAATCATGACAGCCCTTCTCAGAAAGTGCACTCCTACAACAGCTCTGCCTCAAGTAACCAGGCAAGAGGCCAGCACGGGTCTCCAGAAATCAGCAACAAACCTGTAAAGAATCACAGCTTTCAGAATCAAAGGTGGCATCGCTCTAGGAGTGAGAGATCTCACAATAGGAACCATTCAAGACAGCCTCTTTCTGATACTTCAGCAAGGTCATCCTTTGTTGCAACCACACCGCTAGGTGACTGGCGTGTACGGACAAGAGATCCCAATGATTTATGCTCATCAGAAAGTGAGAAAGAATTTGGCAGTGCTGACAGTCGCGGTGCCAAGCCAAAGAGACTAACCCATGTGTCAGGGGGATCTCTCAGAGGACCTCGTGACAGAACTAAACTTACATATGACAGGGAGAAACGGGTAGCTCCAAAGCAAAAAACTGATGAGTTGTTTGAGAACATTCCACCCCGAGATTTTGGGAAATCAGGGACACCTAAGGAGGATCATTTTAAAAGTAGAATTGATCGGTGTGATGGAGCAACGGAGAACAAGCAGAAGCATTCGGCTTCTTTTAATAGGCCATCACGAGAACCACTGGATTGGAAAAAACCTCAGGATGATGTTCAGACATTTAAGCGAAACGAAGCTCAGAGCAGCAAGTTGTCGAGATATGACAAAAGCCAACCAGCTACATTTCCATCCAAGGAGAAGAAGAGCGATCGGGGAACAGAACCTCCTCTTTCTAACACCTATAAAGAGCCGAAGTCTCGTGGACATCACTGGGTTGCTGATGGTGACAAACCAGCAGGAAGGAAGCATCCATCTCATGACCGTGCTTCAAAGTCATCTGTGCAGCCAGGCTTTAGTAGACAGTGGAAGAAGCATGATTTACCAAAGAGCAAGGAAACGCATACAGGTAAGGTCATCTACATGATGGTATGAAAAATAAAATGCTATGGTGTCTTGGTTTTTCTTGGAAGAACTTATCTCTCTCAATGTGGAGAGACATGTTTGATTGCATCTAAGAAGAGCGTGAAAAGTGATTGTGTATTGTAACAGCATGTTAAAGAAAAGGTGTGATCAGAAAATGACTTGGTGAGAAAATACTTAAATATTACTTTATGATAAATATATTCTGAAATACCTTTCATTAGTTATAATGCTCTGTGGAGCAATCATCAGGGGAAACAAAATGGCCGCTGTCCCATTAATACACACCAAACCTGTCCTGATCACACAGCAGGACAAGTTACTTCATAACACTGAGATAAACAGCTGCCTCATCTTCCTCTCTGCTCTACTTGTCAGGGATTATGATCCTGAATACAGATCTTTAGCTGGCTGTCTGGGAAATTTAGGTCATGAGGAGACATAAAGTACAGAGAGGACGGACAGGACAGGCTGTGTTAATGGAGACTGCATACAAATGCTGCTCATTAGCCACACCCCCAACATCCTCTCATGTCTCCTCATCATCTCCATTTCCACAGAGATTCACCTGTATTCAGGATCGTAATCCCTGACGAGCAGAGAGGAGGATGAGGCAGCTCTATGATTGCTCCCCAGACAAAATGAACCATTATAACTAATGAAAGGTATTTGTGAATATATTTATTATAAAATAATATTTAAGTATTTTTTTAGTTCCTGGAGAACCCTTTTAAGAATTGTTGGTATTTTTTGTTTCTGTGCTACTTCAGGCTGCAGCTATTGATTATTTTGGTAATCAAGTAATCCATTGATTAATCCAAGTCCTCTGTGCCATCAGCTCCCCCAGTTTCATCAGTCCTCTGTGCCATCACCCCCCCAATGCCATGAGTCCTTTGTGCCATCATCCCCTCTGATGCCAGCATGCCCTCCTCCCCCCCCCCCCAGTGCCATGAGTCCTTTGTGCCATCATCCCCTCTGATGCCAGCGTGCCCCCCCAGTGCCATGAGTCCTCTGTGCCATGAGTCCTCTGTGCCATCCCCCCCCCAATGCCATGAGTCCTCTGTGCCATCATCCCCTCTGATGCCAGCGTGCCCTCAGCTCCCAGAGTGTCACCATCTCCACTCCAGCAGCTTTTTAATACTTACCTTTCCTGTAGGGGACCCGTTCCACAATTCCTTTATCAAGGCACACAACATCAGGTCATAGTGCACACATACGTGAACTATGTCCTGACGATGTGTCAGTATTCAGTGCAGTGCGCGGTCTGGCGGGTGACCACGGAGCGGTGAGTAGTAGCAAGTGCTTTACTCTCGCTCTGTGGTCACATGACAAAATATTTGCATCGAGGTTTTTTTTTTGTGTCGAATTACTCGATTCAATTCAGACCTAGTGCTACTATCTGTATCAAAAGTAAATCCTGATATCTTAGAGTTTGTACTCTAGTATTGGACTGACACTTCCTGTTCTGTAGAGATCACTTTTCAGCAGTCATCTCCTTATCCGCACAGGTAGGATTACAGTGACAGATAACACCTATATTCAGATATCACGGGATCCACCATTTACAATAGGTGATAGTCATAGTATATCTACTCCCCTGCCCTGCACAATCATCTCTGCACTGACCACCGAACATGCCTAGAATACTTTCCCCCTAGAGATTACAGGGGTATTCCATTAGTAGTTATTCCCTATCCAATTATTAGATCGGTGAAGTACTAATGCTGCTGAAATGAACGGAGCAACCAGTTACACATGCGCATTGCCCCTCCATTCATTTTTATCCAGAGATAGCCAAGTACGGTGCTCGGCCATCTCATCCCACAGTAATGAATGGAGCAGGCGCACGCATGTCCAACCAGCCACTCCGTTTATTTCAGGGCGTACGGAGCTCTCTTCCCGTGATCAGTGGAGGTCCCAGCGGTATAACCCCCACCTGTCTAATATTTATCCCCTAAAAACTGGAATACCCCTTTAAGACTGTATATTGTTGTGTTTTTTTAGCAATAACTTTCTAGTGGCTGGAAGTAGCACTGTCCCTTTAAGACAGGGTTCACTTTGTTGTATTTTGTCCACTGCTGTATTTCTGGGCAGCATTCAGGTTTTAGGACGGTCCACGGTTGTAAGGGTTTTTTATAAGACACACAGACTCACTCGGGTTGCTAGGCAAATTGCAATTAGCCAGGTAAGAGTAAAATAGAAGATTTCCCGGCCTACTCCATTATGTAACCACAGGCAGTAAACGGCCTGCAATAACTGTACCCATTGTCATGCGGGACATTCTTCTATGTGACCTATTGTTAAATTATGTTTAATTGGTTTTAAAAAGGCACAGTGCATGTCTGGAAAACTGCCATAGAAGTCAATGAGGTCCCCTCCTGACCATTGTGTCTATGGCCCATGGGGCTGCTGTAACTATCAGATCGTGGGGGTCCTACTGCTGGGACCACCACAGATCACAAGATGGGGGACCCCGTACCCCCTGCAGCTCCCCTGAAATGACCGGAGCAGTCAGTCGCACATGCATGCAGCCACTCCATTCATTTCTATGATGGCTGTACTTGGCTATCTCCGGAATTCCCATAGAAATGAATGCAGCCGCTGCATGCATGTGCGACCGACCGCTACGGTCATTCCAAGGGAGCAGCAGGGGGTACGGAGCCTCCTTTCTTGTTCTGTGGATAGGGGATAACATTTACGTACCGGAATATCCCTTTAAATCTGGGCCAGCTCCTGGCTAGCATAGACTTTAGTTTCTAGCTCACAGAATTCCCATAGAAATGAATGGAGCAGCCGCGCATATGCGACCGGCCGCTCTGGTCATTTTTGGGGAGCAGCAGGGCGTACGGGCCCCGTTCTTGTTCTGTGGATAGGGGATAACATCCCTTCAAATCTGTGCCAGCTCCTGGCTAGCGTAGACTTCAGTTTCTGGCTCATAGAGTGCCAGAGATGCAACTAACTTATTGAGAGGTATTTGCTTCTTAATAAATGTGCTTCTTATTCCAGAGCAGGAGGATCCGGTATGGGAACGCCGGTCTTCATAAATATCCCCCGCAGTAATTAGGCCTATATAATGCATTACTTTACCATGTAATTGTAGTGCTGCCAAGGCAGCGATCTCCAAGTTGTAGCTGGTCATTCCACCTCTAAAGGTGGTCTCTCGCTTCTGTAAAGAAAAGCTGGTTGCTCCTGAAAACGAGTAACAGCCCAGTTTTAGATCTGCTGTTTCTTTTGCAAGAGATTAACAATGGCTGAAGTCTTTATTGCCATGAAGTTGTAGCACAGTATTCGGAAAGCGCTTTGAGATATATATATATATATATCACAGAGAAATCACTGGCAGTTTTCTGGTGACATGTCTTATATTTGCTATATTGTACTGATGACTTCACGAGTGTTTCATAGAATTTAGAAACACTTGGCTGTGAAAATGAAAAATTTCATTTCTTCCAATTCTTCCAAACATTCTTCCAAATGTTGCTTTAGTTCCAAATTTTTCATTTTTGCAAAGGGTATACCGCTTGGGCATGCTGCAGGTTCCAAAAGAGAAGAAGCGCCATATGGCTTTTAGAGGGCAGATTTTCCTCGAATGGTTCTCAGGTGCCATTTCATGTTTGCCAAGCCCGTGAGGCATCAATACAGAGTAAAACCCCAAAAAGTTACCCGTTTTTGGAAACTAAACCCTTCCAGGAATTAACCTAGGGGTATAGTGATTGGCTTGACCTGAAAGATGTTTCATAGAATTTTTTTTAAATTGGGACAAGAAATAAAACATTACATTTTTTTTATTTGCTAGTTTATTAGAGCTAGGCATGTATACCTGAGTTAGTCTGTCACTGATTGCCAAAAGATCTGTAATTACCTTATAATAACGTCTTTCATTAATATCCTCTGTCCCTTAAAAGACAGTTGCTAGGGCTTGTCTGTCTTTCCTTTAGTCTAAACAGAAAACAGAGGGGCGCTCCTCTACACTTTAGGCTTCAGTGAGGAGGCTTGTCTCTCAGTAATCCAATCTGATTGGCTGGCAGGAAGCTGCCTGCTACAGCAAGTGTGTATGAAGTGAGGGAAGGCAGTTTTGACCTCAGAGAACTGGTAGAGGAGCCATCTTGAGAAGATCCTCATATTTTAGGGGTTAAAACAGCTATAACTGAGGTAAAAAATCAAGAAAAATAGTGGTATTTGAAGATACTAAAGATTGCTTTATGCTGCAGCAACAGTAACAAATGCTAAAATAGATTCAGAGAAAGAGCTCTATATGCATTTCAGGCCTAGTTTTGTGATTTATACAGCATTAGCCAACTGCAGAGGCTCTGAAGGGAAATAAAAAAAAAAAAACAAAAACAAAAGAAACCCTCCAAAAGTGACCCCCTATTTTAAAGTTTTTCCTCACATATTTGCAAGTTTTCCACACATATATACCATTTCAGTGCCCAGTTGTGCCCAGTATGTGCCAGTGTGAAGTCAGTCCCCTTATTATGCTGTGATTCATGGTTTTATAAACACCCTACATGTGGCCCTAATATTTTGCCTGAACATACAACAGGTCTAAGGAGTAAAAGAGCACCATGTGCATTTGAAGCCCAATGTGGTGATTTTATGCATCTTGTGCCGACAACTGTAGAGGTTCTGGGGTAAAATAATAAATGGAACTACCGAGAAGTGACTACATTTTGGAAAGCTTGCCCCTCAAGGTATTAAGGAATGAAGTGAGCATTTTGTCATCACAGGTATTTTTCAGAAATGAATGCTCAACGAACTGTGCAAAATAAAAATTGCAATTTTTCAACAGATATGGCTTTCAGTGCCCAGCATGTGCCATCTGAGACTCGCACTCCTTGAATTGATTGGCAGGTTCTACTGGGTACGGAATGCCATGACGTGGACATATGTTGCTGTATAGGCACATTTCAGGGCTTAGAAGGGAAGGAACAGCATTTGGCTTTTACAGTCCAGATTTTGCTGGAATGGTTTACGGCCCCTACATCACATTTGCAGAGTCACTGAGGTTCTTGTACAGTGGAAACCCCCCAATAACCATTGTGGATAGTACACCCCTCAAGTATTTATTAAGGGATTGAGTGAGCATTTTGAAGCCACAGGTATTTTTCAGAAATAAATGAGCAGGGGATGGTGCAAAATAAAAATTGCAAGTTTTCCACACATTTGGCATTTAAGTATGATGTGCCCAACTTGTGCCGTATGAGACTCCACACACCACACATCTTAAATTGTCAGACAGGTTCAACTGGGTACTGAAATGCCAAAATTGTATATGTAAACTGCTGTTTGGGTACACCGCAGGGTTCAGAAGGGAAAGGCCACTTTTTGGCTTTTGCAGCGCAGATTTTGATGGATTTGTTTATGGGCACCAAGTTGCTTTCGCACAAAATCTGGGGTACAGCCATTTTCTAACAACCAGGATGAGTTGCCATCATCATTGGTACTTGGGGTACATACAACTTTTTGATCACTTTATTTCGCCATTGCTTTTTGTGTTTTGCTATCGCAGCCTACATTGTGCAGAAAAATGATGTTCTCTTTATTCTGCTGGCCAGTATGATTACAGAGATACCAATCTTAGATAATTTTTTTTAAAGCTACTTGGACACAGTTAAAGCATTTTTTTTTTTTTTAAATCATGTTTTTGTGTCACCATTTAGTGACTTTTTCTGGTGATGGTATTGTGTGGGACCTGGTTCTTTGTGGGCTGAGGTGACATTTTCATTGGTATCTGTATTTTAGGGCAAATATGACTTTATGATCTCATGCTATTATGATTTTTGGTAGGCAAAGTGACTATTGTTTTATTTTTTACGGTGTTCATCTGATGGGGTAGATCATGTGATATTTTTACAGAGCCGGCCGTTACAGACAATGATGTCTTTTTGTATTTTTCTATTTTTTTACAATAGTAGATGGCTTGATGAGGGAAAAGGGATATTATATTTTTTTTTTTTTTTTAATTTTTTAATAAAACAATTTTTTTCAATTTTACTTTTTATTTTTCTGCCACTAGGGGACTTCAAATTTTGAGAGTCTGATTGTTTTTGCTGTGCATTACCGTACATGTGTTGTAATGGATTGTAACAGTCAGTATTACACCTATGAGACCCAGCTTACAATTTAGTGATTGAGCCCCCAGCATCAATGTTTTCACAGATTTTTAAAAGGAAAAAAAAAATGTTGTGTGGTCATATGTGGGTTATTGATGTGTGTGGTTCAGCAGATTGTCTCCAAATGGCAATTATGGTAAAGAAAGATGGTGTGCCAGTTCGATTTCACTCTGCCCAATCCCTTGCTCAGCCCAGAGATAGTTACCTCTGCTAGTTCCATGATAAATAAGCCTATAGTCACACAGCAGGCTGTTCCAGCATAGAAGAGCCAGCCGGAGTTCTCCGGTTTCAGCATTGGCGGATACTACCGCCTGCCCACCGGACCCCATTGGCTATAATAGGGTCTGGCAGAGATCCAGCCAATTCCCAGCAATCTTTGCCAGAACACAAGGTCGTAGATATGAAGGTAGCCACAATAGAAACCATTCAGTAATAAATTCAGCACTGCTACATCTGTATGAATTGCCATGTGCTATTCTGGTATTGGTCTTAGCTGGCATGCTATAAGTAATGTCCAGACAGCAGACAAGTCAGTGCTGCATGCAGGCTACAGATAAGAATAAATACAAAGCGACATGTAATGAGGCTCATTCCTGCTTGCATTAGCAGAGCCATTTTCCAGATGGTTACCCCAGCGCCTTTCTCTTTCCCTGTGAATGGCTGGATACATTCATTGACCTAAAAGAAAAAAAAAACGCTCACATGTAGAAATGTCAGATTGCTGCAAAACCTGGCACATTGTCATGTCTTGGGCAGATTACACGTGTGGTCTGATTAGACCCTGGTGGGGGAATTTATCACAGACTGGCATTTTACCCTGCGCCGCTGGAGGATGCGCTTGATTTATGACATGGCGCACGTCATAAATTGTGTATCCTCTGGCAGCAGTTTGGAGCTGCCATAGATTTGACCTCCATGTTCAAATGTCCTTTGTGTGCTTTATTGAAGAGCAGAGCAGGACCCTGCTACATCCACTGCACATATCCCTGGCAACCCACTGGGCAGGATATTGTCACTATATTTACCATAAAGGTGGGCATGTGGTACCTGACCATCGACCCATTGGCAATGAACTCTCCAGTATGATGCAGCAGCACGTCTGTTGGTGTGGCACTGACGACCTAGTGACATATTTGTGATCGGCGTTATCTCTCCAATACGCCTGTGACTGACAGCGCTTATGCCCAACAGCTGGCTGTCAGTCACAGGCGAAGGGGCAGGGAAGGGGGCGTGGTTACCTTGACTTGAAGCAAGGAGGCCGCTGCCCCCATGACTTCAAGCCTGACTGGAAAGTAGTGCAGACGGAGGATAAAAACGTTTTTCATACTTCTCCCTCATCTAAATGCAGTAAGACAATCCTCATTAGAAACTCACTGCTGGCGGTGTGGGATGGCTTTTGCCGCTGAGAGTTTCCCTCTAATACTGATGATCTATCCTCAGTATAGATCATCCTTATCAAATATGCGGGGATCTGACTCCTGGAACCCCCACCGATCAGCTGCTTGAAGAGAAGACAGTGCTCTGTTTACCTGCTCGCTGCAGCAATTGTAGTAGTGAGCAGGTTTAATTACAAGTATGGCGTCCCCCTGAGCTGATCATGCCCTATCAGACGATTACCTGTTGGCCACTAAAAGAAGATCTCCGGGATCTCCGAAATGGCAGAACTTGTGGATAGTTCTTGGTGTGGCCTAAGACTGCTGAACCAGCAATAAGGCTGGCTGACTGCATGTGGGGAGTGAAGACTAGCCAGTCTTGTCCAGTCCCACAAAAGACATACTGTACCACAAACTGCTGACAAAAGTTCCTGCTAGCTATGACAGAACACAGTGCATCACAGCTTGCCTAGTGCAAGACGGGTCAAAGTGGCAATGCTGCCCTGTCCACTGAGGAAAGTACCTACAATGTGCATATAAGCATTGTAACCGGACCATGGAGTAATGAAAAGACGACCAGGTGTGTCTGTGACACGTACTTTAGGGAAGAGGTTGCAATAGGATACAGTTGGAGGAGGCAGTGTGACTCCCTGGGCAATGTTCTGCTGGGATACCTTGGCTCTTGGCATTTATATGGATGTTACTATCACATGTAACCCTTCACAGCATGAGTATTCCTCTTTCTGCAGGATAATGTGCCCTGCCACACTGAATAAATTATTCAGGTATGCTTTGAAGAACAAGGCAATGACTTGATGGAATTGACTTGGCCTCCAAATTAGACCTTGATCTGATCAACTCCAATCCATGGAGACTTCACCTTGCAACCTACAGAGCCATATTGCCTGGTAGGGTTGATCATGTCTATTAAAATGATATATGCCTTTTGTCTATAGCTTGAATTGATACCGAAATACTTTTTATATTTATGCAATGTTGAGCACTGAGGGGCCGGCCGTAGCTCTTGGAGCACTGCTACTGCCACATCCCTGTGCTCTGTTTACTCTGCCTTCCTCTTCTCTTCTAGCCCTGTCTTCTCGTGCGTGCACTGTGGTTCACTTAGTCTTTGGTGGTCCAGTGTTATTATGGTTTACCCACTGATTTTTATCTGTGTATTAGCAAAATATTCCTAGTGGAACGCATGACTGTGCTAATGTGTTGTAGCCAGTATGTGTACACCAACATTCATTGGTGGCAATGGAGAAGGAGAGAATACTGACCTCTCCATCCTTCCAGCAGCTGCACTCCTCCATTGTCTGTGAAGTCCACCCAGAATAGGGTTGCTCATGCTCACAGGTGCCCTTTAAAATATCTGCTTCCTATTTTATTTATTTTTTCAGATACCACAAGATGTCTTCAGAGGTCTTGTGTAGTCCATGCCTCGATGGGTCAGAGTTGTCTTTGTAGCAGAAGGGGGACCTACAGTATATTAGTATATTATGGTTAAAGTGATATGGCTGATATGAGATGACATGAATTCTTTGGCTTCAGTTTGAGCATCTCATATTCAGTTCAACAGAGGTTTATGGAAATGCGTGAAATCCCAAGACTCTTTTTGTTAGTAATACTAATCCTTCTCTTGAAGGCACGAAGAGAAGGCAGGCTTTACTCTACATGTTAATTGCCGGTTTCCTTTGCTGTGAATGAATTAGTAAATAGATGTGAGATGTAGATGATACCAGTCTCATTTTAAGTTCCCCTTAGCAAATGTAATCTTCTATACGCCTAGAGACGTCTGTGCCTGATATTTGGGTTATGAAGATTGATGCATAGGATTTGTTATTCACCTTGTTTTTTTCTTTTAATTGATAATCAGACGGTATAAAGTCACACGTTCTCTGGTGCCACATGATGGACCCATGGCCAGTTTGACGTCATAGCTTGCTATCTTTTACTGTTACTATGCTTTTCCCTTTTGACGGCAGTGTTTGAACCTGCCGAGCTCTTGACCATTTGTTTTTAAGGCCTTACATAGGAATGTGAATACTTTTATTGAGCTGGCTGTGAGAAGAAGTGATTCATTGCCTACAATTTGTCAGCCTAAGTTCTGCTGTTCTTACCAGTGACATCTGAGTCGTAATTACAGTTCTTGCTGCTGAGGTTTGCCAAGACCTGCATGGTAAGCATGTGTGCTTGGCACAGCAGAGGGTTAGCAGATTAGAAGAGCTGGGCAATTACAGCAATCTGTATCAATCAGAGAAAAATTGAAGAGAATGCCAGAGTGTGTGATTTTATTATAATCACATCATGCCGTGCCACTCCATCGCATGTGCTTGTGGTTGGGGCCTTTAGCCCTACCTCTACTCTATGCAGTGGATAGTAGCTGATGGTTCTGTTTCGCCTGCTGCAGATAGTGGTACAGATATATTATTTCTGTATGTAATAAAGACGGCTTAAAACTAGACCGTACCTCTACAGATCAGCTTTTGGAAGGGGTCACTGTGCTCTGGATAACGCTGCAGCCTCTTCCTCAACCTGTGAAATTATGTCACAGGCCTCTGTCCCATTTAAAGGGAATTTGTCATCAGAAAATGACCTATTTAAATCACATTTTATTCTAAACACCTTCTTAAAGAATTTTTGCTCATTTATTTTTAATTGTCCATTATCTACCGGTATATTTAAACAAAAACCATAAAATCCTATATAATTGTCACAGACCCTATAGTCTATGGGTCTGTGACAATCAGGGCTGTGGAGTCGGAGTCAGTGTCCATTTTGGTGGAGTTGTAGTCTGTATAAAATGGACCAACTCCAACTCCAAAAAATAGAATAAATTGGTACAGTTAGTTCAATGCAGTATGTGCTGAATATATTTTCATAAAAATTTGGGAAAATTTTTAAATGTCCTATAAATGACCTATTCCTGAACTAAGGGTCTAGGCTTTCAGTTGAGATGACTGTGTGCTTCCCTTTATGTAGATGCTCAGAAGTGAAGCTTCTCTGCTACAGATCAGAGGAGAAACGCACTGGGAAGGAATGGCTGCACTCATCTAAGATCTACTAGAGAAAACAGGATTAAAGAGGTTTTCTCTCTAGTTACAAAGATTAGCTTTCAACATAAAGGGACAGTTAAAAGAAGACATTTTCTAAATACAGTGGTCAGTAGATTTTACTTTAGTCATGAACTATGGACAGTTCAGCAGGTCTCTCAATGTACACAGGTTTCTATGGTAACCTGCAGACCAGAAAGACTGTTATCTGATTGGCTGAGAGCAGTGAAGAATGATTTGACAGAGCTCTGAGTGATTGCCTGCAGTAAGCAAAAGGTACAAGTGTTGTGAGGACTGATAAGCATGGCTTTACCTGTAATTTTGTTAGAGATCACAATCTCCTGCTCTGTCAGAGTAAGTTAATATATGCTAATAACTGCTGGAGACACCCCCCCCCCCCCACAGCCTGAGGAGACAGAATGAGTGCAAACTGTCTGTCTCTGTCAGCCAGTGAATCAACCTGCTGAGAAAACCCCTTTAAGGCAAGTACTTCTTACTGCATCTAAACTTTCAATAAACTGTGCATAAATCAATTGTCCAGTGCATGTTCTCTCTGTATGCTTTGTTTTAGTTTGCTTTTTCTCTGATGTAAAACACATAGGGCCTTATGTATGAAAACTGTCTAGGTGTAGAAGTTTCTTTATTGCCCATAGAAACTAATCAGAGCTCCCTTTCATTTCATATAGTGCTCTGGAGAAATGAAAGGGGAGCTCTGATTGGTTGCTATGGGCAACAAAGAAAGTCTTAGACCTAGATAGTATTCCTACATCAGGCCCTTAGTGAGCTGTACCCAGAGAAAAGCCTAATACTGAAAGTTCAGAGTAAAGATATCTAGTAAAACATATATTACAAACTTTTTTTTGTCATGACATATCTGTACTATTGATTTATGCAAAGTTTGTTTAAAGTTATCACTTAAACATGCGCCATGTATGAGGGAGTCGGAGTCAAATTGGGCGTCGGAGTTAGGAGAAATTGAGGTGTCAGAGTTGGAGTCGGGGCTTTGACAATTTTCGCAAAGGCCACTATGCCTAATAATAGGCGCCGATTGTTGGTCTGTAAAGATCACTTTACTGCAGTTATCTACTTATCATTACAGGCAGAATTAGAGTGACAGCTATCACCTCTGTGTATAGATAACACAGGATTCACAGTTCACAGTAAGTGATTGTCAAAGCTTATCTACTCCCTCTTGACCCTTGTACACGTCACACAGCATGGCTTGTACCGCAATCTCCCAAAGTCAATGAGGTCCCCTCCAGACCATTGCGTCTATGGACCTTGTGGCTGCCGTGAAGAACAGCTCGGGCAAGATGGCCGCCTCCATAATCCTATTAAAGGGAACCTGTCAGCAACTTTATGCTGATTTTAGTGACAGAAATGCTGATTTCAGCGGTGTGTCACTCATGAGCTAAAAGTAAGTGGTTGCCAAGAACCAGCATCTTAATCATTGCAGCACAGGCCTTGAAAAGAGTCAAATCTACCTGAGAAGAGTCATGGTTATTCATGATCTCCTGCTCTCCCCACCCATCTGCTGATGATTGTCAGTTCTCTCCTAGAGAGAAAGGGAGAAAACTAGGTAGAAGACTGTCAATCATCAGCAGGTGGGCAGGGAGAGCAGGAATTCATGAATAACCATGACTCTTCTCAGGTGGCCGTGACTCTTTTCCAGGCCTAGTCTGCAATAATTGTGATGTTGGTTCTCGGCAACCACTTACTTTTAACTTATAAATGACAGACACCTGGAATCAACTCACATGTCTCTACTTTATTCTGCCGTTAGTATGGGCAGCATAAAGGTGATGACAGGTTCCCTTTAAGGAAATAGAAATTGAGGCACAAATGAGTATAAAGTGCCTGATGCACAACAGTCAGTTTTTTGGTCAGAACTCTGGCACATTTTGCTTAGTACATCTGGCCTAATATCTCTATTGCAGTAATTAGATAATCCTCTTGTATAAGGAAGGGGGAAAAAACAAGGGGAAGTGGTTTCCAAAACTAGAGAAATAGGGAAATTTAAGCTTCGTTATTGCTTACGATCTCAAAGGTTCACTGTTGTTTTTTCCATCTTTCCACTTTGCAGCACATTGCAGCCAATACAGAACAGCTTTCATTTTCTGAGTGCTCTTCAGAAATTAAAACTGTTGTGATGGGTTACTGTGGGTAACTAAAGGCCCTATTACACTGGCAGATAATGGCGACGATCACCGCCGACAGCCGATCATGCCGTGTAATCGGCACACTGCTGCCGGCAAACAATGAATCAGTATAGGGAGGAGCGATGACATTAGCGATCACTTGTCCCCATACTAAGGAGGAGATCGCTGCACGGAATAGCAGCAGTCTTCCCTGCCAGCAAGCAGACGATTGCTGGAAAGTAATGCTTCCTTCCCGACAATCGCCTGCTACATCTGCAGATGTAATAGGACTTTAAAGGGGTTGTCTCACTTCAGTAAGTGGCATTTATCATGTAGAGGGAGTTAATACAAGGCACTTACTAATGTATTGTGATTGCCCATATTGGCTCCTTTGCTGGCTGGATTCATTTTTCTATCACATTATACACTGCTCGTTTCCATAGTTACAGACCACCCTGCAATCCATCAGCGGTGGTTGTGCTGTCCGCATCAATTGCTCTGTTCTTTGGCCCCACAAAAAATTCTAAATCATGTGCTATTCTTATTCACTTTGTGGACAAGAATAGGCATTTCTATAATCGGCCGCCTGCTCCGTTCCGCAAATTGCGAAATGCACATGGGTGACACTCTTGTTTTGCGGACCCACAATTTGCAGATTTAAAAACACAGCACGTTCGAGGCATTGAGAGGACATTCATGCCCGGAAGCGTGTATGGGAGGGTTGAGATGTATAGCTGTTGGTCAAGTGAGCATTTGGCTGATAATCTAAGGTATATGGCCACCTTTTAGATTGGGAGTGAAAAGGTGAAAAATGTTCCTTTCTTTAAAAATGAGAATGAAATCTGTAGAAGGGAATATAAGCGAGGCTGGTACTTGTGTACCTGTTACTCATCCTCTCATACACAAACAAGTATGGAAATTCCGATAGTACGGAAGTCTAATACTCCAGCGTATGGCCTCTTTCTCCTGTCTGTGATTCCCAAATGTTTCCATGGACAGCACACGTTTCCATTGGCTTTGTTTGTATTCACACATCTTTTGGTTTTCCATGGGTTCCTGGTTACACCATGGAAGCATGCCCATTTAATGTCCATGATTATGGATCCCTCATGCACACTATAGTCTATGGGTCTGTGACAAGCACGTTCACAATACAGATGCTATCTTTTCACGGACATTTTCATGGATGAACCACGGAAGTCAGTATGGACATGCACATGCCTAAGATGGGACAGAAGCCGGTCTAGATGGAACTATCCTGATGTGAAACTCCATGACCGTGGTAAAATGTAACAAGCATTGTTTGAAGCGTTATCTGACTGATGCGGGAGCTTATATCTGTGCGCCATTTGTCAACTGACCTATTTATTTTTGCCATTGTATTAGGGAATACTAAGGTTTCTGACACCACAAATGGTTTTATTCTCCATTCTTCTCTAACCCTTTGTGTTTCTCTTCCAGGCTCTCTGATTGAGCAGCTAACTGCACAGAAATATGAGTGCATGGTGTGCTGTGAGGTGATACGAGTTATGGCTCCAGTGTGGAGCTGTCAGAGCTGCTACCATGTTTTCCACCTTAACTGCATCAAAAAATGGGCCAGGTCTCCTGCATCACAAGCTGAAGGTCAGTACTCTGGTTTTTGGCTGCCTGCCGTTGAGCTATGTACGGCTGGCATTTGCTTTGGTTTGGCATCAGCAAATCTTTTTTTTGTGTCTTTATAGGAAAGCTTGGTTCTTTGTGTGAAAGTAAAAATAAAAAGTGTACAGTGCAGTCATTTTTTGGGGGATGTTAATAATTATATAGTGGCACTAATCAAATGTATCCATTGGAGAATACCACTGATGGAAGATAATGTGTGAACACTGCTTTAAAGGGGTTATCAATAGAGATGAGCGAACGTGCTCGTAACGAGCACTGTACCGCTCGGCTCGCATGGGCGCAGGCAGCCGCTTCCGTCCTCCTCACCCGACGCTCATCTCTAGTTATCAAGCATCGGCATTTCCCAGAATGCTTTGCTATTAGCTCTTGTTAACCTGTTCCTCCTGTGCATAGAAAACAGTCCTGCACATATAGTCCCAGATATTAGGGAAAAAAAGAGCGCCATATTTCTATAAATTTAGAGTTAGGGATGTCTGGCCTGCTTCTCTATGAGATCACTACACCATCACTGAGTGGAAGGGAGCAGGGTAGATACTGAGTGTGTCTGTCCACCACTGACTGCAGGTGAAGGAGGACCAGAAGGATAAACAGCAGGGGGCGCTACCAGCAAGGAAACTCTGATGTACGTTAAAAACAGAAGAATATTTTTTTGCAGTATTTCTTTATTTAACCCCTTAACGCCTAATGACGGCTTATCCCGTCATGGGCAGGAGCCGCTTGCCGCCCCATGACGGGATAAGCCGTCATGGCATTGAACTGTCACCATGTCTGATGACATGGTGACAGTGCTGAGACCCCGGCTGTTACTTACAGCCAGGGGTCTCAGCTAACCAGCCCGGGACCAATGGGGGCGGTCCCGGGCTAGCGATCGCTGTGATTGGCTAGTCTGTTCAGACTAGCCAATCGCAGCGATCGTAGCTGCAATAAACTAAAATGAAAAAAAAAAAAAATTAACAATATAAAAAATATATATATAGCAGGCGGGGAGGGGAGATATAGCAGGCGGGCGATGTGCGGGCGGCTGCGGCGAGAGTGCCGCCCACGATAATATTTCAGGATGGCGAGCGTTTTCAAGCAGAGTATCAGCATACAGCTGATACTCTGCTTGAAACTGCTGACATCGGTGCTGGCACCGATGTCAGCAGTTTAACCCCTTCCATGCCGCGGTCCGTAGGGACCGCTGTATGGAAGGGGTTAACAGGGAGGGAGCTCCCTCCCTCTCCCATCGGGCGCTGGCAGCGCCGATGGTGTGGCCAGATGAGAGGGAGGAAGCTCCCTCTCCCTTCCATCGGGACGCTGCTCTGCTGTGGCAGCGTCCCGATGGTTACCATGGCAACCAGACGCTTTCAGAAGCGTCTCGGTTGCCATGGTGAAAGCTAAGCCTCATCAGGCTCCTGCTAAAGGCAGGAGCCTGACAAGGCTTAGCAAGAGTGAAAATGCACTGCAGTACACTATATAGTGTACTGTAGTGTATTATAGAACAATCAGACCCACTGGATCTTCAAGAACCAAGTGGGTCTGAGTCTAAGAAAAGTGTAAAAAAAAAAGTGTTAAAAAAAATCCCTTTTTCCCCCCAAAACTCAAATTTGAAATTAGTAAAAAAAAAGATAAAAAAATACCCCAAGCATGTTAGGTATCGCCACGTTCGTAACAACCTGCTCTACAAAAATATCACATGTCCCAACCCCTCAGATGAACACCGTAAAAAAATAAAAATAAAAACAGGTTCAAAAAAGCTATTTTTGTCACTTTACATCACAAAAAGTGTAATAGCAAGCGATCAAAAAGGCGTATGCCCCTCAAAATAGTACCAATCTAACCGTCACCTCTTCCCGCAAAAAATGAGCCCCTACCTGAGACAATCGCCCAAAAAATAAAAAAACTACAGCTCTCACAATGGAGACACTAAAACATGGAATTTTTTTGTTTCAAAAATGATATTATTGTGTAAAACTTAAATAAATTAAAAAAACTATACATGTTAGGTATCGCCACGTCCGTAACAACCTGCTCTACAAAAATATCACATGAGTTAACCCCTCAGGTGAACACAGTAAAAAAAATAAAATAAAAACAGGGTCAAAAAAGCCATTTTTTGTCACTTTACATCACAAAAAGTGTAATACCAAGCGATCAAAAAGGCATATGCCCCCCAAAATAGTACCAATCTAACCGTCACCTCTTCCCGCAAAAAATGAGCCCCTACCTGAGACAATTGCCCAAAAAATAAAAAAACTACAGCTCTCACAATGGAGACACTAAAACATGATTTTTTTTGTTTCAAAAATGATATTATTGTGTAAAACTTAAAAAAAAAAACTATACATGTTAGGTACTGACACGTTCGTAACAACCTGCTCTACAAAAATATCACATTAGTTAACCCCTCAGGTGAACACAGTAAAAAAAAAAAAAACAGCCAGAACAGCCATTTTTGTTTACCTTGCCTAACAAAAAGTGTAATATAAAGTGATCAAAAATCATATGTTCCCCAAAATAGTATCAATAACACTGTCACCTTATCCCTTAGTTTCCAAAATATGGGCACTTTTTGGTTGTTTCTACTGTAGGGGTGCATCGGGGGGGCTTCAAATGGGACATGGTGTCTCAAAACCAGTCCAGCAAAATCCGCCCTCCAAAAACCATCTGGCGCACCTTTCCTTCTGCGCTTGGCCATGCGCCCATACAGTAGTTTACAATCACATGTGGGGTGTTTCTGTAAATCGCAGAATCAGGGTAATAATTTTTGAGGTTTTTTTTGCTATTAACCCTTGATTTGTTACAGGAAAAAATGGATTAAAATGGAAAATCTGCAAAAAAAGTGAAATTTTGAAATGTCATCTCCATTTTCCTTTAATTCTTGTGGAATACATAAAGGGTTAACACAGTTTGTAAAATTAGTTTTGAAAACCTTGAGGGGTGTAGTTTCTAAAATGGGGTCATTTATGGTGGTTTCTATTATGTTAGCCCCACAAAGTGACTTCAGAACTGAACTGGTGCTTAAAAAAATGGTTTTGGAAAATTTCTAAAAAAATTTAAGAATTGATTCTAAAATTCTAAGCCTTCTAACATCCCCAAAAAATAAAATTACATCTACAAAATGATGGCAACATAAAGTAGACATATGGGACATGTAAAGTAATAACTATTTTGTGAGGGATCACTATCTGCCTTAATAGCAGAGAAATTCAAAGTTTGAAAATTACAAATTTTTCCAAATTTTCTGTAAATTTAGGATTTTTTTTATAAATAAAGGTGATTTATATTGACTCAAATTTACCACTGTCGTGGAGTACAATGTGTCACGAAAAAACAATCTTGGAATCAGTCGAATCTGTGAAAGAATCCCAAAGTTATGAATTGATAAAGTGACACATGGCAGATTTTAAAAATATGGCTTCGTCATTAAGTGTAAAAGTAGCTTCGGCCTTAAGGGGTTAAAATGCTGTTTTCATTGCATAGAAATAATTTCTGTGGTATGACCCCATTAAATGTTCGTTATTACTTAACCCTTTCATGCTGAAAGGTAGTTAAAACCTTCCTGCCCAGGCCATTTTTTGCTAATCTGACATGTGTCACTTCATGTGGTAATAACTTTAGAACGCTTTTACTTATCCAGGCCATTCTGAGATTGTTTTCTTGTCACATATTGTGCTTCACGATAGTAGTAAATTTGTGGCAAAATATTTCATTTTTATTTATAAAAAAATACCAAATTTAGCAAAAGTTTAGAAAAATTAGCAAATTTCAATTTTTTTACTTTCAAAATACATAGTAATACCTCCAAAAATAGTTATTATTTTACATTCCCCATATGTCTACTTTATGTTGGCATCATTTTATAAATGTCATTTTACTTTTTTCAGACGTTAGAAGGCATAGAAGTTTAGAAGTATTTTTTTCAAATTTTCAACAAAATTTCCAAAACCATTTTTTAAGCACCAATTCAGATATAAAGTGATTTTGAAGGGCTTAAAGGGGTTGTCCAAGTTATATTAAAGGGCAGCGCTAAAGTCGGCCCATTAAGGCCGGTGACGTCACCGAACTCACTGCCGGGCGGAAGTACCCGCCCGGCAACGAGTATTTACAAAACAAGAGACCTTGCCCTGCGCGATCTAGCGCAGGGCAAGGGGGGGGCATCGGAGCATGAGATGCTCCGATGTCCTCTTCAGGCAGGCTGCCTGGGTGAAATTGCAGGTATGTCCGGGTTCTTCTCTGAACCCGGACAACCCCTTTAACTTTATCTAATGGGGCTTGTAACTTACAGATGAACACTTTTCTAATGTACAGTCTTCTTTTATTCTGCTGTGTTTCCACACAGCCTATGCCGATCACGTGACTGCTGACGTCATCCACCCGGCTCCTGTGGTGACGTTTCGTGTACAGGCTTCTCCCTGCTTGAGGGAGTGGCCAGGCTCTGTACACGAAACGTCAGAGCCTGGCCGTAACAGGGGTAGTGGTGAGTAGGTGTAATTACACCTAACCACCCCATTCATTCCAATAGGAAGGATCGCTCCCATACAAGTCTATGGAAGCGATCCTTCCATAGAAATGAATAGGGTGGCTAGGTGTAATTACAGCTACTCACCACTACCCCCGTGTCGGCCAGCATGTAAACAGTGAAGAGGAGGCAGCGCTGATACGGCGCGTGCCTCCTCTTCAAACAGCTGATCGGCGGGGGTGACGGGTGTCGGACCCCTGCCGATCTGATATTGATGACCTATCCTGAGGATAGGTCATCAATATTTATAACTCGGAGAACCCCTTTAAGTAATGGAAACCACCAATAAATGACCCCATTTTAGAAACTACACCCCTCAAATTATAAAAAACTGATGTTACAAACTTTGTTAACCCCTGAGGTGTTCCACAAGAATTAAAGGAAAATAGAGGTGAAATTTCAAAATTTCACTTTTTTGGTAGATTATTCATGTTAATAATTTTTTTTATTGCAACACAGCAAGGGTTAACAGCAAACTAAACCTCAATATACATTACTTTGATTCTGCAGTTTACAGAAATACCCCATATGTGGTGGTAAACGTCTCTATGGGTTTGTGGCAGTGGTCAGAAGGAAAGGAGCGCCATACGGATTTTGGAGGCAGATTTTGCTAGAATGGTTTTTAGGCACCATTTTGTAATTGAGAGACCCTGACGTACCCCTACAGTGGAAACCCTCAAAAAGTGACCCCATTTTGGAAACTACACCCTTCAAAGAATATATTAATGGGTATACTGACCACTTTGACCCCCTAAGCATCTTACGGAATTTGGAAACACTTGGCTGTGAAAATGAAAAGTTTCATTTCTTCCAATAAAATGTTGCTTTAGCCCCAAATTTTTCATTTTCACAAGGGTTAACAGGAGAAAAGCACCCCATAAGTTTTTCCCCATTTTCTCCTGAATACGGCAACACCCCATATGTGGTGGTAAACTGCTGTGGGGGCACATGGCAGTGCCATATGGATTTTGCAGAACAGATTTTGATGGATTGGTTTGCAGGAGCCATTGATTTTTATTTTTTTGAGTTATTGTCTTATGTGGGGGCTTATTTTTTGCGGAATGAGGTGATGTTTTCATTGGTACCATTTTGGGGTACATAACACTTTTTCATTGCTTGGTATTACACTTTTTGTGAGTCAAGGTGAAAAAAATAGCTGTTTTGGCATAGTTTTTTTTATTTTTTTTACAGCATTCACCTGAGGGCGCAAATCATGTGATATTTTTATAGAGCAGGTTGTTACGGACGTGGCGATACCCAATATGTCTAACTTTTTTTTATTTTTGGAAAGTTTTACACATTAGATTTATTTTTGAACAGAATAAAATCTTTTTTTTGTGTTGCCATTTTCTAAGAGCCATATTTTTTTTATTTTTCGGGCGATTGTCTCAGGTAGGGTATGATTTTTGCGGGACAAGATGACTGTTTGATTGGTACCATTTTGGGTTAAATACGCCTTTTTGATCGCCTGCTATTACACTTTTTGTGAGGCAAGAGGGAAAAAAATGGTTGTTTTGGCATCGTTTTTTTTTGTTTTTGTTTTTTTTTTTGCAGCATTCACCTGGGGGGCCATCTCATGTAATATTTTTATAGAGCAGGTTGTTACGGACGTGGCGATACCCAATATGTCTAACTTTTTTTATTTTTGAAAAGTTTTACACATTAGATTTATTTTTGAACAGAATAAAATCTTTTTTTTGTGTTGCCATTTTCTAAGAGCCATATTTTTTTATTTTTAGGGCGATTGTCTCAGGTAGGGTATCATTTTTGCGGGACAAGATGACGGTTTGATTGGTACCATTTTGGGTTAAATACGCCTTTTTGATCACCTGCTATTACACTTTTTGTGAGGGAAGGTGACCAAAAAATGGCTGTTTTAGCACGGTTTGTTTTTTTTTTTTTTTTTACTGCGTTCACCTGGCGGGGTGGATGATGTGATATTTTTATAGAGCCGGTCGATACGGACGCGGCGATACCTAATATGTATACTTTTCTTTTTTCCCCTTTTTTTTACAATTTTTTTTTTTATTTTGGGAAAAGTGTGCTTTTTTTTTTTTTTTTTTTTTTTTACTTGAAACTTTTATTTTTTGTAAAACAATTTTTTTTTTTTTACTTTTTTTCACTTTTTTTTTTTTTTTTTTTTTTTTACACTTTTTGACTCAGACCCAGTTGGTTCTTGCAAGTCCAGTGGGTCTGAGGGCTGTATAACACACTGCAGTACACTGTATAGTGTACTGCACTGTATTTTCATTCATAGTCAGCCTGATCAGACTCCTGCCTTTAGCAGGAGCTTGATCAGGCTTAGCTATACCATGGCAAGCCAAACGCCTGTGAAAGCGTCTGGTTGCCATGGTAACCATCGGGACGCTGCCACAGCAGAGCAGCGTCCCGATGGAGGAGGGAGCTCCCTCCCTCTGTGATCCCATCAAGCATCGGGTTGCTGCCATGGCACAGCAGCGACCCGATGAGAGAGGTAGGGAGCTCCCTCCCTGTTAACCCCTTCAATACAGCGGTCCCTATGGACCACGGCATGGAAGGGGTTAAACGGCTGACATCGGTGCCAGCACCGATGTCAGCAGTTTCAAGCAGAGTATCAGCTGTATGCTGACACTCTGCTTGCAAACCACTCGGCCATCCTGAACATCGGGGAAGGCAGACAGGCAGCGCGGGTTCAAATCGCGCTGCCGCCCGCTCGCCTGTCCACCCCCCCCCCCCTCGGCCATCCTGAATTTATGGGCATAAATTATGATGTTGGGGGGGGGATAATAAACATATTTTCAACAATATAAAAAATTCTGGGGCTCCTGATCGTCGCCCCAAAGCAGGGACATTAATCTACGTCGCTGCTGCACAAAGCCCGGCAAGCAGCGACGTAGATTTACCGTGGGCGGTCGTGAAGGGGTTAAAGGGGTGATCCAACCCCTATTATGACCCTCCCAATGCCCGAGCCCCATATAGATTGGTATATACCCCGGCACTCGTGTCGCTTCTGATCCCTGCCGAGCCTCCCTAGCATCACCCGCGTTGTTAGACAGGCTCGTCCCTGTTACAACCTACTATTGGCTGCTCCCCCCCTTCACCGGATGTTTTGATCCGTGCAGTGGGGAGATGCAGCGGTGGCTGGGAGCTACGCAGGTGCTGGGGAGCGGGGTAGGTATAATCTACATGAGGGGCCTGGGCATTGGGAGGGTCATTATAGGGGTTGGATAACCCGTTTAGTCTTTCCTATGGGGTTCTGGTGGAATTCATTTCTTCACTGTCTCTTGTTGAAGATAGTCAGGGGAAATGTAACCACCTTGTGGGGCATAGAGATCTCCATCCTCTACGTGAACAAACTCCTTCAGGGTCCCAACATTAGAAATGAAAACTTAGGATGACTCTACGTAGTCCCTTTGCACATGTGGATAACCCCGATCCGGGTCTAAACAAACGACCACGGCGGTGCTCTTGCTCAATAAAGTAAGTATACATCGAATCACCAAAATGAGAGCAGAAAACAGGCAGCACTCACCATGCGTCCAACATCTTTATTCCTCTTATGGATGCATGTACATTAGTACAATACAGGGGGGCGGATAAGCGTGTCTCCTCACAGTGAGCTTGTGGCGATGGCCGTTTCGAGCGGGATCTCGCTTCCTCAGGCCGCTTACGTCAGGACGTATCTGAACAAAACAAATGAAAGGGCATATAAAAAACTAATTGTCTCTATAAACTTCATAAAAAACACTTAAAGGGGTTGACCACTTTCTGGTTATTTTTGACCAATGTGTATATAAGATGATTATATGACACTTACTAATATAGCCTGTTTTGAAATTCTGCATCATTTTCTATATTTCATAAGCTACACAAAGTCTCTTGTATTGTCCACACAGATGTCTTGTCCATAAAATGGCTGCTGATGGAGGGTCATGTGACCAGGCAAATCACCTCCATGTGATGTCTCCTCCTTTGAAATACACCACACCTGCACTAAACTCCCCCCAAAAAACCAAGATCAGATGGCAGGTGCAGTGTATCTAAATGGAGGTGACATCACATGGAGGTGATTTGCCTGGTCACATGACCCTCCATCAGCAGCCATTTTATGGACAAGACCTCTGTGTGGACAATACAAAAGACTTTGTGTACCTTTAAGAAATATAGAAAATGGTGCAGAATTTCAACAAAGGCTATATTAGTAAGTGTCATATAATCATTTTATATACACATTGGTCAACAGTAACCAGAAAGTGGCCAACCCCTTTAATGATAAAAATGATTTAAGCCCTAAAGGCCCCATCGCCTCTGATCGTATTATCCATTTGGATAATACGATCAGTGACTGGTTGACCAGTGAGTGGTATAAGGGATAGGACGTAGATAGGTCCTGATGTAAGTGGCCTGAGGAAGCGCGATCCCGTGCGAAACGGCCATTGCCACAAGCTCACTGTGATGAGACACGCTTATCCGCCCCCCTGTATTTTACTAATGTACATGCATCCATAAGAGGAGTAAAGATGTTTGATGTCTGGTGAGTGCCGCCTGTTTTCTGCTATCATTTTGGAAACTCAGGGTGCCTGCACATGGTGCAGATTTGTGTGCAGAAAATCTGCACCAAAAATGCACATAAATAAACCCTGTTTATAGCAAATTTGTTGTGGTTTTGCCACAGATCTCTTCCTTTCATTGAAAAGGGTGAAATCCACTCAAAAATGCAAAAACAATTGACATGCTGCAGGTTTCAAAGTCCGCACCGCAGGTCAATTTCTGCACCAAAGCAAAAAAAAAAAGCTGTGTACATGAGATTTGTCTGATCCGGTACCGTATCATGCGGTGTTTTTTCTGGAATCTGCATCATGTGCAGGCACCCTAAGGGTGACACAGGCTGAGTCCTTCACTTATTTTTGGTCACCACATACTGTAAGCATGTTCTACACCTTGTGAAATACGAAGAAGACAGAAATAAAATGATCATATAATTTCATGGAAAGTAATGTACTACTTTGCCTGAGCGTGAGCATTTTCCTTCCTTTTTTTTATTACAGTTGTATAGTGTTGTTATGGCAGCCCGGCTTACAGTTGTCATGCTGAGCCATTGTCAGCAATGGAAAAAAGAAAGAGCTCGGGTTTGATATGGAGAAGAGTGATTTAACAGTGTTGTACGCACTATGAAAAGTTCCCTGAAGATTTCCTTAGATTCTCCATAATGCTGCATTGCACAAATCCATTTCTAGAACAAAAAATATAGAAGTAGTTCTACATATTGCCTCCATCAACATGGCGTAGCAGTCTGTAGTCTGTGAAGAGGTTTCAGACTTAAGACTGTAGCAGAGACATACATTATATTTGTAGAGTGGAGTCTTTGATGACCTTCGTTACCAGCTTGTACATTGGCGGCTGATGTTCTCGGGCGCCAGATACGTTATACTTTCATCTCTTATGAGTAGCTGTGTTGTTCTCCTGTAAAACCTGCTGTTGTCTTGTGCATTGCACCACAGGGGATCTGCTGAATTATTAGTGGAACATGGCATTTACACATGATTTATCGTGGTTTGATAATTATAGGCTCATCCTGTGTACGGGAAGGTGATGTGTATATATATATATATATTCTATGTTTTAGTAGGTATTGATGGTTTTTTTTAGCTTTGTATACAGTGGTGTTTGTGGTTGTCCATATTATAATATATTATTTCTTATGTCATAATGCATTTTCCTGTTGCATGCCGTGGATTACAGTGCAGTACTAAAGAGAATACATGTGCGTCACGTTTTCTTCCTTTCAGATGAAAATAGTGGCTGGAGATGTCCCGCCTGTCAAAATGTCTCCTCCCGAGCTCCGAGCATCTACACCTGCTTTTGTGGTATGTCTTTGATGCACAGTCATTTGCATGGTTGGTTTTGTTTCTCATTAGTATAAACTATTTTTTTTCTGTTGCATTTTAGGTAAAGTCAACAACCCTGAATGGAGTAGAAATGAAATTCCCCATAGTTGTGGTGAGCTTTGTGGAAAGAAACGCTCTGGCCTTGATTGTCCTCATACCTGCAACATGTAAGGCCACAGTCATATGTCCAGTTCATGTATAGCAGTGCTTCCTATATGAGAAAAATAAAATGTAGGAGTTGAGAGAGCGCCTTTTACACATATACGAAGTCCCCAGTGAGATGTTGTCCATAAGCAATTAAAGAAGTGCAATGCAGGATACGCCAGGTAGATTAAAGGGGTTTCCATGCTCCATGACCTTTTGTCAGGATAGGTCATCAAGATCCGACCAGTGAGGGTCCAACACCCTGCACCTCCATCTATCGTCTGTTCCCTCCAGTGCTGTAAATAACACTGAGAATGGAACAGGAAGCACAGCGCCGTTCAGTATGTAGTGGCCGTGCCGGGTAACTGCAGTTCAGCTTCCTCTCACATCAGTGCCATCGAAACTGCAGCAACCCACCGTGGCCACTACACTTTGTGCTTCATTCAAGTTCTAGTTTCAGAGCTGGATGCCACAGGGAACAGGTAATGGCTGGAGGTGCGTGGTGTCAGACCCTCACCAATCGAAGTACGACCTTTCCTGAGGAGAGGTCATTAATGTCAAAAGCCCGCAAAACCCCTTTTAATATATATTTTTGTGAGAAAAGATTCAGTAAAATTTGTAACTTATACCTTTATATCTTTGTGTTTTGCAGACCTGTGCAGAACTATTGGTACAGGGGGGAGGTGTTATCAGTGACTGACAGCTATAAACACAATGCTATCAATGACTGATAACACCTCCCTCCTGTACCGATAGCTGTTCACACGGGATGAAACAAACAAAGATACAAATGTGTATAAAATAACAGGTTTAATGAATATGTAAGTTTTATCTTCATAATCACTTCCATTCCGACACTGTGTTTCCACAAACCTGCAGTAAAATGCACTTAGTGGACTCCGGTGCTCACTCACATAATGGAGAGGACTCAAAGAAGAGTCCAGTGAGTGCATTTTACTGTATGTTTGTGGGAGCACAGCGTCAGAATGGAAGTGAGTACGAAGATAAAAATTACATAATCGGATTCAGCATCACTTACACTATACATCTCTTACTCTAGTTCTGGAGGTGTTTCGGAGATGACAGGTTCCCTTTAACTATGCTATTCGGAGACATCTGTCTAGAAGTGAGCCTGGTGATGCCACCAGCACAGATGAGTGGTCTATAGTGCTGCCCCAGGCTGTTATGCTACTGTGCATAGTACCCGCCTCCAACACAGCCTCTGGCAGCACTTTAGACCACTCATCTGTGCCCGATCCGTCACCATTGACTTACTTTGTTTTCAGTTCCGGATCCGTCATTTTCTGTTTTTATGACCAAAAACTGCAGTTTCCAGCGGTTTTGTGTCCAGTCACAAAACTGAATGCTGATGGAACGGAAGACATCCTGATCAGATCTCTTTCCATTCAGAATGCATGAGGACCAAACGGAAACTTTTTGTTTTCGGTATTGAGACCCTATGCCGTATCTCAATACCGGAAAACAACAATGCAAGTGTGAAAGTAGTGTAATTCATCAGTGACAAAACACACATACAGAAAAAGCTGATGCATTTTAGGCTGCTTCAGCGATTTCCCAGGTGACTTGCCCAAAACGCATCAGCTTTTCTTTTTTCTTCCCTGTATGTGTGTTTTATAGCTGATGATATAAGGTTCCCGTTTAAGGATCCATGCTGTGATGGGAAGATATCAGGACTCAGCTGTTCTGAGTCACTCATGAGGTCTGGGTGGAACCAGAACATGGCATTGTACTTGTGGTAACTTGTCAGTGACGTCCACATGTGTTTAGTTTCTCAGGTATACTTGCTTTATGATAAGTAGGTTTGAACTTGTTTCTCCAGCACCTATTTAGCGGTGTTACAAGTATAGGGGGGCGGTTATGACTTCTTGCTTTGTGATTACACTACACTGCCTATAGTTGTGAAGTGACACAACCTAGTGCCCAGCTTCCATTCACATTGACAGTTATGAAAAATTGTGGTGCTCCTGAACACCATAGCATAGTATAAAACACTGCACTGTAATACTAGTAATACTGGACTGTATAAGACGGGAGCGACTTCTGTACCAGTGCTGAACCTTTATAGAGGCTTCACTGGCAGTTTCATTGCCATGCTACTGACACATTGACAGATCTGTCCAGCAGCATGTATAGGAAATACCCAGGTACTTTCTGAGTGGCTGTAGAAGTCAGTGGATAACGTCTGCTATGGTTTAGAGTCGGAACTGAATGTTTTTTTTACAAAGAAACAGCACGGCTATAACACTTACTTATCTCTTTGTGTCACTTAGCTTGTGTCATCCTGGACCTTGCCCCTCATGTCCTGCCTTTGTGACAAAAACCTGTGAATGTGGAAGAACCAGGTAAGTGTGTAAATTAGAGGACAAAGTACTCAGTATAAGCGCATGGCTCTCTTAGTGTTCTTGAAGCCAATACTACTGCGCAGGGAATAAATCTATACATCCAGAATGTTTTCTTAGCCATGGTTTGTAGCTGGATCGCACAACCAGTGGGCCACATACAGATCGCACTGCCTCTAGTTGTGGCCCCTGTGCCATCTGATCTTACAGGCAGACATTTGTGGGGTTGCCCCTGCAGGACTATAATGAGCACATTTCTTCCTACCCAAAGGTTAACACTGTGGTTAAAGAGGGTTTCTGGGAATAAAATATTGATGATTTATCATCAGAACAGGTCATCAGGAGACTGGGGAGAGGGGATCCAACTCCTGACATCCCCTCGATCAGCTGTTTGTAGTGGTCAGGCAAGTGACATCACATTCTCAAGTCACATGGGCTAGGTGCAACTCAGTCCCATTCAAATGAATGGGCCTGGGCTGCAATACCAAGCATAGCCACTACACAATGTACGGCGCTGTGCATGGTATGCTCTGAGGAGAAAGCTGCACTCGCCAAAGCCCCTTGGTCTCTTCTAACAGCTGATCGGTGGCAGTGATGGGTGTCAGACCCCCACCAATCCAATATTGATGACCTATCCTGAGGATCAGTCATTAGTATTCTACTTCCAGGAAATCATTCATCATCAGATTCTTCCTGTCTCCTCCTTCAGAGCCCCTGATCTTTTGTCCCTCTCTGTGCCTTACATCAGGAAGACATTTCACCAGCCGCATGTTCCTTATTATAAGCCGTGCCATCCATCCTACCCCTGCTGAAAAAAAAACAGCCACAGAAAAATTGTGTTTTGTGCCTATGCCAAAGCTATGATTCAAATATCCGAAATGTTATTGCTGTCCTTTGAAGTTGCACAGTATAACATTGCAGCCCTCAGAACAAAAAAAAAAGGTTGTGCATCCCCTGGTTTATAGAGTGTTCACCTTCTGTGCCGTCTCCTCCACCTAAAGACCATATGGAGAATGTGTGCATTTGTTTCCCTTGGCATCCTGATGGTGACATATGACGATGTAATGAGTAATAGCAGAATGGAATAAACATTGTGCTGCTGAAAAATGTCTTTTTACTCTTATATCTACGCTTTTGTAAGGTCTCTTCAGTAAATTCACTAAATATGTAGGAAATGGCTTATGTGAGACAACGTCTTTGGCTCCGAGACAGCTGCTTTCATGTTGAAGCCGCTGCACAACTGGGCATATGGACTGGGTTTGTCATAATGAGTCAAACCCTTTAAATGCCATTTCCCCCAAATTGACTACAAAAAAACATTCTCTTGGATCACTGTAGTTTGCAATTTGCAAGGAGCTGGGTACCTGGCAACAGCATCATCAAATTACCGAAATATGAAAATAATGACATCCATGTACTAGTAAAATACTGATCCATTCAGTGAGCTAGGGCTTCATCCACATCTCCATTAAAGTAACTCCAGTAGTCTGTTCTGGCAGAGGAGCAGACTACCAGAGTAACCGTATCGGGCACAGCTGGGCGCCGCTGAATCCCCATTCACTATAATGGGATTCGGCGAGTTAACGGCATAAATGTCGGCTGTCTTCCGGGGACATAATGATGCATGCAGCTTAAAGGGGATGTCTCACTTCAGCAGGTGGCATTTATTATGTAGAGTAGGTTAATACAAGGCACTTACTAATGTATTGTGATTGTCCATATTACCTCCTTTGCTGGCTGGGTTCATTTTTCAATCACATTATACACTGCTTGTTTCTGTGGTTACGACCACCCTGCAATCCATCAGTGGTGGTCGTGCTTGCACACTATAGGAATAAGCACTAGCCTATGTGCTGTCCCACTGTCCTGGACACCAGAGAGGCTGGTGCTTTTTCCTATAGTGTGCAAGCACGACCACCACTGATGGATTGCAGGGTGGTCGTAACCATGGAAATGTAAAGGAAATATTAATCCAGTCAGCAAAGGAGATCAATACTGACAATCGCAGTACATTAGTAACTACCTTGTATTAACTTTCTCTACTTAATAAATGCTATTTGCTGAAGTGACACAGCCCCTTTAAACCCACCAGATTCTATTATAGTGAATGGGGATCCGGTGGTGTCCAGCTATGCTGGATATGGTACCTCCAGTAGTCTACTCCTCTGCCAGGAAAGACTACCAGAGTTACCAGTAACAGAGATGTGAACAAAGCCTAAGACCTAACACTGAATACTTATTTCTAGTTGTTAAAGGGGTATTGCTGCACAATATAAAAGCTGTTCTACAGCCTGCAAATCATTAAAAAATGAATGTGCTTATACTCACCTTGCTGATCAATCTCCACTGCTGTTCTGACAGTGCCCAGAATGGCTGCTCCTCAGGGGAATGCTGCTCAGCGAGTCACTGGTGCAGTGATGACCTGCCATGTTCAGACAGGATCAGAAAGTGGAGAACGGCAGGAACCCGGGCACCATTGGGACACCAACAGCATGAGGAGAGCTTGTGTATTGTGCTGGAATACTCCTTTAAAACTGCTAACCCAATTTAGAAAACCCCATTTATGTGCGGTACTGTACATCCGTGTGGTAGCATGCTTTATTTTTCCATAAATTTATCAATTATTGCTGCAGGTTTTACCTTTCACAAGAAAGGATTTAAAACCTACAGCTTAACCTGTAAAATCTACTTGTAAGCATGCATAATGCCTGTGGAGAGTGGCTCACACATATCAAGGTATTTTTACTCCAAAATACCCGTTCTGGCCGTTTCTTTACCAGTTAGAGACATATTTTTGTAAGGATTAAAACTATAAATGTTTGCCGATTTTGCTTCCTAAGAATAACCCTTTGTTCTTTTTGCAGTCAGTCTGTTCGCTGTGGGCAATCCTCTACTATGCACTGTGCAAATGTTTGTGGAAATCCATTGAACTGTGGGGAACACAACTGCAATCAGGTGTGCCATGCTGGGAAGTGCCAGCCTTGCCAGCAAATTATACATCAAGGTAGGAAATTCAGCTTAAAGTACTGACCTACACAACTACTTACTAAACATTACACCTATATACATTGTCTCTCTTATTTCTAATCTGCTGTCTTTTGGTACACTGTCACTTCTTATGTAATCTTAAAAAAGCTGTCCTCCAGAAAGGTGTATTTCAATATTCATGGAAATTATTATTATTATTTTTATTTATTTTTAGAATTTTTGGCTTGTTTTAAAGGGCATCTGTCAGCACCTATGACACTGGCTGACCTGTTACATGTGTACTCGGCAGCTGAAGGCATCTGTGTTGGTCCCATGTTCATATGTGTCCACATTGCTGAGAAAAATGTTTTATTATATGCAAATGAGCCTCTAGGAGCAACAGGGACGTTGCGGTTACACCTAAAGGTTCTGCTTTCTCTTCAATTGCGGCGCCCTCTGCACTTTGATTGACAGGACCGTGAAAATGTGATCATGTCTAACCCTGACTTCTCCTAAAGTCAATCAAAGTGCAGAGGACGCAGCAGTTGCATAGAGAGCAGAGCCTCTAGGTGTAACGGTAAGTTGTTGCTCCTAGAGGCTCATTTGCATATATTAAAACTTTAGGTTTCTCATTAATGCAAGCAAATATGAACATGGGACCAACACAGATGTCTTCAGCTGCCAAGTGTACATGTAACAGGTCAGCCAGTTTTATAGGTACAAATCTGCTGACAGATGCCCTTTAAATTTTGCCAGTACTGGTAGTTCTTTTAAAAAGTTACATGCAAAATTATATATAATCAAACGGGCCACTTCTAAAGAGGTTATCCTACGAAAAAATATTCTACAGTTTTCAGACCAGCACCTGGATCTGAGTACTTTTGTAATTCCACGGAATCAAAAATGTACCACTGAGTTATTCAATGACATCTATCCGTATAGCGCCACCTTTTTTTTTAACTTTTGCTCACTTTCTTTTTAACTCTTTTTTTTTTTTTTAATTAAAGAGGACCTTTCATGGGATTATTTGTTAGAAACTGGTGTTGCCAGCGTTTGTTTTTTTTTTTTTTTTTTTTTTTTTTTAAATACCCCTCCATTCTAGCGCTGTGTCTCCCGCTGTTTTTGGCGCCTCATATGTTAATTTTGAGTATTGGTACAGGGAGGAGGAGACTAACGGATTTCTCAATGGGTGTCTCCTCCCTGGCTGTAGAGCGGTCCAATCGCAGCTGTGATTTTCATTTTTTATTTCAATCATAGAATAACTCCACACAATAAAAGATAAAGAATGCTGTGGCACTCGATATCTTCAATAATTCAAGCTTTTATTCATCAAACAACAAACAAGAGCTTTTGTTTGGTGAATAAAAGCTTGAATCATTGAAGACATCGAGTGCCACAGCATTCTTTTCTTTTGATGCACCTGGGAGCCCAACAGGCTGGAGCCAACACTGCAGGCACCGCCGCGGAACGGATTAATTGCATGGCAACAGTAAGGAGTTCTCTTACCATTTCTTGTTACGAATAACTCCACACATGCCATCTCTCTTCCAGTCCGCTGCTGCGGTCTATGGCAAAGACCATAGACCACAGCAGCGGACAGGAAGGGAGACAACACTGCGCACGTCTCCTCATACAGCTGATGAACGGGGGTGCCAGGAAACATCCGTCGATCTGATATTCGTGATCTATTCTGAGGATAGGTCATCAATAGTAAAAGCCCAGACAACCCCTTTAAATGTAATAATAATGTAATCCACTTTGAAATTTCCTGTGTGCAAATCCGCAGAGAAAATCTTGCATGTTGACTTACCATAAAATCATCTCTCTGCATCGTGATCATGAAAACTGATACAGAGGCAGGACAGGGGAGACTGATGCTGTTCTCTTATCGAATAGTGAATTCCCTAAGTGCAGTGGCCCTAAGGTGCAATTCTGTACATAGGGTGACACTGAGGGCAGTCAGGAGCACTTGGGGTGCATGGGATGACTGATTAGGTACAGGAGTATAGGGGAATCATCGGGTGAGACTGAGAGTACTCTGGATTATTGGGGGTGCATCAGTGTAACACTAATTGGTTTCAGGAGTACCGGGGGAGGGTGACATGGACTTATGTGAATGTTATGAATCCCTCCATTAGTCTTTTTGTCCAGAAAAGGAGTGAAAAGATGAGCGCTTGCTCATCTAATCACTACTCCTGTACCTAATTAGGTGGTTTATTAACACCACGATTCATACGTTTATCAGTATCCGGATCATGGGATAAGTCACTCCAAACGCTTTTATTTATTTATTTCACTCAATCTTTCTTATCAGTATGTCTTTGGAGCATGGGTGGAAACTGGAGTACCCGGAGGAAACCCACACAAACAGGTGGAGAACATACATGGTGGGATTTGAACCTAGGACCCCAATGCTAACCATTGAGCCACCATTGCAGGGATGTGGACGGGAAGCTGATGAGCTTTCCTGCCTATGCGTGCCGCCCCAAAGTCTGGGCCACCAGAGGCCTGCACTTTTTCCTATAGTGTACAAGCACGGCCACCACTGCTGGATTACAGGGTTGTCAAAACCCCTGGGAAACAAACAGTGTATGATGTGATTAAAAAGGAATTAAGTCAACATAGGAGGCAATATGGACAATCACAATACATTAGTAAGTGCCTTGTATTAACTTTTTCTACATGATAAATTCTATTTGCTGAATTAAGACAACCCCTTTAATGCCTCTGTATAATGCAACAGTTTTATATTTTTATAAACGTGTTACTATGGTAGCAGAACATTTGTCTAGCACACAATCCTTTTACTCTGGATTATTGTGTCCGATTTATAACACAGGAACATTTAGTTCCTCAAGTAGCAATTAAGAGTCTTCACTCCAGCTTTTTTGACAATATATATCTGTCATTGGGCTATAACTCTGAGTTTCATGCTCATGAGGTAGGGATGTGGTCACAATGGAGGAGATGAAATTGCTTCACCGGCTTCTATTTAGAAATGGGTTATCTTCATAATACAAGCTCTTTTTGAATAAAAGCTGGTGGTGCAATCTGCTGGCTTCTCTAAACCCTCACCAGTCATGGATCCAGCCATGACTTTAGGTATCTTAGTTGCCCAGCTAAATAATAGAAATAGAAGTCAGGGAGGGACATTGCCCCTCGTTTCTTAGGGCGACATAGGGCTGGGAGGGACAGTTTGGACCTTGCAGATCCTCATATAAATGGTGACATAAGAGAGTTCAGTTGTTTAAATAACTTCTTCGGTATAATGTATGGAGAATGCTCTAGAATATATAAAAACTTAGGAAGTAGAATCATTTTAATCAGGTTTATACGTCCTGCCACTGATAGGGGATCTGAATTTCTCTCTACAAAAGTCTAAAATGGGAGAGACATTAAGTAAATGAAATAGAGTGGGTTCCTTCGTTATGTGTATACCTAGATATTTGAAGTGGTGGGCAATGGGGAGACCTTGAATTTGGTCTTTCCAGTTCAACTCATATAGAGGGAAGAATGAAGATTTGGACCAGTTTTATACATAGGCCTGAGTATGATCCAAAGTTGTTAATAATTGTCATGGCCCTGGGGAGAGTTTCTTCTATTTGAGACATGAGTAATATCATGTAATCGGCATAAAGGCCCACCCTGTCTTCCCTGTCACCTATCTGGATTCCCTGATAAACGGTGTCTTGACGGAGACGGACGGCAAGTGGCTCAATGTCCAGTGCAAATAGTAACAGGAACAGGGGACAGCCCTGCCTAGTCCCTCTACCGAAGTTAAAGAATCGGGATTGTACACCATTAACTGTTGTTAAATGCAGGACCAAACCCAAAGCCCTGTAGGGTTGCAAGGAGGTACGGCCATTCCACAGAATGAAAAGCCTAGGCGGCGTCAAGAGACGCCAAGGCCCAGGTCTGACACTGCTTAAAGGGTTTCTGTCACCAGAAATAACCCTATTAAACCAAGTGTCATTTGCAATGAGCAAATGACACTTGATTCCAGTAATGTTACTATTATACTTCTCAGTAACGGCGTTTTGCTAAAAATAGCGATTTTATAATATGCTAATGACCTCCCTAGGTGCAGTAGGCGTGAACCTGCACCTAGGAGAGGCCATAATAACGCCTCTTACCACGCCCCCGGTCGCGCTGATTGACAGGGCCGGGCAGCCAGCTCTTTCGGCTCCCGGCCCTGTACGAGCCCGAAATCCCGCGCCTGCGCAGTAATGAAGCCGGGACCCGGGCGGGCGCCGGCTCTCAATGCGCGCTGATCGCAATGCGCAGGCGCGGGATCAGCGCGCATTGAGAGCCGGCGCCCGCCCGGGTCCCGGCTTCATTACTGCGCAGGCGCGGGATTTCGGGTTCGTACAGGGCCGGGAGCCGAAAGAGCTGGCTGCCCGGCCCTGTCAATCAGCGCGACCGGGGGCGTGGTAAGAGGCGTTATTATGGCCTCTCCTAGGTGCAGGTTCACGCCTACTGCACCTAGGGGAGGTCATTAGCATATTATAAATCGCTATTTTTAGCAAAACGCCGTTACTGAGAAGTATAATAGTAACATTACTGGAATCAAGTGTCATTTGCTCATTGCAAATGACACTTGGTTTAATAGGGTTATTTCTGGTGACAGAAACCCTTTAAGCCCAATTCGAGTGACTTCTTGTACTCGCCGAATATTTTCAGAAGTAGATTTACCTGCCATAAAGCCTGACTGGTCCGAGTGCAAGATAGTGAGAATACATTTGTTAAGTCTGGTTGCTAGTATTTTGGCCAATATTTTGTAATCTATATTCAATAGGGATATTGGGCGGTATGAGCCACATTCCACAGGGTTTTTATCCCGCTTAAGTATTTTGACTATGGTCGCATCATATAGTGAAGGGGGTAGTTGCCCTTTAGTGAAGGCTTCATCATACATTTTCTTTAAGGGATCCAGAAGGGATTTGGAGTATTTGGCATATACCTCTACCGGAATTCCATCAGGGCCTGGTGACTTTCCGCTAGCCAGAGAGGCAATGGCATCTGATATTTCAGACTCAGTAATAGGAAAGTCAAGCATGCGTACATTTTCTGGTGAGAGACTGGGTAATGATAGGTCAAATAGATTGTTGGGCATCTGACACTGAGTGAAGAGTCTGAGTTTGGTGTAACTCTTGATAAAATTCTTGAAATCGTTGGGCTATGGCTTCAGTGTCCATGAGCATAGTGCCATCTCCCGCCTGGATCTTAAGGATAGCAGGGGAAGCCTGGTTTTGATGTACTAAATGGGCTAATAATTTACTCGATTGGTTACCCAACTCAAAACATGACTGCTTAGTAAAGAATAGTTTACGCTGTGCCTTTTCCTTTAGAAGTGATAAATATTGACGCCCTTTAGCCAACCATGCATTCCGATGTGTATTAGTGGGGTCAGCCACATATTGTGCTTCAAGCCTAGTGCATTCAGATGCAAGTTCTACTTCCTATCTAGCAGAGGTACGTTTAATAAAGGATATTGAGGATTTGAGACAACCCTTTAAATAAGCTTTCAAGGTTTCCCATAGAAGTATAGGGTCACTAGTAAGTTCATTTTTGGACAGAAAAACCGGTCTGGAATTCTATCATTGTTGGTTAGTAGGGACAACCAGGATGGATGTATTCTCATACTGGGTCTCATGGGGTTATTAAGTGGGCCTATATTAAGTAGCACTGGAGAGTGATCAGATATTCCTCTTTGCCCATATGATATAGATTGAACAGATGCGCAGACAGCTTCATTACCAAGTACATAGTCTATTCGAGGACAGAGAGCAATAGCCCGGTGAATAACAGGAGTAAATCTTAGTGCATGGATTTCTATGTCTCCATCCACCCATAGGTCCACCCATCCAACCTCTATCAGTAGCTTAGCAAACAAGGTGTCATTTTGTGATGGTGTGTCAGAAGCAGTACCTGGGGATAGTTTGTCCAATGAGGAGTCAAGCAGCATATTACAGTCTCCCATGCATAATATTTTGGCATGTGGAAATGCTGCAGCAAAGGAGACCGCTTGTTGTAGAATTTGTAACGAGGATGGGGGGGGGTAATATAAATTCCCATTATAACATAAGGAACGCAGTTAATATATGCAGCTACAACTGACTTGAGACAGTAGGGTGCAGTTAACTTCCACCATTTTGTAGTGCGATAGACTGATATACATAGGGAATTTGCTCCTATAAGGATCAGCAATCTTCAGAAATGTGACATAAGTATACTGAACAATGACACCTGCAACCGTGCAGATTTGTAGTGCAAACATAACATATCGTATGAAACAAAGCATTTGGTTAACAGTAAGGTACCTTAAACAAGAGTGTGATCAGCACTCAACCACAAACTGAGAAGTGTAACAAAAATCAACTCTCAGTTCAGTAACTATCGTGGCTATGAAAGGGGTGTACTGGTGGTAGAGTTAACCCCCAGCACAGTGCAGACCACGTAGAGCAATTGAGCCTCAGGACCCCAATTCAACTCTATACAGAATTTGCAAGCTCACCATCTTGCCTGAATATAACTTAGGCCTCTTTCACATTAGCGGCAGCACGGATCCGGCGGGTGAAGGGTGACGCCGGATCCGTGCTGCCGCAAGTACACGTGAGGAGCCGGAGCAGCGCTCCGGCCCCACACGTGTCACATACACACACACACACATAGACATAAACGCAGACATACACAAACATACTTACATGCTCCCAGCATGCTCCGCACAGCACAGGAGGACGGTGTGCACATAGGAAGATTCCCCACAGCGCCCTCTGCTGGAGGGAGAATCTTCCTATGTGCGTGCAGTCCTCCTCCTCCTGCAATGTGCGGAGCTGCTGGGAGCATGTAAGTATGTCTGTGTGTATGTGTCTGTCATGTGTGGTGTACTGTGGACGGATCCGTCATGAACTCCATTGAAAGTCAATGGAGGACGGATCCGTTTACTGAGTGTGTCACACTGAATGAATCCGTCCCCATTGACTTGCATGCCCAGGACTGAGAGCAAACCACAGCATGTTGCGGTTTGCTCTCCGTTCTGGAGACGGAACAGAATGCTTTTAGGAGCACTCCGTTGTCTTCGGTTCAGTTTTGTCCCCATTGACAATGAATGGGGACAAAACTGAAACGTTTTATTCCGGTATTGAGCCCCTATGACGGAACTCAACACCGGAAAAAGAAAACGCTAGTGTGAAAGTAGCCTTAGGTGGAAATTAACTGAATAATGTCAGATATGCAGTATCAATGCACACATCAATAAAGATTATAGATACTCTTACAGTGAGTTAAGTATAGGTAGATAAATGGCAAAGGTATATCTGTAAGAGGACAGAAAAGAAGGTAGAAAAGAAACATGGAAGGTTGGCACAGTTAGAAGAGTTATCAGGCCCAGAGTAGGAGACAAAGAGAGTCAATAAGATATCTTGCTGATTGGCATGGGTGTTTCAACCAGGTAGCAGAGCTCATCTTGGTGATCTGGGTGGTCTCTGCCTGCCGTCGATCTAAGTGCTTGCTTCAGAAGGGGTAGTGAAGAATCTCGAGGTGTCGCCATCTACCACCCGTAGTCTCGCTGGGTAGGCCATGGAATATGGAAAATTGAGCTCCCGGAGCCGCCTTTTCACTGCAGTAAAGGTCGATCTGAGATTGTGCATATCTTGTCTGAGAAAGGCCAAGGTCAATTTTGACCTCCTCCATCTTGCCCGATAAGGCTACTTTCACACTAGCGTTTTAAAATTCCGGTATTGAGTTCCGTCATAGGGGCTCAATACCGGAATAAAACGCTTCAGTTTTGTCCCCATTCATTGTCAATGGGGACAAAACTGAACTGAAGACAACGGAATGCTCCTGAAAGCATTCCGTTCCGTCTTCAGACCGGAGAACAAACCGCAGCATGCTGCGGTTTGCTCTCCGGTCCAGGCATCCGCACCAAGACGGATCCGGAATGACCCCCAATGCAAGTCAATGGGGGTGGATCCGTCTGGTGTGACCATAATGGTAACCGGATCCGCCCTCCATTGACTTTCAATGGAGTCCATTACGGATCCGGGTACACACAGACACATACAGACATAAACATACACACACATAAAGACATACAAACACACATACATACTTACATGCTCCCCGGCAGGTCTTCGGAGCGTCAGGACGGCTCACACAGGTCACGATTCCCCACAGCGCCCTCTGCTGGGCGCCTGGTGGAATCGTCTGACGATTCCACCAGGCGCCCAGCAGAGGGCGCTGTGGGGAATCGTGACCTGTGTGAGCCGTCCTGACGCTCCGAAGACCTGCCGGGGAGCATGTAAGTATGTATGTGTGTTTGTATGTCTATATGTGTGTGTATGTTTATGTATATGTATGTACTGTGTGACATGTGTGGGGCCGGAGCGCGGTTCCGGCTCCACACATGTCACTGCGGCAGGCCTGATCCGGCAGCACCCTTCACCTGCCGGATCAGGCCTGCCGCCAGTGTGAAAGTAGCCTAAGGTGGCTTTGCAGGCAGAGATAGCTTGTAACAGTTGCACTGTAACTTGTAATGTTTTATGTTGAACATAAAACGTGATTTAAACAATAGGCCTTTTTTGATAACACATTCCCTTCAAGAGGCAGATGCTTCTTAATAAAGTAGGCAGATTTCTACCCTGCTGTGCACCAGAAACTGAAGCCTACAGCAGCTAGAGAGTGGACCAAACTTCAGCTATAAAGTCCGCTAGTCTCAGTCAAAAGTTATAGTAAATCCGGGGGCCGTACAAAGCCTAAGCCCCACCGCTGTTTCTTACCACAGTCAGAAAAGTGTCAAGAAGTCTAAAACGTCGGTGGACATATGGCATGCGCCATAATGTGTGACTTTTTTTTATTCCACAGTAGTGGCAATAGGGGATAGTAAATGTGCCTCATAGTTTCTTTTGTTCAAATAGGGGAATTTTATTTTTGAATTTCACTTTTAATAAATAATGCAGTAGAGTGTCGCTGTTTTCTACAGTCACTATTGATTGAAGCATCTAGGGCTAGGTTCACATCGCCATCTTAAAGTTTGGTATTCTGTTCCAGCATAGGAACAGAATATCGGATTTCCAGATCCTGCATGTGCCAGACACTGCTTATGCCCGATGCATCACATTCACTATAATGGGGTCTGCTAGGTTTCCAGCATGAGTACCAGTATTTTGTCCTGCAGAATGCTAGTATTCTAATAGTGCCCTCATCATTACTATGCCATTTATTTACGGCACTGCTCATTAACAGCAGACTTCTAGAGCTGTAAATGTATGTTAAATGAAGCCGCGTGGTAAATGGCTTATCTATGCAGTATTGACACCTACATACATCTGTCTGTTCTTGAAATGTTCCCACTGAATGAGGTGTGAATTTTAGCCTTATCTATTCTATTATCAAAATATAAAGAAGATCTAGCCTATCTAGCCAATTTTGGAGTGCTTAAAAAACAGTGAGTTGCAAGTTGTATGGTATGGAAAGTGTAATTGGACTGAGAGCTCTCATAATGATGTGCTTCTGTGTTTGTCTCCTGCTCAGCATGCTACTGTGGTGGCAGCTCTCGAGATGTGTCATGTGGAACAGACAAAGATAACTATGATGGCTTTGGAAACTTCTCCTGTCAAAAGCTCTGCGGCAAGTAAGTTTCAACATTCATTCAAGTTAAAGAGGTTCTCTGGGTTACAGATATTGATGACCTATGCTCAGGGTAGGTCATCAATATCAGGCTGGTGGGGGTCCGACACCGGGCAACCCCACCAATCAGCTGTTTCAGTTTGTTGTGGCACTGTTGACTGTACAGTCTACATAGCTGGAGGCACACCGCTCCATACCCTGTGTAGTGGCAGTGCCAAGGTGCTGCAACTCCGCTTCTATTCAAGTAAATGGGAGCTTACTTTAAGTATGCCGGAATCTAAACATTGTACGGAGCCTCCTATTTACGCTCCATACACTGTTCATTTCTGGCACCAGGGCAGCTCAAAAGTGGTGGGGTTGCTGGGTCTTGGACCCCCACCAATTTGGCATTGATGACCTATCCTGAGAATAGATCATGAATATCTCAGAACAGGGTGTAATTACAAGTCATTGCTCTATTCCCTTGAATGAAGCGAGTACTTGTTCTAATACTACGCCGCCACTGCAAGGGAGACGACATGTTGTGTAATGAAGAGGAAGTAGCACTAAAACCGCCTACTCTTCAAACTGCTGATCTGCCTGTTTGTCAGGCCTCCTCCAATCAGATAGGTCATCAATATAAAACATCTGTGCGACCCCTTTAATCCTGTCTTCAATTTAGAACTAAACTAGATGCACAAAATTGATCATGGATTCATGCTGTAAGGTAAAATTCACACATCTTTAGACACTTTTCTCTAGCTTAATGCCACTCCTTCATTAGCTTATTTTAGACCATTTTTGTGGCAAAATTTTGACTCATTTTTGGTGCCCCAAAATGTCCTATTTCTGGCACATATCACAGATTGTATATGCAGATTTATGGCCACAGTTTTAGCAAGGCTTTATCATTTTCATTTTAGTGGAGGCTGCTAAAGCAAGAAAGGGGAGGACAGCTCTAATATATGTACACGACCATTAGAAAGGGCTATTCTCATCTGCAGTTACGGACACGAGTAGGACCTGCACTGGGATTTTCTTGTCTTCGTGAAGAATAAAATAACTTTTGTGATAATCGTATTGACTTATCCCAAATAAAGCATGCATAATGTGCCTTTTATTTATAGAAAACTGAATTGTGGAAAACATGGGTGTACGGAGGTCTGCCATCCACAGCCTTGCCAGCCTTGTCCACGACTTCCCCAGATTGTGCGTTTCTGTCCCTGCGGACAAACCTCATTGAGCAAATTACTTGAGTTGGGCTGTGTGGACAGAAAAATCTGCACTGATCCAATACCATCATGTGGGAAGACGTGTGGAAAACCTTTGCCTTGTGGTTCTCATGGTAAGCTAGACCAGCTTTCATATTTGTATACAGGCACAGGGTCCTAAAAATATTCTGTTTAGACTAAGCTTAGCACTAGTCTACATCCATTTTATGATGTATGCAGACACATGGTTCTTGTAGACAATGGATTTAGACTAAATGTATCTCTCACATCACACATCCATATTATAAGTGAGGTCATTACCTAACTGTCCACATTATATGCTCCATTGTGACGCAGTGTTTGTCATGACTTTACCCCAATGGAAATTTGTAACATTGTAAATGGGAAACCTTTTCCAAGTATAATTTGGGCATGGTACCGTGTAAAGAGTGAGTTATAATCAGAATATTTTAGGGGAGTGTTCCGTTAAATGTGGTTGCATTTTAGGGTTCAACTGAAAACATATTCACTACATTTTATTAGTAAAAGCTTTAACCCATCACATTCACTATAGATCAATAGTGAAACTGGGGCCACATGAGCGATAAATTGTCATGTACAGAAAGCTGTTAAATTGTGTGGTCTGAGTCCAGTTGATGGAGGTCCCACATTGCAACTTAAAGGACTTAGAAGTGTTTTCCGAGAATTTAATACTGGTTAGCTATCCTCTGAATAGGTCATGACATCTGATCAGTGAAGTCGAACACCTGTACCACAAAGAAGCGGAATAATAAAAATTAGATGTATGTAAAGGTCTCGTTGTATATTATTTTGAGACAATGGTATGAAGATAACAGGAGAAAATAAAACAGGGATGTAGAGGGAAAAAAAAGAGAAAAAAAAGACCAGCATAACGAGGTCTAATTAAAAGGATAGCAACTAGAGATGAGCGAACGTGCTCGTAACGAGCACTGTAGCGCTCGGCTCCCCTGCGCTCGCATGGGCACAGGCATCCGGATCCGTCCTCCTCACCCGCACGTTCGCTCATCTCTAATAGCAACTCAAAGTCACATTGTGGAAGTCAAGCTAAGGGAAGTCAATATATGACTTCAGCAAATGGAAACCAATCAGAACTCCCAAAATGATAATGACACCCACCCAATGACAACATCAACTATAGTGACAAAACAAACAAGACATAGACAAAGAGACAAAAAGAAGGGGGGAAGGATTTAGGAGGGAGCATCAGACTGTTGCAAGTCTTTCATGGTTGTCTAGAGGACCAGTAATCATACCAAACATCCCAAATTGCGTAAAACATGTCAATCTTATCCTGGAACATCGCTGTGGTATATTCCAAAGTTCTAACCTCCATCAGTCTCGCATATAAGTCAGTGATTTTTGGGGAGCTAGTCTGTTTCCAAAATCGGGCAATAAGGCAATGGGCTGCCATCAATATGAGGATCAACAATTTGAGCGAATGTTTCCTTATATTCAACGGAGTAACATTCAATAAAAATGAAAGAGGATCAGGGGGAACATCACATTTAAAGATGTCACTCAAGAGGGTACCAACCTCAGACCAAAAAGGGCGTATGATATGACAGTCCCAAAATCTATGTGTCCCACACCTCCAACACGTATTTGCCACCGTCGGATGTAACCTATGGAGAAGATCAGGGGTGTGGTACCAGTACATCAGAATCTTGTATTGGTTCTCTTGACAGAGGACTGATAAAGAGGATTCTGCTGCTCTTCTCCATTTGAGACTCCAGACAGCGTCCGGGAGCACCCGACCCAAGTATTCCTCCCATTTAGTCATATATGACTGACGAGATATTCTCTCTGGGTATGGGGTGACCAATATCGAGTATATCTCAGATATTAGTCCCTTAGTATGCACCCCATTCCTGCAAATGCGTTCAAAAGTTGTTGGGAGGTATACAGTGAGCCCAGAGAAGATAGTCTGCGCAAAATGTCTAAGTTGTGCGTAAAAATAGGTGGTATCTAAGGGAAGATTATACTTAGTTTGTAGAGAGGGGAAGGATAATAATTCCCTAGTATGTGGGTCCACTATATCCGCAAAGCGAAAAATGCCTTGCGCAAACCATGCTCTCGTGGCCAAAGTAGTGAGGCTAGACGGAAGTAGAGAATGGTATAAAAAAGAGGTCATCGCGGAATTACGGGAGGACAGGGGGAACTTAACATTACATGTGCGCCATATAGATCTAGTGCAATTCATGGGCCCGAGGAGGTCTCTATTCTGAAAATCATTGGAGGGGCTAGACCAAAGTAGGGAGTTAGGGTAGACTGGAGCTAGCCAGAGTCTTTCAATCTGCATCCAGATAGACTAAGGATGTAAGGAAGCCCAGGCTGGATGGTAACGTTGTTGGGCTGCCCAATAATATTTAATCATATCGGGGACTCCTAGGCCACCCTGACCCTTGCTAGACATGAGAACCGATCTTGATATTCAATGCCTTTTGTAGGCCCATATAAATTTGAGAATATGGGAGTGAAGTGATCTAAGATCACCCAGAGAGATAGGGATTGGTAAGGTCTCAAAGAGATAAAGGATTTTGGGTAAAATAGTCATTTTAACCGCCACAATACGTCCTAATAAAGAGATAGGGTCTGCCAATTAGAGAAGAGTGTTTTAATTTCGCTATAGATGGGGGGGAAAATTATGAGTCCTCTTTCCATTGAAAAGGGAAGTTAGCTCGTAAAGTAGTAATAGTTGCCCCAGACATGTTAACCGGTAACGCTTCAGTTTTACTGGTGTTTACTTTGTAGCTCGATAGGCGACCGTATTCCTGCAGAATGGTATGTAGACTAGGAAGGGATATGTGTAGGCCAGTAAGGGTAAGGAGGACGTCGTCCGCATAAAGGGATAATTTAAACTCCTTATCTTTAACCTTGATACCTTTAACATCAGAATGATTCCTGATTTTTGCTGCTAGAGGCTCAATACAAAGAGCAAATAAAAAGGGGGATAAGGGACATAGATGTCAAGTACCATTAGCTATATGTATCAGTCCCGACTCAGAGTAGGGAAGTTTAATCGTCGCAGTGGGAGAGGAGTATAGGCCCCTAATGGCCCGAAGAAAGGATCCGTTAAAGCCGAAGGTCTTTAGGGTGGCGAATAAAAATGGCCAACCTAGGCGATCAAACGCCTTTTCAGCATCTAAACTGAGGAGCAAAGACTCCTCCCCCGAACAAGCCACCATTTCCAAAAGGTCAGTGGTACGCCGAGTGTTGTCACTGCCTTGACGACAAGGGACAAACCCAACCTGATCCTTGCGTGTGAGGGAGGGGAGATAATTGTTTAGACGATTAGCCAATATTTTGGTATATATTTTCAGATCAGAATTAAGTAAGGCAATAGGTCTATAATTTTGGCAATCCAGGGGGTCCTTGACCGATTTTGGAATTAGTGTTAAAAACGAGTGGGACATGGTGGAAGGGACTTCATTTCACGATAGAAATCCGTTAAAAAGGGTTAACATATGGGGAGTCAGTAGATCCTGAAAGGTCTTATAATATTTATAGGTAAACCCATCTGGGCCTGGTGACTTGGCCTCTGGCAAATGTTTGACTACTTCCTCAATCTCTTCCACAGTAATTGGTCCATTAAGGACAGTATTATCCGCAGTGGATAGAGTAGGAAGGTTGCAGGAGGCCAAGTATGAATCTAAAAGAGGGTCCCTATCACTGGGGATTTTGGGGAGGTCACTAGCTAGATTGTAGAGTGCGGAGTAATAGGAAGAAAATCGATCCGCTATATCCCGTCATAAGTCACCGTGCCATCTGCTCTCTTAATCGCACCAGGTGCAGCTTGTGGAGGACGATTTCTAAGCTGTTTAGCTAACAGAGTATTAGGTTTGTTTCCCCAGGCGTAGTAACGTTGTCGTGTATATAGTAGCAATTTATTGACTCTAGCTCAGGCGATTCTATGTAAATGGGCTCTAGTGTCCACAATATTTTTAAGAGTATGGCGTGAAGACTGGGCGCTCATAGTATCTTCCAATTTACGCAACCGGGACTTAAGCGAACGGCAGTTTCCGTAGTGTCCCTTTTTAGATGAGAACCTAGGGCGATAGTGACCTCTCATAACTGCTTTACGTGCCTCCCATAGTGAACTAGGATTTATGACTGACCCATCATTGTGTTCAAAGTACTGTTTAAGGTGGTCACGGAGTTCATCACGCAGGGGGGGTCTTTTAAGGAGGGAGTCATTAAGACACCAGTGACATTTACGGATGTGACCAGAGCCCAAGTGAAGTTTAGTCATAACCGAAGCATGGTCAGACCACGTGATTTGCCCCATGTGTGCCCCCTTCAGGATCCTCAGAGTGGAAATAGTCCCAAAAAAGTAATCAGTTCGAGTGTGCGTTCCATATGGGCTTGAGAAAAAAGAAAATGATCTATCAGTCGGATTATCTATTCGCCAGAGTTCAAACAGGGAGTATCTGATTAATCTACGAAAATCCCTCGCTAACCGCTGTTGCGTTGCGTTGATAGGTTTACCAGGGAGAGCCAACCTATCTATTTTGTCGGAAAAGATGACATTAAAATCGCCCCCTATGAGGGTGAGGGGATCAGGGCGTTTGAAGACCTTGGCAAAAACCCTATTAAGAAAATGTATCTGTGAAGTGTTAGGGGCATATAAATTACACAGCGTTATGGGCCGTCCTGACAAAGTACCTTTCAGGATAACGTATCTACCTTGGGAATCTAAGATAGATGACTCAATCACAAGGGGGCAATGAGCTGAAATCAGTATAGCAACTCCTGCCTTGCGACGGGAATGTTTTGCTGAATATACTACAATATACTACAGGAAAACTATGTCTGCCTTAACGGTTTTCAGCTCCAAAAGCAAGAGTCTCCTCTTAGCATTGGAGTTGAGCCCTTTAACATTTAAAGTTACATAGTGCGCCATAGCGGTGTGTAAAAGGAGTAGACACGAGGAATATATAGCTCACCAATCATCTGTAGTGCGAGGCTGGGAGTCACAAAAATATTTTGTAGTAACCAAGGAGGTGGATGCCAGAAATGAATCCCTTTATTGTACGCGGCAAATCTGGAGGAGCGACGGTCCAGGTCAAGATCAAGGCTACATAGGAGGGAGGAAACAAGAGGTAGGGGGAGACAAGACAACACAGAAAAACATGCAAAGAACCATGAGTATATGCTTAAAGAAAATTCCCAGGGGTCAAGACCCCTGCCGGAGGCAAGTGAAAAGGCCTCCTGAAGCGGAGCAGTGTCAGAGTGAGACTGACAGACATGAATAATAAAACGCAGAACAACCAGCAAGGTCATCTAAATCAGTCAAGACACAGTGTGACCAGCACCTAGAAACTAGCAGAAAAAATATAAAAACAAAACATTAGTGGCTCAGTAGCAAAAATCTGAGGTAGCTAAGAGGGAAGTGACAAATAACGTCCACAGCTCTAGATAACCGGGACATCATCTTGGGAAGTCCAAGGTAAGTAGATAGAGTAGCCCTCTCAGAATGGAATAGTAAGAAGACTGAGTCATCCAGGTGGCTGCGGACTCATCGATGACGAAGGTCTCCCAGATGAAGGAGGTCCAGAGGATCCGTTAGGCTGACCCGCTCGTCGCTTTCGAGTGACCGGGGACCAAATACGTAGAGGTGGCGGAGCAAGCGGTTCAAGTTCCCAGTCAGATATAGCTGACGTTGGGAGGTCCAGGGCTTCGCAGAAAGGCTGAAGATCAGGGAAAGAACGTAGGACCGCTGTTCTGCCTTGATGACATGCTGACAGAGAGAATGGAAAGCCCCAGCGATATGCTATTTGACGGTCACGTAAAATGGAGAGGAGTGGTTGTAAGTGCCTCCTTTTTTGTAGGGTGATACAAGATAAATCTGGGAAGAGTTGTACCGGGGCCCCATCAAACTCAAAGTTGCGGAGGTTTCGGGCCTTTGCCATTATGGCCTCTTTGAGAGCAAAGTCGTGGACGCAGCATATCACATCCCTTGGGCGCGAAGCAAGGCCTTTCGGCTTGAGGGCTCTATGGGCCTGGTCCAGTTTGATCTTGTGGGATTGTGGTTCACCAAGGATCATATTAAAAATAGCTTCCAAGGTGGCGAATAGATCTTCATTGCCCATGGCCTCTGGCAATCCCCAGACTCTGATACTATTTCTGCGACCCCTGTTGTCCAGATCCTCTAGATGTCGTCCCATATCTCTGAGTGCAGCAGTTTGAGACGTCATTGACACATGTAAGGAGGAGATATAGCGTCTGGTGTCATCATGTTAGTCTTCCAAGGAATCTACTCGCTCTGCAATATGTTTAATGTCAGCACGAACATTGGCTATTTCTGCCCTGCACAGTAACTTCAGAAATTAACACTTTAAAGTCCTCTTTAGTAGGAAATTAATTTAAAATATGCTTCCCACTCTGTAGGTGGGTGAGGGAGAGCAGCAGAGGATATGGCGGCAGAGATAGGAGGGCTGGGTGGAGTAGCCAATGGTGGTAGAGGCGTTCTGGGATCTGTAGTCCCTATTCCAGGGGCAGTGGGGCCAGTTTCAGAGCCCTGAGTCCACTGGGGTGGGGGACTTAGTGGGGGTCCCAGAGGAGTAAGAGGTCGCAGGGGACGAGGGTGGAGAGGTTGTACCTCGAGCATGAGGAGACCTCTGCACCGAATGGTCCATGGGCCGCCATTTTGGATCCCTGCGGTAAAGAGGTCCGCAGGATGGAAGGTCTTGGCGTTAGGGGACAGCTGTGAGGCCAAATTTTCCAGCCCTTGCGAGCTGCTTGAAGGAGGGGGCGCTGTAGATGGTAGGATGGCTGCGTCCTCCTTTGCGCTTGTACGAGCGCTCTGGCGCGTCCGGACACACCCCCAGTTTTTCCTTTCTAATAACTTAGAAAAGTTTTCTAACCTTCTGTTGTCACTTTGTCATTATGGGGTATTGAGTGCAGATTGATGGGGAAAAACATGAATTTTGTTTTATTTTAACACAAGGCTTTTATTTTAGCATAACGCCTCAACATAACTAAAAGTGAAAATCCATTGGCTCCCATTGAAAAGGTGGCAGACTTTTTCCTCCACTTAGTCATCAAGTAGTCTTGTGGGTTTACTATGATACGAATAGTTGGAGTGTTCGGCTGTACGTTTCAGTGCCATTGGACTGTAATTAGTCACTCGTTCCTTTGAACCCTGTTGTAAGAGTCATTTGTCTTGGTTGTAATTTTTTACATATATCTCATATATCTCCTGGTGGTTTTTTCCACAGTGTTGATGTTCAGTTGCCGTTTCTATGTATATTTTTTTAAAGAATTTGGAAAGAAAAATAGGGAGACTGAGGTTGGGATGGTAGTTGAAATGGGGATCAGTAACCCCTGGGTTTTTCTGCACTTTATCCATGATTCTGTATGTTCCCTTTGATTTCAGTGACTGGATTTGTTTAGTTTGTTCATGCATCACTGTATCATGTAATAAATGAATAACTTACCGTAATTTCTGTATTATGCCAGATTTCATTCATACCTGTGAGAATCTCTGTCATGAAGGAGAATGTGGTCCTTGCCCTCACACAACCAACATATCCTGCCGATGTGACTTTAAAACAAAGGTATTCTGTTCATACACTTACCTTTTTCCTTTTAGTTGTTGTAATGTTCATGGCACTATTAATGAAAATATGCAACAAAATATGTAACATGAGTAAAAATCCACAATTGATGTTTCTAGATTGAACAGCAGCATTAATGGATACTACAAGGGTATATTAGAACCTGAACATCATGTGCCTAAAGGTACCCATACACATTAGGCTAAGGCTACATTCCGTGAAAAACGGACCAGTGACAAACGTTTCTTAATTGCTGTCACATGTCTGTTTTAAGAATAATGCTAGTCTATGGGGTTGTTCAAACAGCAGTTTTTTTGATGGCCAATGAATAACAGACGTCAAAAAATAGACAATGTTCTATCCCGTCTGTTTTCACTGATGGACAGCCCACATTCAATCATAAACCTATTTCTGCCTAACGTGTATGGCCACCGTAATTCTGAAAACCTCACACAGCAATTTCGAGTCTTCCTAAAGGACCTTGTTAGTTGCAGCAAGTAACATATTCTAGTTTTTATGTAAATGGTACAGGATAAGTATGAGTGACATGATGTGGTTGGTTACTCTGGGCATCTGCAACAGTTTTCTTGTGTGTGTGTGTGTGTGTGTGTGTGTGTGTGTGCGCTGCGGTATTATATACATGTGGATAGCATTGTGCATGCCATGGAACAATACAACTTCACTCCACACTAGCAATGGCCCCTTGTGTTCCGTATGCATGTTTTTTCACACAGTAGAATTTGTTGTCCTTGACCGCAGCCACTTGTTGTCTGAAATGGGATGCAGCACTGCCATTCACAGGAAGGAACATGTTCCGGACCTGCAGTGTCCAGACAGAGGCCGCTGGAAGCTGCAGCATCAAAATCTGCCATATGAACGTGCCCCAATGAAAAGCTTGTAAAAGTGAAGCTTTTGCTTTTTACAGTAGTAATACCATTAAATGGATCTGTCAGGAATCCCTTTGAAGAACAGTGATGACCGTATGCACTGACACCATGAGTTTATTCCTTCTATTGCACTGTTTGTCTACCTTACTTTGAAAACAATAAACAGATTTTGAAAAGAAGAACACCCGATTTTCCAGTTCGGCATCAAATTGGCCCTGACAAGGAAGAATAGATTACTTTTACCTGCCAAGCAGATGTAGATTTTAGGTAGCTAGCGTGCCCTTTAAATATCTATGGATCCTAGTCTACAATATTTGCAATTTATTTAAATCTAGGAAATGGTTTGATTATTTTTACTTTTGCATTCTCCATGTTATTCACCATTACGTTCTGCATTCTTCATCTTCTTCTCCAGGAAGTTCCGTGTGCACTGATACAAAATGATGGTAAGTAGTTTGGATGCTTTCACTACCTCATATTGTGAGAATGTGATCGGGTTTTAGAAACCTTACTGGAAATGTTTCTTTTCTTATGGTTTTTGCACTTTGTTTTTCCTGATTTACCTTGTTACTTGTGTTAAGATTTCTGGGTCTGGTTGTTGGGGTATTTGATAACTACATAGCTCTGTGGAGAATCCAGCCAGTTTGTACTTCACATTGACTACCCATTGGTTTCATCACTCACCGTGTAATACTTGAATTTCCCTGCAGCATCCAGGCAGGGACATAAACATCTGCCAAAAATATCTCCTGCAGATTACAGCTGATCTCTGGGGATCCCACCCGCAGGACACATTTTTAGTCTTTGTGACTTTCTATGTTTAGGTGAATAGCAAAAATTGTTAAAGGGGTTGTCCAAGTTATGAAAAAAAATATATAGCACTGTAAATCTGATGGGCAGCAATATATAACTAAGTTAAGCAAGTTTTAGGCAAAAAAAATAAATATATATTTCCTAATTTCCCTTGTTCTCGTCTGGCCCTTTGTTTACCTGCGAGAACAATCACCGCCTCCCCGGCACCCCACTGCTCTGCAAAGGGAGTGAATACAAGTGCTGCCCTGAGTGATATATCTGCCTGCTAGGATACTCGGCAGAGGACATGTACATAGCCGACCGCCTCTGATGGTGAGACGGTGGCGTCGGCACTAGTGTGGCCAACGCCGCCGTCTCACCATCAGAGGTGGTCGGCTGTTTGTCCATTGTCTGTCCTGTACGTGTTCTCCCTGCTCCTGATGAGCCAATTACCCTTGGTGAAATGTGTAGAGCGATAGGGCTAGAATGACAGGATCTGGACATGACTGTCATTGTACAGCATTATTAGTGTAGCGCTCGGTCGTCAGCCTTACACGTGGCATTGGGGTTCTTATGCTATTTGAGACATTTGGACGAGCGCTACTACTCCTTGCCTCACACCCCAATGGTCTACTAATCTGATATATGGGCTCATGTCTGCACACCTCACTGTGCTCCTTGGCAGGCAGCTTTGATTTTTGCTGTAACATACCTCTAAACCTCTGTAACTGGTGTATGTGTGCCGTAGTCCACTTACTACTGGAATACATTACCTAGCGACCGGCACATATATCACGGGGCTAACGTGCTTTATGCCCAGTGATTGTCTGTGTCGGGTCCCATTCTCCAGTAGTTTTTTGTGCCTGAATACCCCATAACTGGGGTTTTAGTCTCCTTGCGTATTTTATATTGTGATATAATAAAGAATTTTTTTGTTTTCTTTTTAAACGTCCTTTTTCAGGCAGTGTTTACAGGTTTACAAACGACCTAGAGAAAATCAGCTTTTTGGAGATGTTAAAGGCATTTTGGACAAAGAGAAGTCCAAAGTTGTATATTAGTGTGTGTCTCCCAATCCTCCCTATGGTTATGAACTGGAACAGTTTATCTATGAGGGACATTAATTTGTCATTAACATTACATATCGGAAAAAATGAATTTATTATTTTTTTTCTTCTCCAACTATAGAAGATCTTACATTCATTTGTGATAAGCGCTGTAACAAGAAGCGTCAGTGCGGGCGACATAAATGCAGTGAAATTTGCTGTGTGGTGAGTTCATATACTTTATGAATCGAACACCTACTAGATCTTCTTTGCTGATATATTTGTATTGTTACGGGACCTTACAGGGGGTTGGCTTCACTAGGACTATGATGGTTACTTTATACAGCCAGAGCGGGCATAGACAAGCTTAAAGGGGTTTTCCAGTGTTCACTTAACGGCTCATGCACACAACTGTATGCATTTTGTGGTCCGCAAAAAATACAGATGACATCCGTGTGCAGAAAGGAACATAGAACAATCCTATCCTTGTCCGTAGTGTGGAAAATAATGGAACTTTTTTTTTTTTTTGTGGAATGGACATGCAGACATACGGAAACGGAATGCACACGGAGTAACGTCAGTTTTTGGTTTTTTGTTTTGTTTTTTTGCGGACCCATTGAGATGAATGGTTCTGCATATGGTACGTAAAACGGAAGGTACACGGAAAGAAAATCTGTTTCTGTGCATGAACCCTAAGTGGCAGTAGAGCTGCAGTAACCAACTCTGTTCACTACACAATGGATGAAGATGTGCTGCCCTGACACAGACTGCAGGAGCTACTGCGCAACATTTAATGGGGGGGAAGACACAGTATAAAAGTACCAGAAAACCCTTTAACACCTTAAGGACCCAGGACGAGAATGCTCGTCCAAGATTGCGGGTACTTAGTGCCCCAGGACGAGCATTCTCGTTCTGGGGTCCTTTCTCCCCCCCCCCCCCCCCCATCTCAGGTGCCCCCATTATGAGCAGAGATCCGGCTGTCAGTAACAGGTCACAGATGCATCCACCAGCATCGGAGATGAGGCCGATGCCGGTGGATTAACCCCTCATATGCTGAGGCCTCGGAGCCCGGCAGCTACGGGAGCCTATGAGGCCCAGCCCCCAGGCAATCTATCAGTGTATTACAGTGTGTAATACAATGATAGACAATGCAGTACAATACAGATGTATTGTGCTGCATAGAAACAGGGATCAGACCCTGTAATGTTGAAGTCCCATAGTGGGGACATAAGTAAAAGAAAAAGTAAAAGAAGTGTTTTTAACAATAAAAAAAAAATAAAGTTTCAATTAAAAAAAAAATATGGTATTGCCGCGTCCATAAAAACCTGCTCTATAAAAATATCACATGATCCACCCCGCCCGGTCAACATCATAAAAATAAAAAATAAAAACTGTTCTAAAAAAAAGCCATTTTTTGTCACCTTTCATCACAAAAAATGTAATACCAAGCGATCAAAAAGTCATATGTACCCAAAAATAATACCAATCATCTCATCCCGCAAAAAATGAGCCCCTACCTGAGACAATCGCCCAAGAAATAAAAAAACTACGGCTCTCAGACTATGGAGACACTAAAACATAATTTTATTTTTTGTTTCAAAAAATATATTATTGTGTAAAACTTAAACAAATTTAAAAAAAACATACATATTAGGTATTGCCACGTCCGTAACAACCTGCTCTATAAAAATCTCACATGATCTAACCCGTCAGGTGAACACAGTAAAAAAAAAAAATTAATAAAAACAGTGTCAAAAAAGCCATTTTTTTAATCACCTTACATCACTAAAAGTGCAGCACCAAGTGATCAAAAAGGTGTATGCGCCCCAAAATAGTACCAATCTAACCGTCATCTCATCCCGCAAAAAATGAGCCCCTACCTGAGACAGTCGCCCAAAAAATAAAAAAAACTACAGCTCTCAGACTTAGCAGACACTAAAACATGATTTTTTTTTTCTTTTTGAAAAATATTATTGTGTAAAACTTAAATAAATGAAAAAAGTATTCATATTCGATATTGCCGCGTCCGTAAAGACCTGCTCTATAAAATATCACGAATATCATGATCTAACCTGTCAGATGAACATTGTAAATAACAAAACATAAAAACAATGCCAAAACAGCAATTTTTTGTGACCTTGCCTCACAAAAAGTGTAATATAGAGCAACCAAAAATCATATGTACCCATAAAGTACCAACAAAACTGCCACCTTATCCCGTAGTTTCCAAAATGGGGTCACTTTTTTAGAGTTTCTACTCTAGGGGTGCATCAAATGTGACATGACAACTTAAAATTTTTCCATAGAAATCTGCCCTCCAAAAACCATATGGCATTCCTTTCCTTCTGTGCCCTGCCGTGTGCCTGTACAGCAGTTTGCGATCACAAATGGGGTGTTTCTGTAAACTACAGAATCAGGGTAATACATATTGAGTTTTGTTTGGCTGTTAACCCTTTCTTTGATAATGGAAAAAAATTGATTTATATGGAAAATCTGCCAAAAAAGTGAAATTCCGAAATTTTGTCTCCATTTTCCTTTAATTCTTGTGGAACACCTAAAGGGTTAACAACGTTTGTAAAATCTGTTTTGAATACCTTGAGGGGTGTAGTTTCTAAAATGGTCATATTTGGGTTGTTTCTTTTATGTAAGCCTCACAAAGTGACTTCAGACCTGAACTGGTCCTTAAAAAATGGGTTTTGGAAATTTTGTGACAAATTTCAAGATTTGGTTCTAAACTTCTAAGCCTTCTAACGTCCCAAAAAAATAAAATGTCATTTTCAAAATGATCCAAACCTGAAGTAGACATATTGGGAATGTAAAGTAATAACTATTTTTGGAGGTATTACTATGTATTTTAAAAGTAGAGAAATTGAAATTTGACTCAAATTTACCACTGTCATGAGGTACAATATGTGATGAGAAAACAATCTCAGAATGGCCTGGATAAGTAAAAGCGTTCTAAAGTTATTACCACATAAAGTGAGACATGTCAGATTTGCTAAAAATGGCCTGGTCCTTAAGGTGAAAAATGGCAGGGTTCTTGAGGGGTTAAAGTGGTCACACACAACAGATGAGCATACACATTAGACCAGGGGTCAGCAACCTCCACCACTCCAGCTGTTGTAAAACTGCAACTCACATTATCCACCATTGTCTTCTAGGGGAGTTACATCAACAGCTGAGCATACGTGGATGCTCGGAGCTGTAGTTTTATAACAGCTGGAGTGCTGGAGGTTCCTGGCCCATGTATTAGACTAATCTCTGCTCATCTTGGCAGACTTTCTAATGTGTATGGCACTAGTCTGACTCTTCTCGGCATATAATAGCAGGAAGAAGAGTTGGGCATTTTGTGTCTCGTTACAATTAAAACTGACTATATAAAGAAATCTGGGTTCTGTGAGCTCAGTCATGCCCCTTTCTTCTCTTCCTCACTGTATTATTGGCTGCAGGACAAGTGGCTGGAGCAGGAGCCTCCCTGCTGTGTACTGTCTGTCAGGCCACCAGCCAAATATGGAAGAATTCTGCAGGAAATTAGCCCCTATGTTATCTGCAGGATTTCTACAAGAATTTTAGTGTCAGACTGACAAACAGTGAGGGCAACTATATTTCTTTTTTAATGTTAGCATTCATTTCTAGGTTTAGTGCTCCTTTAAAGGGGTTCTCCGGGAAGTAAGAATTTAAAATGACTGAAAATACTTAAATATTACATAATATTTTCCCAAATACTGTTCATTAGTTATAATGGCCTGTTTTGTCTAGGAAGCAAAGATCAGTGGAAATAAAATGGCCGTTGTCCCGTTAGTTTACACAAAACCTGTCCTGATCACACAGCAGGACAAGTTACTTCAGAGCACTGAGATAAAGAGTTGCCTCATCCTCCTCTCTGCTGGTCATGGATTATAATCCTGAATACATTTTAATATGATTTTCAGCTAAATCTCTGGAGGATGGAGTTCATGAGGAGACATGAAGTACAGAGAGGAGGTGAGGATGTGGCTGATGAGCAGCAGCACTTGTACGCAGTCTCCATTACCACAATCACACATTACCACAGTCTGTCCTGTCTGTGTTCTCTATCAGGGTCAGATTGGGAGCTCAAATGGCCCTGGAAAAAAAATGTTAAAGTGGCCCCATGTTGTAGGCTGGATCAAATTGGCATAAGGTGTGGCCAAGTCAGGTAGACTGGGTTTATTGCAGGGCAATTTGTAATTTTTATTGATACCATTTTGGAATATGCTTTTCGATAATTTTTATTATGTTTGGTTTGTTTTTTGAAGCAATAAAAAAGACAAATCGGCAGTTTAGATTTTTATTCCATTTATTGGGTTCACTTTACTGTATAAATACATTTATATTTTAATAGTACGGGTGTTTTGTATGCAACAATGACAGTGATCTTTATTTTTTATTGTTTATTTTTGGTATAGAAGGGAAAATGGATTGATTTGAATTTTTATACATTTTTATTTTCTTTTATAGTTTTTAAAAACTTTTTTTCATTTCTTTTCACTTATTTTAAGTCGCCTTATGGGTGATCGCCACCCCCAAAGACCATACATGTATAGCAGAGGTTAAAATAAGTAATTCCCCCATATAAATAGGCTCTGGAGCATTACATTAGTGATTGAGAGCACCCCTGTGCATTTAAAAACTTTTATTCCCCTTTTATCTAAATTATTACTGGTGGGTTTCAAACTAGGGACCTTTAGTATCGGAGGCAAAAGCCTTACTGACTGAGCTACAGGCTTGACAGCTTTCAGCGGAATTTCTCTAACTAGAAACCTTTGCCAGTATTCCTATACATTGCACTGGTTTGTACAGGTCCATCTCTGTATACCAGGACACCAGGATAACGGCAACAGTCTAATTTATCTAGTACTGACAAAAATGTAATGGAGCAAACAATAAGTAGTCTTTTGCGGTTACCCCAAGACTTGAACTCATGAGTTTTGTGTGGAAGACCAGGTGTGCTACAGAGCACACTGTGACCAGCTGGTGGAATTTTTTTAACTAAAATGTTCTGGTATATAGAGGATTATACAGAAATACTATTGAAGGTTTTAGTTGGAGAAATTAATTTCTACAATAGCAGTATGCCCAGGGGGAGATGGCTGCAGATCATCAGCACTGGATTGCAAGTTTTAAGATATATTAGTGAGTTTATCTAGTAAGGATGCCTAAGTGCACGCCCCTCTTTAAATTGACTGACCGCGCTAGACCATTTGGCCTATCGCTGAAATCCCGCGCGTGCGCAGCAGGATCGGGGCTTCCATTCATCTGCGCACGCGCTGTCACTTCCGGGTTCAGGGAGGTGACGGCGCGTGCACAGATGAATGGAAGCGCTTGCAGTGTTTGGCCTAGCGCTGAAATCCCGCGCGTGCGCAGCAGAATCGGGGCTGGCGCATGCACAATAGTGCTTGCAGTGCCAAACACTGCAAGCGCTTCCATTCATCTGTGCACGCGCCGTCACGTCCCTGAACCCGGAAGTGACGGCGCGTGTGCAGATGAATGGAAGCCCCGACTCTGCTGCGCACGCGTGGGATTTCAGTAGCGCTGTCACTCAATTTAAAGAGGGGCGTGCACTTAGGCATGGGGGAGAGCCTCGGGCCCGGGGGGCCGTGAAGAAGCGGTGCTCAGGAGGAAAGAGCCCGCCCCCGGTGCTCCGAAGGCTCATTAGCATAATTTTTTAAACTTCACTTTTCTGCACAACCGCTGCGCTATACTCTGCAATACAGGTATGTGGATAATTGGCAAATTAAGGGCTTTTAACCTATGTATTAAAATACATAGGTTAAAACCTGGTGACAGAGCCTCTTTAAGTGATCTAGTAATACAATGGTGTAATAATTGTTTTAGCTTCTGTCTATTGAAAGATACGTGACAATATTCTGACTAATCTGCGTTACTGTTCTATATTTCATCACAGGACAAAGAACATAAGTGCTCCTTAATTTGTGGTCATAAACTCAACTGTGGCCTTCACAGATGTGATCTACCATGTCATCGTGGGAACTGTCAAAACTGTTGGCAAACAAGTAGGTAGTTCTCACCTCTGACTTAATTGTAGCACAGTTGACACAATAGACTGAGATACTGCTTACAATAAGGGCCTTTTTACATGCACCAATATAGTGGACAATAATTGGCAATGATCATTGCCTGCTTGTTAGCTGTATTTATATACAGCAGCGGTGATTACTTTATGGGGGATGAACAATCGTTACTATGATCATTCATTCGTACAGATTAATTGTCAGCAGGAGATCGCTGTACTGCTGACAAGGATTATTAGTGCCACATGAAAGATGCAATTGCCTGACAAACGGGGGTTACATGGGCCAATTATCAGGAATTAATGCTCTTACCAACGTCCATTCCTGGTAATTGGCCCGTTCCTGGCGTGGCAAGGTGCGGTTTGCTGCCATCGCAGCTATCCTAACAAGGAGTTGAAAAAAATGAATGAGCTCGGGTTTTATTTGTCATATTTATTCTCCCAACTGTTATGCAGATAAACCTAGTTTGGAGTGGCGATGGCTTTAAAAGATGGGAGAAGGTACCGCAATGTAGAAAATAGCAGCTACTATGTTAACCCCTTCAGCCACCGTGACGTACTGGTATGTCACGGTAGCTGGGGAAATGTATGGAGCGGGATGCTGTAGTGAGCCCACTCCATACATGGCAGGTGATGCTGTATAGTACAGCAGGCAGCTGGCCGCAATAACGGGAATGGTTATCACGCCAAACCCTATCATTTAACCCCTCAGATGCTGTGATCAACACCGATTCCAGTATCTGTGAGGTAAGGCAGAGGGATGCAGAGGCACAGCTCAGCAGAGAGAGTGTAAAAAATCCCATGCACCCTACTAGAATCTCTAACAAAAGGGTTTAAAAGTTATTAAGCATGGCCCAGCTCCCATTCATTTCTATGGAGCCGACGGAGACTAGCATTATGCCCCCATTTTCCAAGATGGGGTAAATGCAAAACCAAACATGGGCCCAGATCTTAAGGGGTTAACAGTTGTCCTCTTTCTTTCATTTAAGGTTTTGATGAGCTTACCTGTTACTGTGGAGAGTCTATTATTTACCCTCCAGTACCATGTGGCACCAGGCCTCCTGAGTGTAAAAACTCTTGCACAAGACAGCACGAGTGTGACCATCCAGGTATGTCAGCCATTGTGGCATTTTATATTTTGGCTCTTTTTTTAAGGACTCTTCAGTATTTGATCAGTATTATTCATCAACTTCTAAGCCCAAACTAGAATTGGATCCTAAAAACACAGTGAAATATAGTGGAAACGTTTATTCTTCTTTCTTTTGAATCCACTCCTATTAAAAAATGAAAATACTGCTCCTGTAAATACTGAAGTACAAATGAGAATGAGTCCTAAGATAGATATGAACTTCCGAAATGCAAAGTAACTTGCTAAAAATACCAGTGTACCCAAACAATTGTTCCTTCTTTTCTTTTCTTGCAACATACCAGCCAGTACCTGAATCCACTGAAGTGTTAGGCAGCAGCTGGCACATACCAGCACCATGGCATTGGTTACAAGATTATTAATTCTGGTTGCCATAAAGAAATAAGGAAGGTTTAATCAGATCTGTGATGGTTGTAATTATCTTCTAGATGTGACGGCTTGATGTATACAATTGTTAGGAGCGTTGGAAATTGTCCAGCTCTGTAATTAACAACTGAGAGTTTAACATTCTGTGACAACAGTGTAAGGAAAATTGTTAATTTCTGGTTTCAGTTTTTGGGGGGTGTAGATCCACATATTAAATTTTATTTCCTTTTGAATATTTCAGTTTTTTTAACTGTTTATTTCAGTTGTGCCTTAGCTTTTTGCAGTTTTGTTTGTAAAGTGTGTGTTCAGCCTTTTGTTCAAGGAGTAAAAACTTATTGGCAGATGTTTTCTTTGCGTCCTATATTTTGACATTTTAATTTAACTTAGAACTGATAAGATTATTTTTTAGCAGAATGCTTCAATCTAAATGCCAATATTTTCCATTTCCAGTTTTTCATTCATGTCACAGTGAGGACAAATGTCCCCCGTGTACGTATCTCACGCAGAAGTGGTGCATGGGAAAACACGAGGTGAGGACCGTTATTTATTGAAACTAGTTGTAGTTCTGAAGTGGTTTAGCCACAGGCTGGGTTGCTAGGTGGACCATGAAATGTCCATGGTTTAGAGATATGCATATGAGGCCTTTGTGAGCAGGGAGTTCATGCTCATACTGTGAAGACAGGACAGTTCTGAAGATAATGAGGATTGTTACACAAGTTCACAGCAAGGAAGAATTTATAGCAGCGCTTATTTGGTTCATGGGCTGGCTATGATCAGCACGCCATGATGTCTAGCAGCAGGCTCACTGACAGATTATAGACTGCTCTAGGCTGTGCCCCTCTAAACAAATAGAAAATAACTAAATGAGTATTCCGGTTACATCACATTAATCTCTAGCCACATGATAGGGGATAACAGATTGTGAGGATTTTACCACTGGGAGCGCTGTACTCAGAGGAGTATGATCGGCCGGGCAGGTGCTCAGCGCAGGGCAAAGGAGCATGAGATGCTCCGATGTTAACATCAGGAGGCTGCCTGGGTGAAATTAAGGGTATGTCCAGGTTCAGATCTGAACCCAGACAACCCCTTTAATGGAGAGGCTCCACTGGGAAAAAGAATGCCCCGCTGTTGTGATCAGTCCCAGTGGTAGATCCCTCACCAATCTTTAGTTATTTCTTATCCTGTGTATAGGGTATAACTTGATATAACCAGAAAACCCCTTTAAATGCATGTATAAAAATGTCCCTCTTAGATATGCCTGCAAGACTGTCAGCAAGCAGTTTTGCAAAAATCTTGCAGGCGTATAGAAGGCATGTTCTTTCTTTGGTGGACTCCGGGCTACCAATCCATGCGTAGGTATTTTTATCATAGAGTCCGGCAGGCTTTGGTTTTTGTCCGGCCACCTCTCGGCTTGTTTGCCGCGCTGCGGCTGGACCTCCGACCTGCCCGTATTATAGTGACAGGGGCCAGAGCAAGCAGCAGAGGAGGCGGCACGGTGTGCTAGCGGAACAGTCTGCTGGACCCTGCTGCCACAAGTGTGAAAGTAGCCTTACCCGAGATCCTGATAGTCAAATATGACTAACCATGGCATAATTTGGCAGCTAGAAGAGGGATTCAGGTACCTTTGTATTCAGCAGTCCCGATTACAGCTCCAAATGCATCTGTTCTGTGTTTGGAGTTGCACCTGGTTTTGGCTCAAAATCACTGATGGACATCACTGACCAAACGCTGACTGTGTGAATGAGGACTCAGGGTTTTAGATGAGTGTCTCTGCAAGACCTTACTCCTACACAATTATACTGATGTAGCGCTGTAATGCAGTAGATACAAATCATGCAGAGACACACAGCATTAGAAATCAGTATAATGCCGTGCGATCCTGCGAAAAGAGCCATAATGGGGAATCACGCTCACCCATGCAGCGTGATTTCCGCACTGGACACACTCGTCTTAAACAGAGCTGTTCTCCCCTAAAGGCAGGGAGCTGTTTTGCCAGTGAGTGGAAAGCCAATCCCATAACCATGAGCCGAACACACCGCTGTGGATTCACGAGACAAACCGACGTTTCGATGGAGTTAGTGTGACATGGATTATAATGCACTGGTTCTCTGCCCACAGCACTGTAAAGTTCTGCTTTCTTACCACAGCTGAGGAACAATATTCCCTGCCATCTTACTGATATTTCATGTGGCCTGCGATGCAACCAGCTTTTAAAATGTGGAATGCACAAATGCAAAAGGATCTGCCACAAAGGCGAGTGCCTCATAGATGAAGATTGTAAACAGCCTTGCATCCTTTCAAGACTGGACTGTGGTCATCCATGTTTGGCTCCTTGCCACCCCTCACAGCCCTGCCCATCTTCTACATGCAGTGCTATGGTAATGTATTATGGTTATGTATGTTGTGGTTTTCGTTCTCTTTTGTTAAATTTTTGAAAGCACATTTGTTCAATTAGAAATCAGAAGTATGCAATAATATAGCATTAGGATGCCGCCATACGTTCAGATTTTTTAATGCAGTTTTTGAAGCCAAAATTAGCTGCGACTCATGAATGGAGAGAAATTATAAAGGGCATTCTGCTTCTCGTTTTTTTATAATCCACTCCTTGTTTTGGCTTCAAAAACAGCATTAAAAAAACTGAACTTGTCAGCAGCTTTATGTATATTTATAATTCTCCTTCATGCATTATCAGCCTTATGAGAGAGAGGGACGTGTCTATCCCAAAGGCAGGAATCCAGAAGATCATCTCCACTCCTCGGGTTACCTGTTCTTTGACTATACTGGCCTGTAAAGAGGGAATTTTACCCATCCCCCATACTTTGCAGTGGCTATTAGTGGTATGACTGGGTTCTTCTTAGGTCTGTCTGTAGGATAGAAATAATATCATATGGATATAAGTAGTGGCTCACCAGTTTGTAAATAATGCTTGGTGTGGTGCCTCCAATCACTGGGCTATACCCTTAGCCTAAATGGGTTCTATAAAAAGATGAAGTAAATGTGTGATGGGCACTCACTCTACATTTGTTTTTGTATAGTGTTGGTGTAAAGCTGTAAATATATATAGCTGTATATATGTGAGTATTAAAAAGGCCTACTATGTTATTTAGGTATATAGTTATAACATTTATTTATCAGTGCAATATCCAATATCCCCAGCACTGGTACATAAAAATATATATCTTTTTTATTTATATATTTTTATGTACCAGCGCTGGGGATATTTGATATTGCACTGATAAATAAATGTTATAACTATATACCTAAATAACATAGTAGAAATAATATCATGTTTCATTATTTTCCTTATTTCATTAGTTATTAAATTCAATGGCTAAAATGTGTCCTGAAATACATAAACCGCTAGCACAGCTGATGGGATTGTCACCACGTATCGGTGTAAGAACCTTTAGAGAGATTTGTGGTGTGGCTCTGTGTGAGTCACAGATGATTGGGTAGACTGATACATTGTAACAAATCCACATGTGTTTGAGCAGGAGTTCTTTTCCTAATTAACGAATGCTTCCATTCACTGACAGTAACCTGATATCTTGAACATATTTTGCTCTTGAAAAAACATATTGGAAATTGCAGAACGTTTAAGCTTTACACCAGACTGGAAATTGTTTTTTGAGTCTTCGGTGGAGCATCCAGGGGTCTTATGATATCTTGTCTTCATTGCAGCTCCTCGGTGATGGGAGGATGTGTTTGGAGTTTAAAGGGGTCCTCTAAATCAGTGATTTTCAACCAGTGTGCCTCCAGCTGTTGCAAAACTACAACTCCCACCATGCCCTTCTGTAGGCTGATAGCTGTAGGCTGCCTGGGCGTGATGGGAGTTGTAGTTTTGCAACAGCTGGAGGCACACTGGTTGAAAATCACTGCTCTAAATAATATTATACTTAAATATTACTTTATTATAAACATATTCCAAAATACCTTTCATTAGTTATAATGGTTTGTTTTGTCTGGGGAACAATCATTAGAAGAAATAAAATTACCGCCTTCCTATTAATACACACAAAACTTATCCTAATCACACAGGTGGACAGTTTACTTCATATCAGTGAGCCAAACAGCTGCCTCATCTTCCTCTCTGCTCTGCTTGTCAGTGATTATGATCCGGACTACAGATGATAAAATCTTCAGCTGAATCTCTGTAGGAATGGAGCTCATGAGGTGACATGAAGTACAGAGAGGACGGACAGGACAGACTGTGGTAATGGAGACTGCATACAAGTGCTGCTGCTCATTAGCCTCATCCCCTTCTCTCTGTACTTCATGTCTTTTCATGAGCTTCATTCCTACAGAGATTCAGCTAAAGATTTATCAGCTGTATTCAGGATCATAATCGCTGACAAAGAGGAGAGGATGATGAGGCAGCTCTTTAGCTCGATGTTCTGAAGTTACGTGTCCTGCTGTGTGAGTAGGACAGGTTTTGTGTGTACTAATAGGACGGCTGCCATTTTTCCCCCTTGATTATTGCTCCCTATACAAAACCAGCCGTTATAACTAATGAAAGGTATTTGGGAATATATTTATAAAAAAGTAATATTTAACCATTTTTAGTAATTTTATTAATTCCCAAAAAAATCATGTAACCCATTCTTTTCCAAGCAGGGAGTTGCTGATGCTAACTGTATTTTATGGGGATGTGCCAATATATATATCTAAAGGTTGGCTGTGTCACCCAGATCACAGTAATGGTCATCCAGTGTACATTAATTTCACTATGTCTGTGACTGGATCGAGATATATATGCTAACATGACTTCTACAATCTTTAGGTAGATCTCCAGTGTGAATGTGGCCGAAGGAAAGAGAGCGTGGTTTGCTCAGCTGCCTCTTCTGCCTATCAAAGGTTAGTATGATATCGGTTCATTGGTTATGGTGCACATGTTAATTGCACATATTCTTCTTGTCGCTTGGGCAGGACAGCTGTACACCCGGTCATACATGTGTTGTCAGGCTCATGTGGTGTGTGATAAAGAAAGCCAGTATAGTAAGACTGGGAGAGGTAGTGTGCTGTGCAGCAAGTCGCAGGCATCTTAATGCAGATTGCGATGTGTTTATTAGCTGCACGGATTTCACGTGTGGAATATATTATAGAAGTGTGCAACTGTAAAAACTGCACAACTGAAAGCCGCACCACAAAACCAAAAGCGTTAATGGTGAAACACGCGCCACACTAGCTCCATGTGACACCAGCCTAAGGCAGACTTTCTTCCCTGTTCCATCCCATGGCCCAGTGGTGATCAGTGATTTTTTAAAGTGCAGCGATATGGGAGCTTTATTAGAATGATAAAGTAGACCACACACAGTAGATGTGCCAAATGTATGTTTGATAGATGTGGTGCATTTTACTAGACATGTTAGATATGTTTTCTTACTCTGCTTCTTAGTCGGCTCACTGTAGACCAATACTTTGTCAGAATTTTGGTCCATTTTAATCGCCTCTTGTTTATAAAATGCTCCCTGTATTCTAGACGCTTTTCAGAACTGTTCAGTGAGGCTCAAAAAGTGTCATAATAAATGTGGTGCATGGCAAGAATCTGTTTTTTGGTGCAAATTGAATTCTAGCACATTTAGCTTTGTAAATGGGGGGAAGTTATAAAGACTAGTGCAAAGGAAAACTACTTTGGCTGCCGATAGCAATTTCCACCTTTCATTTTTCAGAACTCCTTTTAAGAATGAAATGATGAATCTGATTTGTTGCTGTGAGCAAATAAGACCGTTTTCATTTGCTTTGGTTTTTATAAATTTCCCCCAATGTGCTTAGTTTTCACAGGGGAGGATACCGGTTGAGGTTTGGGAACTTTGTTGGTGGGGACATAATATGGCATCATGTGTGGAGGGAAAGTAACCATGATTTCACTATGACGTTTTGTAAGAGTGTATAAATAAGGAGACACACTGCTCCACTGTCGTTGTGTTACCCACTTGACAGGCCAAAATGTCTATATGTGTGTACAGGTGTAAATGTGTACAGTAGATTTTGGAAGAGATAAGGACTGGGCAGTTGGATTTGGACATGCTCAATCCTTGTGTTCTCAGGATAATAGGCCATTGCCAGAGGTGTCTAGCAGCAGTTTTCTGCACATGAGCCTTGCTGCAAATGCTTTACAGTTAGCATTTTAATAATGCCAGTATTCTGGGTTACTGTTTCTAGAATAGCTGCTATATCTATGGCTGCAAAGCTGACAGAAATGCAACTAGGCGATTCAGTGGATATTGGAAAACTTGTCACCAAAAAAGAAATGAAGCAGACCAGGTAACGTAATATTTTATTAATGGATGGCTCTGTATTCAGGAGTCCCATGCTTGTCATGATCAGCCTCATTTACTTTGGTTTGTGCTTTGAGTGTAGAAATTGAATGATTTGATGCATTTTATTTGTATTATTTTTTGCCAGCCTTTTTTCTATCAAGTGCAAGGCCTTCTACAGAAGGTAGAGGAGGAGGTGGAGGAAAATATCAGTCTTTTGTTAAATACTACCTTCCCCAACAGAACCACAGACCTTGTTCTAAATCTTGATATTGTTTGCTTTGTTTCTGTGTGTCCATGTGCATTGGATTTAGTAATTTTAGATGAACACCATGCTTCACAATTGATAATCCAGGGGTCCAGCCATATAACCAGGTTGGAATAGATGTGTAACCATGCTATAACTAATGGCCTAGTGCTAGAAACAAGTATGCAGAGCTTATACAGTGGGGAAAAAAAGTATTTAGTCAGCCACCAATTGTGCAAGTTCTCCCACTTAAAAAGATGGAGAGGCCTGTAATTGACATCATAGGTAGACCTCAACTATGAGAGACAAAATGAGAAAACAAATTCAGAAAATCACATTGTCTGATTTTTAAAGAATTTATTTGCAAATTATGGTGGAAAATAAGTATTTGGTCAATAACAAAAGTTCATCTCAATACTTTGTACTTTGTTATATATCCTTTGTTGGCAATGACAGAGGTCAAACGTTTTCTGTCTTCACAAGCTTGGCACACACTGTTGCTGTTATGTTGGCCCATTCCTCCATGCAGATCTTCTCTAGAGCAGTGATGTTTTGGGGCTGTCGCTGGACAACACGAACTTTCAATTCCCTCCAAAGGTTTTCTATGGCGTTGAGATCTGGAGACTGGCTAGGCCACTCCAGGACCTTGAAATGAAATGAAGCCACTCCTTCGTTGCCCTGGTGGTGTGCTTGGGATCATTGTCATGCTGAAAGACCCAGCCACGTTTCATCTTCAATGCCCTTGCTGATGGAAGGAGGTTTAAACTCAAAATCTCACGATACATGGCCCCATTCATTCTTTCATGTACACGGTTCAGTCGTCCTGGTCCCTTTGCAGAGAAGCAGCCCCAAAGCATGATGTTGCCACCCCCATGCTTCACAGTAGGTATGGTGTTCTTTGGATGCAACTCTGCATTCACTCTCCTCCAAACACGACGAGTTGTGTTTTTACCAAACAGTTCTACTTTGGTTTCATCTGACCATATGACATTCTCCCAATACTCTTCTGGAACATCCAAATGCTCTCTAGCAAACTTCAGACAGGCCTGGATATGTACTGGCTTAAGCAGGGGGACACGTCTGGCACTGCAGGATCTGAGTCCCTGGCGGCGTAGTGTGTTACTGACGGTAGCTTTTGTTACGTTGGTCCCAGCTTTCTGCAGGTCATTCACTAGGTCCCCCCGTGTGGTTCTGGGATTTTTGCTCACAGTTCTTGTGATCATTTTGACCCCACGGGGTGAGATCTTGCGTGGAGCCCCTGATCGAGGGAGATTATCAGTGGTCTTGTATGTCTTCCATTTTCTAATTATTGCTCCCACAGTTGATTTCTTCACACCAAGCTGCTTGCCTATTGCAGATTCAGTCTTCCCAGCCTGTTGCAGGTCTACAATTTTGTTTCTGGTGTCCTTCAACAGCTCTTTGGTCTTCACCATAGTGGAGTTTGGAGTGTGACTGTTTGAGGTTGTGGACAGGTGTCTTTTATACTGATAACAAGTTCAAACAGGTGCCATTACTACAGGTAATGAGTGGAGGACAGAGGAGCCTAGTTACAGGTCTGTGAGAGCCAGAAATCTTGCTTGTTTGTAGGTGACCAAATACTTTCCACCATTTTCCACAATTTCCAAATAAATTCTTTAAAAATCAGACAATGTGATTTTCTGGATTTGTTTTCTCATTTTGTCTCTCATAGTTGAGGTCTACCTATGATGTCAATTACAGGCCTCTCTCATCTTTTTAAGTGGGAGAACTTGAACAATTGGTGGCTGACTAAATACCTTTTTTTCCCACTGTACATTTCAGTCCTTGCACCTGGGTGGCTTGGTATGCATGTCTTAATAATTGTGGGCCATCTGACACCAATGGTCAAAAGTTTTAGGCTGGCATATAAAATGCCATTCTTAATTTGTGCCCCATCGTGTCTTGGCTGTCCACACATCATGGTGGGGGGGGTTCTGTGTTATTTTTTCTCATGCACCATGTGAAAGCTATTATTGATTATTGTAAATTGCATTGTATTGATAGACGTTTCTGAAATGTTCATTGATGCAATGTCATGTTATTTCATATAGCAATTCATGGTTGTCTGCTCTCTACTGTAAGGAGTAGTTCATAGTCATCCACCTTTTGTGTCCTCTAACTTTATTTAAGGATTTTAATTTAAGGATTTTCGGCTCTTTCATTGGAACCAAATGTTTGTGTTATTTTTTTTCACTGTATTTCTGGTAATTTGCTTCAGAGATGCAGAACTATGATTGCATAGTCTGTGCTAAGGATTGGTTCTTACCTCAATGTTTTAAACTAATTCCCTGTGGTTAGAAAGGTGGAAATCATGTAGACTTGTCTGAAGGAGTCATGTTAACAGAGGTTTTCAGATTGTGCCCTGTAGAATACGTCATTAGAAGAAAATATACTACCTTAACCAAGGTTTCTCTGTTTACCAGATGCTTGTTAAGAGTGATTTTCCTTGTAAGTGCTGCAGGCCTTCTCATTACACAAATTGGTCCGTACATTTCAGTTCCAATTTCCATGTCATGTTTGCCTATGCTCTCTGCAAAAACAATGTGTGTGGGTGGCTGGCGTTTTTTTTTTTTCAAAGCCAAACATGCCAATTTTATGTGATTGTCACAGCGATCCACTAGAATGTATTCAGCGAGAACACTTTTAGGCTAATTGTGGAAGGTCAGAACGAGTAGGCGAGTTAAGTACTCGGAGCAATGGAAAAAGTTGGCTATCTGGCCTTGAAAATGAACACCTTCTACAGCTAGCAGCCAGCTGACTTGCTTTTGTTTGGCTTTGATTACAGACTGCAGTGTGATGAAGAATGCTTGGCTTTGGAAAGAAACAGGTAAGCCGTTACATGGTAAGAGATTAAAGTATTTAAAGAGGTTTATGTAGCATTTTTACAAAAGTTCTGATGACCAATGCAGGTCATTGAGATAGGGTTAACGTATTAAAGAGTATTTCACAGTCAGTGTAAGCAAAATCCTAAAAAATTGTAAAGTAAATTCTAAAATGAAAGTTTAGTGAACCACACCGTTATATCTTCAGCTATGTTCATTTTCTGTTATGTCATGGGGCAGAAAAATGAAATTCAACACCAGTAGACCTCATAGACTTATAATGGGGTCCATCAGGTTCTCTCTTGGTGCCCATCATTTTATAAAATGGTGGGCATTGTAAAAAACATAAGTAGTGCTGCATGCTGCACTGCACCTTACAAAGAAATGATTTTATATAGTGGACCAAATATTTTAAGGACCAACTTCATGCCAAACCCACAAGTTTAGTTATGGCTTCATGTAAAGCCATTGTCCTTTATTTTATCATTTATAAATATCAGAATAGCCGGTATGTTTTTGAAGTGTAGGAGGAAGAGAACATACAAACGCCAAATGAATGTTGCCTTTGGTTAGACTAAAACCAGGACCCAACTGCTGCTAGGCAACAGTGATAACCTCTGAGCCACCATACTTTACCTATCCTGGTTTGTGACTAGTGATTCCCAGAACAACAAAATGCCAGTTGCAAGGCATTTTATTTTCATTTACTCAAAGGTGCCGCATGATTCAAAGCACATCTCTGGGTCTGGCTGTGGTGTTATATGGTTACACTTGAAGAAGAGGAGAGAGGCAGGAAACATTTTTGGGTGCTGGTAAAATACTCTATATTAGAGCTATTTATGTTCATTTGGAGGTAAATCTTACATTGGGGCAGATATAGATAGAGCATTAAAGGAAGAAAAACATGAGTCTTGATATCAGATACTGAGCCGGGACAGGTGACAAAATTATCATGTAGACTAAGGCATTTAGGTTTTCATGTTGCTGATCCGCTAATTTTGTAAATCTTTCACAGACGTCTGGCAGAGGCTTTGAACATTACTGAGAATTCAGATCCTTTTAATACTCGCTCTGGATTCAAGTTCAGTGACAGCTTGAAGGATGATGCAAGGTTTGTGCTTCTTCACATTGCCTTCACACAACCAGTAAAAGTCAGGAATTTTTTTAAAAATATGCAATATATATAATTGTTGTATATGCGCAATATATACACTATATGGAGAAAAAATATTGGAACACATCTAATTCATTGAGTTCAGGTTTTTCATTCAGTCCCATTACCACAGAAGTATAAAATCCAGCTCCTAACCATACAGTCTGCCTTTTCAAACATTTGTGCTCGCTGCATTTGAGGTTGGTACTGTAATAGGATGTCACAGTTGTAACAAGTCTGTTTGTTAAATGTCTTCCCTCCTAGATATTCCATGATCAGCTGTGAGTGGTATTATTGCAAAGTGGAAGTGTTTAGGGACCACAGCAACTCAGCCATGTAACATGTAAAGTTACAGGTGAGCCCAATTAAAGGAAAACTGGATGTTCCACAATATAAAAGGGGTTGTCCGGGTTCACAGCTAAACCCGGACATACCCCTAATTTCACTCAGGCAGCCCTCCTGACTAGGGCATCGGGCAAATTCTACAAATGAGCAATTTCAGTTCTTAAAAACATATAAAATGTTTAGAAACTCTGCTGTGCATAATAATTTGGAACAGTGCATTTTGAGTTTTTTAATTTTTGAAGAATATACTGTTATCATTGGGAGGTTTGTTCAATAAAATTCGATGTATAATCTAACTGGTGATGACTTTAATTATACTGACTGTCATTTGCACCGACCATTTAGGAAAATCAGATATAAATATAATTTGCATAATAATTTGGAACATGTTGTATAAAGGCATGGTTAGGTGTGGCAGAACCTGACTGGATCACACAGAGTCCAAATTAAACCCATTCAAATACCCTTGTCATGAAGTAGAACAGAGATTGAAAGCTAGGCCCTCTCCTCTAACATCAGTATCTGACCTCACACATGCTCTTCTGAATGAAGCAAAGCAAAATAAGCAAAAATTCCCAGACACCCTCCAAAATCTTGTAGAAAAAGTTCCAATAATTGATCCATGGTGTGTGTGTATGTATGTATATAAGTATATATGTGTGTGTGTATGTGTGTATATATATATATATATATATATATATATATATATATACATACACAGAGAGAGAGTTATTCTAGAGAAGCTAGTAAAAACAAAAGCTTTTATTTAATTATAGGCTATATACACCTTTTGTATGCAAAAAATGCAGCAACTTTGCAAATGATCTTGGTTAAAAGTCTGTTACCATTTTGTGTCTGCAGCTCCTTTGCAGACCTGCATGTTTCCAGCCCTTTTGTAGTCAGATCCTGGAGTCCTTATTGTTTGATAAGTTTGGATCAGTAGGAATGTTGGGGAGGGGTAGGTCCAGGTCCTACATCTGGAATTCTCATTAAACACTGTTATAATACAGTAAACTGATTTTTTTTTTATCTATGTATTTAGGGGGAGATTTATCAGACTGGTGTAAAGTAGAACTGTCTTAGTTGTCCATAGCAACCAGTCAGATTCCACCTTTCATTTTTCACTGCTTCTTTGGAAAGTGAAAGGTGGAATCTGATTGGTTGCCATGGGCAACAAAGCCAGTACTAGTTTGATAAATCTCCCCCTTAATACCTAAGCCAACATTTTAAACATATTTCTAACAGTAACAGTGGGTAAGTGTTTCCCAGTACACTTACTACGGGTTGAGGACCTAGAATATAGGGGACTCTTGCTACCTTTTCTTTAGTTCAGAGCACCAGTAATCCTGTTCCCTAACCGCATTAAAACAAACTTTTGTTCTCCTCAGGGAAGTTGTCGCAATTAACATGGGGTCAGATCTGCAGGCAGCACACTGTACACCAGGGATTGTTGAGGAGCAGATAACTTTATAGTTTTGTGGGAATTCAGAACTTGTACTGTATTTCATTCATTTCAGTTCCTGCTCTTGCTATTCTTAGGAGTCCAGTGGACAGTCCTAGCCTGCCTGTGTGTATATATAGACATAGCTGTAATTCACTGGTGGCCACGTGACTACTAAGCATAATAAGAGCAGGGATTTAAAGTGTGCCTGTTTTCAGATTAAATTTGTTTTCTGGGACTTGGATATTGATGAGCTATCCTCAGGTGTCAGACCCCCACCAACCTGATACTGATGATCTATTCTGAGGATAGAACGTGAGTATCTAAGTCTTGCAAAAACTCCTTTAAGCTGTCACGTGGGTATACATGATAAATAACTATATGACTTGTATCTTGCATTTTTCAAAATTGTTCCCTCTGCAGGCTCTACCTCTAATTCTCAGATGTCCCTGAGATGGTAGGTGAGAACTAGCCTGCTGTCATGTCCCCCCATAGAATACACACAGAGACAGGAGATTCTGCTCCCTAACTCTCTCTTGCGTATAAGCACCATACAGAACATTAGTAAGAAGTACTGAGCATTATAGATGTGAATAAAGCGCTTGGGGTGAGATGTAACACTTAGCACATTAACTGTCCAGTCGCTGTGCCTTTTTGCTTGTTTCTTACTCTGCAGCTCACCCTCCACTCTGTAGACTTCTATAGGCGCTAAATTTCTTTAACTATATATCAATCTCCTCAGCTTCTTCTGACATATAACCTGCTGCCTACAGATCAGACATCATGTTCAGCATGCTGGTATCTTTTAAGAGCCACCAACATTTTTACAAGTATGCTGTTTTTACAATACTCCAATTATCCCTACAGAAGAAAACTAGTATCAATCCTGACTGATAAGGATGTGTCCTGGTGAGACCTCTTTTCACTAGAGCTTTATTAGATGTCCTAAGTAAATGCATCAGTGGTACTTCAGGAAATTAGAATTCAAGATGACCATTGATTGACTCTAAATATGAATTGGCTTTCTTTCAATCTGCAGAAAAGACTTAAAGTTTGTTTCTGAAATTGAACGAGAAGTAAAAGCTCTTGTGGATGCAGTCAATAAGGTTGGTGGATATTACATTTTACAAGCATATGCATAAGCTATTCTTCAGATCATTACCTGCAACTTTGAAAGGTGTGGAATATATAGCATTAATCTCATTCATACAGATGTCCTGCGCTGGTACTTCACTGTATATAAAGGGTGTTTCCAGGAAAAGATACAAATAAATACGCATCAGTAAAGTACAGTCATAATTCCCTGCTTAGCTACAGATGGCCACTTTAACTAGGGTATTATGCTTTTCCCTGTCTAGTCTGATTGTGGAACAGAGCAAAATCTTTCCTCCGCTTCTGACGCTGCACCCATAGTTAATGTCTCCAAGCTCCTGTTAGGCCGACTGAGCACAACATACAAGTACCGTTTGCTGCTACCGGAGCACAGCCTGTCCTTTTTTCTTTTTATATAGCAGGTTGGGTTTTGCAAAGTGTAACAGGTTGACGGCCATCTTTATTTACAACACTGGTTAGAACTCCCTTCCCAAATCAGTTGCTCAATAAAGATATTTATGCACATATTTGTATGCTCATGTTTGTTATTTTCTCTTCGCGGAGAACGCATTTAAGGTAATCTGCCAGCTGCTTCACTGTGCAACCATCACCCGTCCCTTATGTATTATACAGTACTTGCTAAAGTGCATCTGGCATCAACTATCTTGGACAATTTTCAAAAATTTAGATGAGTGGGTATCTTAGGGCTGACCCCCCCCCCCCCCCTTCTGATCCCTAAAATGAGGAGGCAGAAGTGCTTAGCTGAGTGCTCTTTCTCCTTGCTAGACTTTCAGAGACTTTTGTTTAGTTGAATACATCCATTATATTGTATCGTAACAGAACATTGATTCAAAGAAAGTAGTGACCATTTCAGAACTCAGTGGTGTACAACTCTGGTACCTAAAGTGTACCGTTTCTCCCTCTCTCTTCCAGTGGTCATTACATTTTTGCATTTTCTTCATTGTAGCTTTGAGTGCTCAAATTTTATGGGTTAAGTTTTGTAGTTTTTAGAACTGTTTCAGGATGCATACAATGTATTGTTTTGTTGTTGTTTTTTTTGGGGGGGGGGGGCTAAAAAAAGAAATCAGATTTTCTAAAATTTTCAAATTCCAAAAATCAAACATAGTTTTTTGGAATGTAGTTTTACGGTGTTCACTGAAGTTTTTTGGCGGGTCAGTACGATTACAATTATTCTACTTGCACAAGCAAACTTTTGTTTTTTATTTCTAAATTCATCTTAAATAGAAATCTTTTTCAAATTATGGTTCTTTATTCGAATTCTTTAAATTTGCAAATTGAAACCAAAATAAACTATATTGTGATAGTTGTTTTTATGCCTAATATTTATAGTCTTGGGTGAATAAGGAGGCTAAGGCAACAGTTTGGTGTTGCCATAGTTCTTTTCTTTTTTTTTTTTTCTACGTATGTGTATATTTGTGGTACATAATATGTCCTCCAAGCAGTCATGAAAGACCTTGGGGGTGGGGGGGGCTGGGGAATTTACCCTTTATGATTAGTTTGATTTTGCTTAGGAACCCCAGTTATAGGGTAAAAACCAGCCTCCTGTCATGAAAATAGTTACAGGCAAAGCCAAACTAGGACATTTGGCTCTGTTATGCCAGGAGGGACCCAGCATATGTAGACTCCAAAACAGAAGATGTAGTTCTAAACTGCTTCCGCCTCTGCCCGGCAGGAGCATTAATGCATCAATGCAGTCTTCCCATGTGCACTGCCCGTTGTTAGAAAATGTGAACAGCATTTAAACAGTTAAGAGCACTAAGGTTCAGGACATATGTTGGCTTCCATGTTTATTTCGTATGATGTTCCTTCTTAGTAGTCTTCAGTGTTTTTTCTCACAAGACTTACCAGTGTACTTTGTTGTACACTCAGTAATGTGCTAGAACGATTGTTAGTATTTTTAGTACAACTTTAATCCTAACAGTATTTTTTATTGAACTGTATTGCAGGGGAAGCAAACAAAAAAAAGCCATTGTTTCCCACCAATGAACAGAGACCATCGAAAGATTATCCATGACCTTGCTGAAGTGTACGGTGTGGAGAGTGTGAGCTATGACAATGAGCCCAAACGCAATGTGGTTATCACTGCTGTAAAGTAAGTTAAGTGTCAAACTGTTATTGACGTATACATACAGGCACCATATGTGTAAAAGGGGCCTTATTGAACTTACAAGCAAGGGAAAATTGTAAGGGAAGGTCAGTAGGCAGTTGATTAATTGTTGTGATATACCTACCTTTACAAGATGGCAAAAAAGGATCATATTGCACCAAATTGATCAAAATGTATGCACGATAATTTGGCTAGGCTTGTTAATGGTTACACTACCTGACGTCTGACAAAATTCTACATTAATATTTTACAGCCAAAAGTGGCACACATTTTTAACCCCTTCCCGACCAGTGACTTCCCGCCCAGCGCCGTAGTACTGCGGCGCGCTGATCGGGCGGGTGCAGGAGCTGCGCCTGCCCATTCAGCTGCGGGGAAACGGCTATGCCCAGTAGCCGGACCCCTGCTGTATGCGCCTGCATCGGTGAAAACACAGATGCCGGCGCATTAACCCTCAATGTGCCGCGGTCAACGCTGACCGCGGGAAATGCGATCCTTGGTGCAGGAGGGGGGAGTCCATCGGGTCCCCGCGCTGCTGTGACTGGGACCCGATTGCTTGGATGGCAGCCCGATGCCTTCCTTAGGCATCTGGCTGCCCTCTACGGAAGCCTGTGAGATCCAGCCCCCTGGATCTCACATGAAGCAGGCTGTAAGTGTATTACTGTGTGTAATACACTTATAGCCAATGCATTACAATACAGATGTATTGTAATGCATTGTAAAGGGGATCAGACCCCCAAAAGTAAAAAAAAGTGTGGTAAAAAAGTGAAAAAATTAAGTTTAAATAAATAAAAGTTTCAAGTATAAAAAAAAAGCCATTTTCCCAAATAAAGTAAAAAAAAATTAGTAGACATATTAGGTATCACCGCGTCCATATCGACCGGCTCTATAAAAATATCACATGATCCACCCCGCCAGGTGACCGCAGTAGAAAAAACAGTGCCAAAACGGCCATTTTTTGGTCACCTTCTCTTACAAAAAGCGTATTTACCCCAAAATGGTGCTAATCAAACCGTCATCTCATCCCGCAAAAAATGAGACCCTACCTAAGACAATAGCCCGAAAAATAAAAATAATATGGCTCTCTGAAAATGGCAGCACAAAAACAAGATTTAATTCTGTTCAAAAATGCATCTAATGTGTAAAACTTAACAAAAAGAATGTTAGACATATTGGGTATCGCCACGTCCGTAACAACCTGCTCTATAAAAATATCACATGATTTGCCCCTTCAGGTGAATGCTTTAAAAAAAAAAAAAAAAAAAAAAAATTTTAACTATGCCAAAACAGCCATTTTTTTTGTCACCTTGCCTCACAAAAAGTGTAACACCAAGCGATCAAAAAGTCTTATGTACCCCAAAATGGTACCAATGAAACGGTCACCTCATCCTGCAAAAAATGAGACCCCACATAAGACAATAACAAAAAATAAAAACCAATGACACCCGCAAACCAGGGCTGTGGAGTCGGTAAGCCAAAGCCCCGACTCCGACTCCTCAATTTTCCCTGACTCCGATTCCCAATCCGACTCCCTCATACACGGCGCATGTTTAAGTGATAACTTTAACCCTTTCACGACCGGAGCTTTTTTCGGTTCTGCATTTTCGTTTTGCGCTCCCTGCCTTCAAACAGCCATAACTCTTTTATTTTTCTGTTCACATAGCTGTATGAGGGCTTGTTGTTTGCGGGACAAGTTGTACTTTCCAACGCCACCATTTAATATTGCATACGGTGTAGTGGGAAGCGGGAAAAAAATTCCAAACCGGGTGAAATTGCAAAGAAAACGCTATTCCGCTTCAGTTCTACGGGTTTCTTATTTACAGCATTCGATGTGCATTAAAACGGATCCGTTACTTTCATTCTACTGGTCAGTACGAATCCGGCAATACCTAATATGTATAGTTTTTCCTGCGTTTAGATGGTGATAAAATAATTAGAAAGTTGCCCTTTTTTTTTTTTTTTTTTTTCCTTGTCATATATTGACCCCTATAACTTTTTGGTATTTATGTGTACAGAGCTGTATGGGGGCTCATTTTTTGCGGGGCGGTCTGAAGTTTTTATTGATACCATTCTGGGGTGTGTATGACTTTTTGATCACTTTTTATTTAATTTTTTTTAGAAAAAAAAAGGGACAAAAAACTGCGAATCGCCATTTGGACGCTTTTTTCCGCCACACAATTCGCCGTATTGAAATTTTTTTTTTATATTTTAAAAGTACGGGCGTTTTCGGTCACGGTGATACCCATGATGTCTATATTTATTGTTATTTAGGTATTTATTTTTTACTTATACGGAAAGGGGGGTGATTTGAACTTTTATATCTTTTTTATTTTTTATATATTTTTTAACATTTTTTTTAATTTTTCTGTGATTATTTTAAAGCTCAAATATCATCTGATCTATTGTGTTTTGTTTTTTTCTTTATGAGCAATCATGGATTTACTAGATGCAGTTAAAACCATGAATTGCTCATTTCTTATCCTGGCCTGCCATCTAGTGGCCAGAATAAGAATTGCAGTTTGAAAACTGTAATCCTCACCAGCGAGGATTACAGTTTTCATATGGTGTACAGACACCCCGATTGGCCAATCGGGGCGTCTGTACACCACCCGGAAGCGTGGGCTTCCGGGTTCAGACGCATCCTGATGCCGTGATCACGTGTGATCACGGCATCAGAAGGCCCTGGAAGTCTCCGAAGACGGAGGTAAGATGCGGCAAGTCTCTGCTGTTAGAAACAGCAGAGACTTGCCGGCCATGACGCCCGCCGCACCCGCGAGCCGTACATGTACGGCGGCGGTCGTGAAGGGGTTAAACAAACTTTGCATAAATCAATAGTACAGATATGTCATGACAAAAACGTTTGTAATATATGTTTTACTAGATATCTTTACTCTGAACTTTCAGTATCAGGCTTCTCTGGGTACAGCTCACTAAGGGCCTGATGTATGAAAACTGTCCAGGTCTAAGACTTTCTTTGTTGCCCAAAGCAACCAATCAGAGCTCCCCTTTCATTTCTCCAGAGCACTATATGAAATGAAAGGGGAACTCTGATTGGTTTCTATGGGCAACAAAGGAACTTCTACACCTACATACATAAGGCCCTAGGTGTTTTGCATCAGCAGCATATAGAAGCCATGAGAGCAGCTAACCTCTCCAAACATGAGCTCAAAGGAAAAGCAAACTAAAACATAAGGCATACAGAGAGAACATGCACTGGACAATTGATTTATGCACAGTTTATTGAAAGTTTAAATATGCCTTAAAGGGGGGTTTTCTTTTTTTTTAATTAAGTCATTTTTATTAAATTTTTACAACAACAAATCTAAAACCCCAAGACCCACCCCCCCATCCCTTAGTCCCATGATGCAGTCCTTCCGCTCCAATCCGGCAAAATAATCATCGACAAAGTAATAAAAAAAACATACATATACACATTGTCACCTCATATATGTGTATGTGTGTGTATATATATACACAGTAGCTTCCCACCACGCCCTCCATTAATGTACATACATGAAACACATGTCTCCAGCATAGTAAGCACACTAAGTAGGAAGTACAGTTCTTCACAATGAAATATTTATGTCCCACATAGTATTCAGAGAATCGCCAACCACGCAGCCAGGCAATCATAACAAGGGATACTTGAATCTCCCTCACACCAGATCCAGTCTATATCTCTGCAGTTCCCTAGATGCCAGTCCAGAGGAGTCAATCCAAGGAGACCATAACTTATCAAATTTAGACAAGGCTCCCCTCTTCCTGTACACCCCCCTCTCCAAATTAAGTAACCAGTTAATCTTGGCTATATATTCAGTTCTACTGGGGCTACTCTCACCCAGCCAATGTTGGGCAATCAATTTACAAGGCCATATATAGCATTCTAGCTATTGCCACTTTACCAGGCTCCGTAGTTGGCAGATCCTCCACATAGCCCAATACACAGACAAATGGGGTTACATCCAGCGTAACGGCATATACAGAGTTAATCAGTTGTATAACAGCGTGCCAAAAGCCCTCCAGAGCCGAGCACGACCACAGCATGTGTAGCATCCCCGCACCTTCCTCACTACACCGAGGACATTTGGAATGGGAGCGGAGCCCTATCTCATATAAGAAACTGAGGGGTTCTATAAACCCGGTGTATATGTGACAATCTATGAGCCTCACTGAGTGAGAGCTGTGGGATTCTGGTTAGTAGCTCTTGCCAGTGATTTTCTTCCAGAGGTCCGACCTCCGCCTCCCACCTTTCCCTGCTTCTCACCGTTAAAGGGGGGTTTTCAGCACATCGATTCACTGGCTGACAGGCAGTTTGCACTAACTCTGTCTCCTCAGGCTGTGGGGGGGGGGTCTCCAGCAGTTATTCACATATATTAACTTACTCTAACAGAGCAGGAGGATGTTATCTCTAACACAATTACAGGTAAAGCCATCCTTCTCAGTCCTCAACACATTTTGCTTACTGAGGTCACTCCTGCTTCCAGCCAATCATATAACAGTCTTTCTTGTCGGCAGGTTACCATAGAAATCTGTGTACAGTGGGAAACCTGCTGAACTATCTATAGTTCATGACTAAAGTAAAATCTACTGACCACTGTATTTAGAAAATGTCTTCTTTTAACTGTCCCTTTATGTTGAAAGCTAAACTAGTGAGAAAAGCCCTTTAATCCTGTTTTCTCCAGCAGATCTGAGATGAGTGCAGCCATTTCTTCCCAGTGACTTTTTCCTCTGATCTGTAGCAGTAAGAGTTCACTTCTGAGCATCTACATAAAGGGCAGCACACAGTCATCTCAACTGAAAGCCTAGATCCTTAGTTCAGGAATAGAACAAACATTTATAGGGCATTTCATCATGTTCCCAAATTCTTATGAAAATATATTCAGCACATACTGCATTGAACTAAATGTACCAATTTATTATATATTTTAGGAGTCGGTCCATTTTATACCGACTCCACCAAATTGGTCACCGACTCCGACTCCACAGCCCTGCCTCAAACCAATCCATCAAAATCTGTGCTGCAAAATCCATGCTGAGTCCTGCCTTGTGCCCCCACAGCAGTTTACCACCACATATGGGGTGTTGCCGTATTCAGCAGAAAATGGGGAACAAATTATGGGGTGCTTTTTCTCCTGTTAGCCCTTGTGAAAATGAAAAATTTGGGGCTAAAGCAACATTTTAGTCATCAGGGTCTCTAAATTACAAAATGATGCCTAAAAACCATTCTAGCAAAATCTGCCTCCAAAATCTGTATGGCGCTCCTTTTCTTCTGACCACTGCCACATGCCCATAGAGCAGTTTACCACCACATATGGGGTATTTCTGTAAACTGTAGAATCAGAGTAATGTATATTGAGGTTTAGTTTGCTGTTAACCCTTGCTGTGTTGCAAGAAAAAATTGATTAACATGAAAAATCTGCATAAAAATGAAATTTTGAAATTTTGCCTCCATTTTCTTTTAATTCTTGTAGAACACCTAAAGGGTTAACAAAGTTTGTAATGTCAGTTTTAAATAATCTGAGGCGTGTAGTTTCTAAAATGGGGTCATTAATGGGTGGTTTCCATTACATAAGCCCCTCAAAACCACTTTATATCTGGATTGGTGCTTAAAAAAAATGGTTTTGGAAATTTTGTTGAAAATTTGAAAAATGGCTTCTAAACTTCTAAGCTTTCTCACGTCCTAAAAAAGTGAAATGACATTTATAAAATGATGCCAACATAAAGTAGACATATGGGGAATGTAAAATAATAACTTTTTGGAGGTATTGCTATGTATTTTGAAAGTAGAGAAATTGAAATTTGCAAATTTTTCCAAATTTTTGCTAAATTTGATATTTTTTTAATAAATAGAAATGAAATATTTTGCCACAAATTTACTACTGTCGTGAAGCACAATATGTGACGAGAAAACAATCTCAGAATGGCCTGGATAAGTTAAAGTGTCCCAAAGTTATTACCACATAAAGATACACATGTCAGATTAGCAAAAAATGGCCCGGGCAGGAAGGTGAAAACAGGCCCGGGGTTGAAAGGATTACTACACTTATAAAATTGTTGTGTTGACATGTCCAAGACACCAAATAACAGCGGTGCATGACATGGCGCATTTACTTTGTATGCACATATTGATGATCACCACCGCAAGTGAATGCCCACTTGTTTAGGTGTTTGTGTTGTCAGTGTTAGTGGTAAGCAGTAATGTTGTAGCAACGTCCAAGTTTGTTAGTGTCTTTTGCAGAATTTGGCATGTACATAAAGAGATTGTTTAGCTGTATTTTTTTAATCTGTTGCTCGCGGATGGTTAAAAAGACAAGCTCACCCTCACCAATTCCCAACCATCCCATTATGTCGAGTGGTCATTTTGGCCCCTTAGTGTTCTCCATTTTCAGGCCCGCTTAGTCACTGGCTGTAGAGGTGACACCCCCTCCCCCCCCTCAACTAGTGATAGCCGAGCCATGAAGTGGAAAACAGCGGAGACCGGAGCAGTATCAGGCTAGCAACAATGTGGATCTAAAAGGGTAAGCAAGCCTCTTTAACCACCTGTGAGCCATGTACAAAATAGTTAATTCCACTTGATAGTCCGTTTAAAGAAAGCCCATCAATTCAAAACCAGTTACTGGCAGATCGAAGTCTGTATGTGTATATAATACATCTTTACTATGAATCTTTTCCAGAGGCAAATCTATGTGCCCAAATGTTACCCTTATGTCTGTAATCGAAAGAGAAATCCAGGCAAGACCCCCTCCTCCTATTGCCCATTACAGACACCAGGCTGAAAGGTGAGACTGCATCAGGTTAGGTGTCTACATGCTGTCAAAGTTCATGAAACAAGAACAAAATTCTAGATTGGTACACCACTCAAGTTACCTATTTGTTATTTCAGAAATGGTGCAAGCAGTGGCCCACCGAAGACCACGAGAGAAGAACCTATAATAGACTACTTTGATGTGCAAGACTAGTGACATCTGTAGTAACTGAGAATACAGGAATGGGTTTGTGGACTTCTGTGGCTATTAAGTGGTGAAATCATCAGTCACACTTTACATAGTCATAGGTATAGTACACATTCATGAAACACTGCTGGGATACGTGCACAAAACATCACGATTTGTGGTCCAAATTAAACTATCACAATAAAACAACTGCAGACTATTATCCATCTCATCAAGCCATTTCAGCAATGCAATATGTACATTCTTGGTGCCTGATTTTTTCTTTTCCTTTTTTTTTCTTTCTTTCTTTTCCATCACTAAGTTTTTAATTGTAAGGGAGGGATAATACAAAGTGTATCACTAGTGGGAAAGTGAAAGGTTAGCTAAACTTGTAAAACGAAGGGGCAGGAGCGCTGCCGTGAGCGCTGTGACTCTATGCCTGGCATCTACTCTTCTTTCCTCTGAGAGCCAGGTGTGTGGAGAACGTATGCCTTGTACTTTCCATGGCTCCGTACACCACACCCTTGGGCAGCCGAGCAGAGCCAAAGAAAGTATTTCTACATAATTTTACAAATGTTTAGTTTCTCTTTCAGTTTCCCACTGACAAACTTGCCAGAACAATCTACCAACCCTACATATTCCGTTATCTCAACATGCAGCAATTCTATATCTCCACAAAAATGCAGCTAATGTGCCAAGATAGTGGAGTGCAATCACGGAGAGATACAGCTTTCTTGTAAGTGTGTGAATGGACACTGCACAAAGGCCTCAAATGTTTCTATTGTTGGTTATTGAAAATCTTTATGGCAGCTGAAGGATCACTTTGTTCCGGATGAATGTTGTGCTTTCAGTGTATCAATTTGTTGCTCGCTTTTCACTACATTTACAGTATTTTCATTTGTATATTGTTTGTATATTTCAGATACATTGAGTAAGGCTTAGGGAACTAGCACCATGTGGCCTAGCAAGTGCTTCAATCCAAAACGGATTCACTTCCAAGCATGAGTATCATGTCTGCTGGTAAACAGTAGCCTAAAACCAGCGGTGTAAATTGGGGCTCCAACTGAAATCACTTAGACATGCATTTACAGTATCGCTTTAGGCAGTGAATGACTAATCCTGAAGAAGGGCGTATAATCATATAAATGTCATATATCATTATAGAATTTTCTTAACAATGTGATGCTTTCATTTAAAAGAGACCATGACCGTTAAAGGGGTTGCCTAGCCTTGGCCTTGGACCTGACAAGCCCTTGGGTCCTAACCTGTGCACCTTAACATAAAAAACTCACTCATTTTCAGATAGGTGAATGGATTTTTTTACGTTAAGGGGCACAGCGATGGGTTGTCTGCATCAAGGCCAGACATTTTACAGAAAAAGTACTTTAATACAAGGATGCCCAACCTCTGGCCCTCCAGCTGTTGCAAAACTACAACTCCCAGCTTGCCTGGACAGCCTACAGCTTTTGCAGGGCCATCAGGTTGGGCATCGCTGCTTTAATTCATATGCATATGGCCAGTTAAATGCACTGGGGTTGTGACCAAGCCCCTCCGTGCACCCTGGCTCCTCATATTTCAGCTGCCAGCCCCTCCCTCGGCTTGATTGACCAGGCCAGGTTTTTGCATACTTATCTCATCAGGCCCTGTCAGTCAAGGAGAAGGAGTGGCTTGCAGGAGGAGCAAGGGTGCAGAAAGTTGCTTGGGTCCACCTTTGGTGCACTGAACTGCTCATTTGCATATGGATTAAAAATACGTTTTCTCTAGAATGAAGCAAGGGATTACTAAGTGAAAGGTATCCCTACATTCAGCTGAGCTAGACCTAAACTGTGCCTGGTCTAAAGGAGCTGTCTGACCCTGGAGCAGATATCCTCTGGGGTCCTAAGGCTACTTTCACACTAGCTTTTTTGCTGGATCCGGCAAGGTTCAGCAAAAACGCCTCTGTTACTGATAATACAACCATCTGCATCCGTTATGAACGGATCTGGTTGTATTCTCTTTAATATTGCCAAGACGGATTCGTTATTTACTCCATTAAAAGTCAATGGAGGACGGATTAGTTTTCTATTGTGCCATATTGTGTCAGAGAAAATGGATCCGTCCCCATTGGCTTGCATTGGTGGTCATGATGGATCCATCTTGCGCCGCATCCCAGGACGGAAAGCATTATGGAGCGTTCTGTTCAGTTCAGTTTTGTCCCCATTGACAATGAATGGGGACAAAACTGAAGTGTTGTTTTCTGGTATTGAGACCCTATGACGGAACTCAATACCGGAAAACTTAAACTCTAGTGTGAAAGTAGCCTAACCTGTGCCCCTAACGTAAAAAAAAACAAAAAACTTTTCTCCCTTGATGTAAAAAAAACCCTGTTTTGTTGGATGAACGTCACATTTTGCTTGTGGTGATTATTAGATTACAGCAGTCAGAAAGGAATTTATTCAGAAAATTATAGGAGAGCCCCTACACACACACATACATATATACATATATATATATATATATATATATATATATATATATATATATATATATATATATATATAATGCAGAGGATGGGACATTGCTCTGGCTATTAAATATACATATATAATTTATCTCTAGACCAGTTTAATCCCCTGCCACTCCAGTGCCACTGATCTGATGGTCTACACTGGAGTGCACTGGTTTCTGTATGCCTCATTGCAGCTGTGCACATGCTGTCTAACCATGTCAGTGGCTTTCCCTGCCTTATTAAATGAATTTATATGGCCTGTTGCAGCCTGCTGGAGCGCTCTGGATAAGGCATTGCCGGATGTTCCTGGAATGCCTTGTGGCCCTATTGACTTTAATGGTCTCCGAACAAATACCACTGCATGTAGTATTCCACAGCAGCAAAGTCCACTGCTACTGAAAACACTTCCGATTTTCTGCAAGCAAATCCGCAGTTTTTTATGCTATGTGTGGCCATACCCTAAGATTTCAAGAATTTAACAGCAAAGGAGGGGCAGTCATTATGTTTAAATTCAGGCTAGTATGAATGGAAGGGTTAAATAGTGAGCTAGGAATAAACTGTACTGCTTTGCATCTTTTCTTGTAAGACACAGCACATGGTATAGAAAGCCCATAGTAGAGGACCCACACCTCTCATTCATGTGGAGCTGTCCTCCGCACTGAGGGGGATGGGGAGATGAAGGTGAATGCTGCTATTTGCTGCCTTTCAGGTTGGTTGTTAGGACAACAGCCAGTAGTGGCCGGGATATGCATGTTGTCCCTGGTAACACAAGATTTCAATGCAAAAATGACTTTCTAAAACGTTCTGTTACAGTGTCTGTTTATCATACCTGGAAATCCACATGGCACAGGTCAATTTCCAAAGCAAATTTCTTTGTTTTAAATCTCATCCATGTTGCTGCTACTATAAATATATATTTTATGCCATGTGTGGCCGTACCCTTAAGAGTTTTTCCACATCTCTTTACAGAGGGTTTTCTCTCCACTTAAAACAGTGTTTTCCCAACTAGCTCCCATGTAACACTTCACTTTCCATGCAGCATTGCTCACTAAGTGATCAGCTGCTGACCGCTAAGGGGTTGTCACCAGAGGATCATTAAAGAACACTAAGTGTAGAAAATAGATTTTAAAAAAATTCCATCAATTTTTCTCTTAATTTCCAATCCTAATTTGGTCTCATTCAGTCATATTGGAATCAAAACTGTGAATAACGTATATCTATATTCTCTTCTCTATGTGTCCAAGTAGATCAGCTGCCCCCCCCCCCCAACTTCTGCAGTTCTATCTTGGGGGTACATTATGCCGTGCCTCCCAGATGGAAAGGGAGAAGGAAATTAATGGGGCTTTCCTGGCAGATAATTAAAATAAAAACAGTCAGAAGGGGTTAAAAATAAAAAAAATAAAAAATAAGTATTACTTACATCCTACAGCCCACTGCTGCTATTGTTCTCACATTGTTCCAGTCCCCACTGCTCTCCACTTCCTAGTCCTGGCTCAGTTTGCCGGAAATGACAGAAAAGGTCTACTCGGCCAATTTATGGCAGAGGCAGGTAACATTTTATGCATTTCTGGGTTTAGAGTTATAACCAAATTAGGTTGGGTCATCCAAATCTTATGACATGTTAAAAAACAATTCTTGCAGGCGGCAGATTATGCTGTCTAACCACGATCTGCCACTGGCAAACCACTATACAGCATGGGGATGAGCGATGGCGTAACGACCGCTCCTCCCCATGCTGCAGAGGAGATTACTGTATGTAATAGCAGTAGTCTCCTCCACTAATGAGCAGGCGAACGCTTCCCTCCCGACAATCATCTGCCACATCAGGCTGTGTAATACAGCCGTTAGTGTCTGTTCTTATCTTCAGAAATGAAAAAGGTTGTCCAGGGTTTTATAAATGGTTTCCTATCCTCAGGACTGGTGATCACCATCTCATCGATTGGTGTCCTACAGCCCCCACCCCCTGCAATCTGCAGTAGCTCTGGAGCCAGAACTACAATATACAGCTCCACCCATTGTGTAGTGGACGGGGCTGGCTACTGCAGCATTGCTCCCATTCACTTCAGTTGGAGAAGGACTGCAGTAACCAGCTCCATCAACTAGACAGTGGATGCAGAACGCCTGATCGGCAGGGGTGTGGGGTGTCTGTCTCCTGCTGGTCAGATAGTCATGGCCTATCCTGAGCCATCTCTTATAAAATCCTAGACAATTCCTTTACGTGCTGTCAGAGAGATATATAAAAACTGCTACAGAGGAAGAGTGGAGTAGTTTCCCACAGCATCCAGGCAGATTACAGATCCCGTTTTAAAAGGTAATTTACTCCACATTTTGCTTGCACTAGTTTGGATGTGTTCATTAATGAATAGCGGGAGAACTGTATAACACATTCCATATCCCATCAGTTTCCTACAGTCCTTCATCATACGTGATATATACGAGGAAAGTGGCTAGGTCTCCTCCTAGATCAACAGAATCCTACACCCTACTGGTATTCGCTTCCGTCCTGACATCCAGCACTGCTGGGGTTGCATAGCGTTACGTTGATTTATGATGTTATGTAACCCTTAGAGTTCTGGAATGTACTGGATTACACTGACAGCATTATTTCAGTGTTATCCAATACATTCCAGAACTGTAAGGGTTACATAGCATCATAAGTCAATGTAATGCTTTGCGACCCCGGCAGTGCTGGAGGTCAGGACGGAAGCTGTCTTATACTCGCGCTGCGCTGCGCTGCGAGTCCAAAGCGTGACACTCGCTCGTGTGAACCAGCCTAAAACATGGCTTTAATTGTCGGCATTACTAAAACATTTGGTTCATCAGTGATAATAACCCAAACCGTGACTAAACAATAGATACCCAGTTAGAATAACAGACAGTGCTGTCTGATGTTGTCCCTGTTGTGACCCTGGATGCCAAGTAATCGCCAGAAAATGAAGGTAACGCGACAGAATGCTAGATAGAGTAAGTAGGATTAGACAGGGAAAAGTGCTTCTCTACAACTACTACCTCATGATATATTTGGAGCAGGAAGAGACAATACAATGATGCATAACATCTAACTCCTATATACAGCGCTCACGTACAGCGACTCCAGAATTGTTGTTATCTATTATACTTTTACAGCCAGAACAATTTAAGACTTATGCAAGACACGGGGCAGTTATCAGGCGTTTGTACTTAGGTTTGTTCCCGATAATCTGCCCATGTGAAGTGGATCTGATTGCTACATGTAAATGCGGCTGTTTACCTCATCTGATAAGCAGGTAGTTATTAGGAAGGAACAGTACCTTCCTGATAATTGCCTGCTCAGTCAGGGCATGTAAATTCGCCTTAAGGTTTTGTTCACACTTTCATTGGATTTGTTGTATTTGATTAGGTAAAATAGCACAGCATGCTGAGCTATACTTCCCATTGAAATCGTAGAATCTGACAGACCTATGATAAGTCAACAGGGTCCATTAGACTGGATCGAGCACGCTGTTATTTTTTTTTCTGCTCCTATCATGGAGCAAGAGAATGGAAATGTTAAAGGGGCATTCCGGTTGATAGATTTTAAAACCTAGTCACAGGACATGGGATAGCTATTAGATCGCAGGCGGTCCTACTGCTGGGACCCCTACTGATCACGAGAACCAGGGCCCTGTACACCCTGCAGCCCACCTGAAAAGAACTGGGCGGCTGGTTGCACATGCGTGGTTGCTCAATTCGGATAACCTGGCGATAACCAAGTACAGCGCTCGACTATATCCTGAACTCCCATATAATTTATGGAGTGGACGCACATGCCACCAGCCGCTCAGTTCTTTTGAGGGGGCTGCAGGGGACCATGTTGTCATGATCGGTGTCATGATCGATTCCCATGTTGTCATGATCGGTGGGGGTCCCAGCAGTAGGTCCCCCACCAATCCTGTGGATAGGGGATAACTTTTAACAATTAGAATACCCCTTTAACAGAGGTGGAAACAGAGCCTAAGGCCTCAACCACAAAGATGAGCTGTGTGCATGAAGTCTGTTGTAACGCATGGAATCCCTACGGCCGCAGTGCTTGTTTCAATTTGGTACTATGCATCTCTCAATTTTTATTTTTGCCTTATTCCATTTGAAACCAGTTATACAGAAATAAGGAAATTCACAATGCATAGGGATTGATGTAGATTTACATTTTTATGTTATAAACGTTCTGCACATTCTTTCTGTATCATGTGGATAGGATTTCGACTTCAAGGTTTTGAACTTAAAAGGGTTATTCAAGACAGAGAACCCATGGTCAAGGGGGCCAGGCAGGGTGCAAAAGTGAGAGAAAAAAAAGACCTGTCATGAGTTCTCTGGGTCCAAGCCAAGCTGCCATCTTCTCCACTTCTAGCCCCTGCTCTATTACAAGCCGTTTCTGCACAGGTCAGCCTTCATGTATACAGAACAGAGCACTTGTGACAGATGAGTGCTCTGTTTTTTTTTTGTTTTTTTTTTTATTTAAAGTGTAATTGCCATTTCACTACCAAAAATGAAATTCCTAACATATGTGATGCCGAAGGAAAGATATTCATGAATGATGTCTGTATTCAGCCCTTAGCAACCCAATTTTTCTGTGGCTCTGTTTCAGCATCTTCCTAAGATGGCCTCTGCTATTCTTCCTGTAGTGAGCTTTGCCATGTCTTCGAGGCCATCCTGTTATTTCCCTCACTTCCCATAACCTCTTGCTCTCCTCACATGAACTAGCAGACAAGCAAGACCAATCAGAATGCAGATAACTTCCCACTACCCCAGAGCAGTGTGTATCCTCTCACATCCAGCTAACCAGAGACAGACAAGCCCTGCAATTACATTAAATCAGTAAACATTTGTTTTAGCCTGTTAGTAGTCACATTAAAAGTTTTTTTTAGGAACCATTGTGGGGTATACATATTGTATTAAATAACTTTTATTAATTTTTAGGGGAAAGATAAAACATGCATTTTTACATTATTTTGTGGCATTTTTACGGTGTTTATTGTGTGGTAAAAATAACGTCATTTTATTATGTGGGTCACTACACTGATGATCTCACATTTTTATATATTTTTACTATCTTTCTCTACTATCAGCTTTGCAGCTGCTCCCTCATTCTCCTCCACATTCACAGGGAGGGGGAGCTGCTTTATCTGCTCATATCTCTGGTTTGGTATTGTTTGAAAGCTGACATTCCAAGCTTTCAGACAACACCAGAATGACAGCAGGAGAAGATATCACTTATAGAAATCGTGATGCAATGAGTGCAGCTGAAAGTAAAAGCAGGTTTTACCCACGATTATTGGACTTTAGCTGGAATGTCAGCTTTCAAACAAGACCAGCTACATGTTTCTAGCTGCTACCATTCATGAGATATCAGCAGCTAAAGAAGCCCCCTCCCCTCCAGCTTCTGCCTGAGCCTAGGCACTCAAGACTGTGCTCCACCTCCCAGTGCCCCTGCACTCCCATCTCATGTTTATAACAGAGAGGAGACGGCCTGCACATGACAATGCTGTGAGAAGAGGCCTGCTCAGTTTGAAAGTGACACACATTTGTGGGAGTTATTATGAGGTGAAACTGAAAAAGATTAAATTATAAAGCACAAAAGCACTTATATAGCATGGTGTACTATACCTTTAAGGTATAAAAAAATGAAACGGCAGTTACACTTTAAGGTTTTGGTTTTGTTTAACTTTTGCACCGTGACCCTGGGTTCTCAGTCCCAGAGAAGGGACTCTCCAGTTTTTAAAGTGGTTGTGTCTTAAGCTACTTTTCACTCTAAAGTGTATTTTCATTTCCGTGTTTGTTTTTTTTTAAATTGGGTTTTGTTTTGTTTGTTTTTTTTGTTTTTTTTTTCAAATTTACCTTATTTGTAGTTTTCTCTTATCCCCTTTCTCTTAGGCCCCTTGCAGACGATTGTGTGTCACGCATGTCTTCCTCATCGCAGCCCCTGGACTACCGGCACTGAGGGTCGGCACAGGGTCACATAGCATTATACTGATTTATGATGCTATGTTACCCTTACACTTCTGGAATGTGTTGGATAACACTAACATAATGTTGTTAGTATTATGCAATACATTCCAGAACTGTAATAATATAGAAATCTAATAACTATAACCTGTAATATTATTACAGGTACAGAGTGTAAGAGTTGTCTTAGCAAAGCTCTGATGGAGATAGCTAAGGAGAGTCTGTCTTTAGAGTTTTACTGAGCGCTGAAGACGCCTGTGTGTTGAAAAAAGTTAGATAGGCATTGTGATGACCAGTGATAACGGACAAGTACATAGTCTGGGACTGGTGTAGTAACAAAGCATGCTGGAATATGACGTATGTTACACACAGGCGACTCAATAGAAGTGAAGTCAGTCTCTCCTTAGCAATGGTCAGCTTTGCTAAGAAGATTCTTTATTAGGGAAACATCTTTCCCTAATAAATATTACAAAAATGTTTAACATCCCTGTTCCTACACATTATTAAAAATAAACTAAAATTACTGTTACAGTTTCAATGCTGAAGACCCCCTTTAATGTCTATGTACACCTTTGGGGGCAATTTTTTTTTATTATTGCATTATACTTATTTTGACCTAAAAATCACTTTTTCAGTTGGTCATTATTAACAATATGGAATCCTTTTTGGTGTACAGAGCTGAGAAGCTGTACTAGCTGCCTGTGGATTTTTTCTCAATTCTGTCATCTGAGGTGCAGCTTATCTCTTCTCTCTGACTTTATAAACACTCATTAAAGCTCAATCCTTACCTTACTGATAAGAATGTGACTTAAGTGTTTATGACCGCTCAGTAGTTTACAGATAAGGGTAACTGGATGACTGGCACAAAGTGAAAGTACCAGTTACCCAGCTAGACAAGCGGTTAACCCTTTGACTGAACTGCTCAATATTTTTAATAAAGACCAATTAAAAATATGATTTTTAGCCAAAAATAAGTTAAATGCAATCATAAAAAATTGACTCCAAAGGTGTCCATAGCCTTTAAGGTGCAGAAGGCAATGGAAATCCAAAGGTGAACTGTAGAATCCGACAATGCTGGACTGCCGCATATGTGAACTTACCCTTAAATTGACCTCAAGTGTTACAGATTGAGGAGAATTTTTATAATTTAGAGAAGTTCAGTAAAATGTCTACTGTGACATCTCCATTTCTAAGCTCATTAAGGAATATTAAAGGGGTTGTCCACTTTACAATACTGATAAGGAAAGATCATCAATATTAGATTAGCTGGGGTCCGACACCTGGCACCTCTGCCTTGCTGATCAGCAATTTAAAGGGAACACAATGTTTGTATAAGCACTGTGTTCTCTTCACTGTTTACCTGCTCACCATTGACATTGCAACGGTGAGCAGTGTAATTACTGCTCTGCCATCCCATTCACTTGAATGGGACGGATTGTAACTACAATTGCTCACTGCTAACCACTGCAGTGTCCTCAGCGAGCAGGTGAACGATGACAAGAATGCAGCACTCATATGAGTGCAGCGGTCTCTTCAAACAGCTGATCAGCAGAGTTGTGTGGGGATAGGTCATCAATATTGGAAACTGGACAGCCCCTTTAACATATCTGTGAATGATATTAGCGCCTCTTTTTATATTCATATTTGTTTGAGGGAGCTTAAACATACATTTTGCACTGGCCTTTTTTTTAACCAGTAAAAATGCCTAAATAAACTCATGCATTTTAGGCCATCTTTTTGTTTTTTGCTGCAGTTTTTGTGGTGTTTCTTAGTGGTATTTATTTTTCTAAATGGTTGTGTCAACTGTGTTTTTTTTCATGACTTTCCCAAAACATGACATAAACATTTATATTGGTTTTTTTTTGTTTGTTTGGTTTGGTTTTTTTAAAAGGCAGAAAGAAAATATGAACCACCTGATAAAAAACACCAAAACAATTGAGTCCCCTCATATTTTCTACATCCAGAACTTTTTTTTTTTACCTAAAAAAGGCCATTAAAATGCAAAAGTACTGAAAAATGACAGTATGCTTACAAAAAGGGTTTAACATCCCAGTGTGCAGCAAAAGATTCAACTAAATCATTGATTGCTCTGAGCCACATTCATCCGCTAATCCATTCTTCTAATGTGCACAGGTATACTATTCCAGCACCAATTGTTAACATATGAATACCTGTTTAGTTACTGCAGAAAATGACTGTATTAGGAGAAATGTGTGCATCAAGTGCTTTTACAAGCTGTCATAAGTGAATAGTGAAATCTGCAGTTTCAATGTGTGCTCACACGCAGTGCTTTATGTATAGGGTCGGCAGATTGAATGTTTTCCAGGTCATATCCATGCAACTGTGAATTCTGCTGCTTATGGTGGTTTTTCTTAAATATGCCGTGTTACGTAAATTGAGGATTATGTTTATCCCTCTATTCTAAAAAGAGCTTTTAAATATTTTACAAATATTTTTCAACTGATGGAGCCAGATGACAACATGTAATAAAGACTAGTGTTCTCAGTGAAGTGGTGTCAGCAGTTCTTCACAAAATGAATGGTATTCTGGAAAAGGTGACTGCATTTAAATGGTCTACCAGTAACATTTATCGCAAACTATTTGCACAGTGCAAAAATGTATACTTCCATGCTACATGATGCATTATGATATTCTTATAAGGTTTAGAAATTTTGCTTTAGGGGGAAATTGTGTGGTTATAAAACATGTTTCATATATCTTTTCTGAAACACATGTAAAACAAATTTCAAGTTTTCAACTAAGGCTACTTTCACACTAGTGTTTACAAATTCCGGTATTGAGCTCCGTCATAGGAGCTCAATACCGTAATAAACTGCTTCAGTTTTGTCCCCATTCATTGTCAATGGGGACAAAACTGAACTGGGAACGGAATGCTCCTAAATGCATCCGTTCAGTCTCCAGACCGGAGAGCAAACCGCAACATGCTGCGGTTTGCTCTCCGGTCTGGGCATCCGTACCAAGACGGATCCGGAATGACCCCCAATGGAAGTCAATGGGGACAGATTCGTTCGGTGTGACACAATAGTAAACGGATCCGTCCACTATTGACTTTCAATGGAGTTCATGACGGATCAGTCACCTTGCACTTTTCCCACAGCTCCCTCCAGCAGGGGGCACTGTGAGGACTCTTACCTTCCCTTCCATTGTGCGCGCCGTCCTCCTCCTCCTGTGGTGTCCGGAGCTGCTTGGACAGTTAAGACAGTGTCTGACACGTGTGGGGCCGGAACGCTGATCCATGCTGCCGCTAGTGTGAAAGTAGCCCAAGAATACACTTCACTTGTATGGAGTGAGTGAGCTGTTTGGCCAGTGCTTCATGTATCTGCTTCCAATTGGTTGACTGTATCAGAGTGGAAGGGAGTAGCTCATTGTAGTGGTTGGTGAGGTCCCACTGGTTGGACCACCACCACTCTAACACTTATTACCTTAATCTTGTTAGAATAATCTACTGCTTATCTGTATTTCCCTTTAACCCCTTAATGACTGGGCCATTTTGCACCTTCATGACCAGACTGATTTTTGCAAATCTGACATGTCAATTTATATGGTAATAACTTTGGAACACTTTTACTTATCCAAGCCATTCTGAGATTTTCTTGTGACACATTGTACTTCATGTTAGTGGTAAATTTGAGTCAATATGTTTCACCTTTATTTATTTTAAAAATCCCAAACTTACAGAAAATTTGGAAAAATTAGTAAATTTCCAAATTTGAATTTCTCTGCTTTCAAGACAGATAGTGATAGCTGACAAAATAGTTATGACTTTACATTTCTCATATGTCTACGTTATGTTGGCATTATTTTGATAGAATTTTTAGAATTTTAGAAGCAATTCTTACATTTTTTAAGAAAATTTCTAAAACCCACTTTTTAAGGACCAGTTCAGTTATGAAGTCACTTTGTGGGCCTTACATACTAGATACCACCCAAAAATTACTCCATTTTAGAAACTACACCCCTCAAGTTATTCAAAACTGATTTTACAAACTTTGTTAACCCCTTAGGTGCTCCTCAAGAATTAAAAGAATATGGAGAAATTTCAAAATTTCACATTTTTTGCAGATTTTCCATTTCCTTTTTTTGTTTCTTTTTTATAATTGTATATTTATTGAAGGACAACAAGAAGTACCAAAAATGTACAGAGAGTATAACATGCAGGTCAGAGAAAAGGAACACACGCCAATGGAGTCAACCATCGCAAATAAACTCCCAGTGTACAATGAATGAAAATTATTATGAAATAGCACAATAAAGCAATCCTGAATAAAATATCAACAGGGCCCTGTTATCCGTTCAGTTATACATAACAGATACCAGAATCAGGTAAAACAGTAATTAACAGAAGAAGAAGAGCAGCACTGACGGCCGAAAAACCGTCCCATCACAAGAAACGTAAAACATGAACACTAGGACAGATGGGTTAGGAAGGGGGGGGGTGTCAAAGAGCCATAAAATAAAGAGGGGACTTAAGGCAATCTATTAAGGCTACTTTCACACTAGCGTTTTTAAATTCCGGTATTGAGTTCCGTTATAGGGGCTCAATACCGGAAAAAAAAACGCTTCAGTTTTGTCCCCATTCGTTGTCAATGGGGACAAAACTGAACTGAAGACAACGGAATGCTCCTGAAAGCATTCCGTTCCGTCTCCAGACTGGAGAACAAACAGCAGCATGCTGCGGTTTGCTCTCCGGTCCAGGCATCCGCACCAAGACGGATCCGGAATGACCCCCAATGCAAGTCAATGGGGACGGATCCGTTTGGTGTGGACAAACCAGTAATCCGGATCTGTCCTCCATTGATTTGCAATGGGGGGTCATTCCGGATCCGGCTACATACATAGATACATACAGACATACATACATACACACATACATACTCCAGGGACGCCGGCAGCATGTCTTCACGCGCCTCCTGCGCGCAGCTATGACGTTTCCCCACTGCGCCCAGCAGAGGGCGCTGTGGGGAATCTTCATCACTGCGCGCAGGAGGCGCGTGAAGACGCTCTGCCGGCGTCCCGTGAGTATGTATGTATGTATGTGTGTATGTCTGTCTGTGTCTTGTTCCCATGTGTGTGTTAACGTGTGGGGCCGGAGCGCTGCTCCGGCTCCACACATGTATCAGCAGCAGTACGGATCCGTCGGCACCCTTTAGGTGCCGGATCCGTGCTGCCACTAGTGTGAAAGTAGCCTAAGCCAGTAATTATCCGAGACATCCCAAATAGCATAGAACAGGTCGACCTTGTCTTGGTACAAAGCAGTGGAGTACTCCATGGTGCGTATCTCCACCACCCTGGTATACAAATCTGAAAGTGTCGGAGAGCTGGTTCCAAAACCGAGGGATAAGGCAAGGCAGCAAGCCGCTGTCAAGATCTGGGCAATTAGTTTGTGGGTATTGGTCTTAAAATTATTGGGGAAGACATTCAATAAGAAAGAAAGGATCTACTGGGAAGTCACATTCAAAAATATCCTTAAGTAAGTTGCTGACTGTCATCCAGAATGGTCCCAAAAGATGTGCCACAGGGTTCCCATGTGAATCTGACACCTCCAACACTTATTTGACACCGTTGGATGTAGCCTATGAAGAAGAGCAGGGGTATGGTACCAATGCATCAGGATTTTGTATTGGTTTTCCTGAGCTAGCACTGACATGGAAGTTTTTGCAGCTCTCCTCCATATGAGACCCCAAGTAGCTTCGGGAAGCTCCCTTCCCAGGTATTCTTCCCACTTTACCATGTAGGAATGTCAAACAAGCCTATCTGGGTGTGGGTTAACCAGGATTGAGTATATCCCCAAGATTAGTCCTTTAGTATGCACCCCATTCCTACAGATCCGCTCAAAGGCCGTAGGCAGAGAAACAAAAAGGCCCGAGAATGTGGATTGTGCAAAGTGTCTGAGTTGCGTGTAGAAAAAAGCCGCCGCCGAGGGGAGGTTATATTTAGACTGTATAGCTAAGAAGGATAATAGTTCCCTGGTGAATGGATCTACAACATCCGCGAATCTAAAGACCTGTTCTCGAAACCAAGCTCTCGTGGCCAAAGCCGATAGGCTAGAGGGGAGAGAAGGGTGATATAAGAATGAGGTAATCGCTGAATTACACAATACCAGGGGAAATTTAGCACTGCATGTGCGCCAAACCAATCTCGTGCACCTCATTGGACCCAAAAGCTCCCCATCCAAAGGAGCACTACAAGGACCAGACCATAGCCTCTCAATCTGCATCCAGACAGAATAGGGGTGCAAAGAGGCCCATGCAGGAATGTAACGTAGTTGGGCTGCCCAATAGTATTTAATGAAGTCCGGAACTGCCAATCCACCCAGACTCCTGCTGGACAAGAGAACCGTCCTGGAAATCCTGTGCCTTCCATGGGCCCAAATAAATTTAAGTATGTGGAACTGGAAGGACCTAAGGTCTCCTAGAGGGATCAGAATAGGCAAAGTCTCAAAAAGATACAAGACCTTAGGCAGTATGGTCATTTTAACAGCCGCAATACGCCCCAGTAAAGAAAGTGGTAGTGTCTGCCATTTAGATAAGAGCGTTTTAAGCTCGCCATAAATGGGGGGAAAGTTAAATTTATAAAGGTCCGCATATTTAGGGGTAATATTCACTCCTAAGTAGCGTAAGGTGTCTTTTTTCCAGTGGAAATAAAAGTTATCCTGTAAAAGAGCGAGAGTTGTCTCGGGGACATTGACCGGGAGTGCCTCTGTTTTAGTAGTATTTACCTTATACCCCGACAAATGGCCATATTCCCGCAAGGTGGTCTGGAGATTAGGCAGGGACACATGCAATCCAGTAAGGGTAAGGAGTACATCATCCGCATATAAGGAAAATTTAAATTCTTTGTCTTGCACCTTGATACCCCTAATGTCAGGGTGATTTCTAATTTTTGCGGCCAACGGTTCTATACAGAGTGCAAACAACAAGGGGGATAAGGGGCAGCCTTGCCGAGTGCCGTTTGTGATGAGAAGCGGGCCAGATTCTGAATGCGGTAATTTGACCGTCGCCATTGGGGAGGAGTATAGCCCCTCAATAGCCTGCAGAAAGGCTCCATCAAAGCCAAAGGCCCGGAGGGTGGCAAATAAGAACGGCCAACCAAGGCGATCAAACGCCTTTTCGGCATCCAGACTAAGGAGCAGAGACTCCTCCCCAGAGCGAGCAACCACATCCAAGAGATTTATTGTGTGTCTGGTATTATCGCTTCCCTGACGGCAAGGGACAAATCCCACCTGGTCCTTGTGTATAAGGGAGGGGAGGAGATTATTCAGCTGGTTAGCTAAGATCTTAGAGTAGATTTTAAGATCTGAGTTAAGCAGGGTGATTGATCTATAATTTTGGCGGTCAAGGGAGTCTTTCCCCGGTTTTGGAATCAGGGTTAGAAAGGAATGTGTTATGGTCCCCGGGATAGCCTTCCCTGACAAGAAGCCGTTAAAAAGGGATTGCATATGAGGAAGTAACAAATCCTGGAATGTCTTATAATAGTTATATGTAAATCCGTCAGGTCCTGGGGATTTCGCCGTAGGGAGATGTTTAATCACTTCCAGGATCTCTTCTGCTGCAATCGTCTCATTAAGGGCTGCCCTGTCCGAGGAGGATAGAGTAGGAAGGTTACAAGATTTCAAGTAGGAATCTAATAAAAGGTCCCTATCCAGGGGGTTACGGGGCAGGTCATTCGGCAGGTTATAAAGTTCTGAGTTGTAAGAGGAAAATCTCTCCGCAATCTCTTTTGGGTCATACGACACTGAGCCATCTGCTCTCTTGATAGCACCAGGGCCTGACTGAGGGGGAAGGATCCGAAGCTGTTTGGCTAGTAGAGAGTGTGGCTTATTGCCCCAAGCGTAATAGCGTTGGCGGGTGAACAGTAGCGTTTTGTCCACCCTGCCATGCGCAATCTTACTCAGCTGGGCCCTGATATCTACAACTTTTTTGAGAGTGGAGCGGGATGGTTGAGTGGTCATACATTTCTCTAGTCTATTCAGCTGGGACTTAAGCACCCATACAGTTTCCTGTGTGTCTCTCTTCATTGACCCACTCCCCCGTCCAGGGCAACCATCACTGGAGCATGATCAGACCATGTAATGGTTCCCATGTCCGCCCCATTTTTGGATCCGCAAGGCTGAGATGGTCCCCAGAAAGTAATCTATACGTGTGTGTGTCCCATGTGAGGTCGAATAGAAAGAGAAGGATTTGTCGAAGGGATTAGCTATTCTCCAGAGATCATATAGAGAGTAACGTTGAATCAATCGCCGAAACTCTTTCGCCAATCTAGGCTGTGACGTTTCCCAGGCAGCGCCACTCTGTTCATATGTTCTAAAAAAATAACATTGAAGTCCCCCCCTATCAGTGTGAGAGCATCTGAGTGCTTAAAAACTTTGGCCAGAGTCCTAGACAGAAAATGTATTTGGGAGGTATTAGGGGCGTACAAGTTGCAAAGTGTGATATGATGTCCCCTGAGGACACCTCTTAGTATAATGAATCTCCCCAGGGGGGCCGTTACGGAGGAGGTAATTGTAAGCGGGCAATGTGTGGAAATCAGTATAGCAACCCCCGCCTTCCTACGCGAGTGAGACGCTGTGTACACCACGGGATATAAATGGGAGAGGAATCTGAAAGAGGCCTCCCCCTCAAGATGGGTCTCCTGAAGAAATACCACATCGGCTTTAAGGGATCTTAACTCCAGAAGTAAAAGTTTTCGTTTTGCATTGGAGTTAAGACCCTTGACATTAAGAATCACACAAGATGCCATGGCAAAATCTTAAGGACAAATCGAAGCAATAGAAGTCACTTACCGACCTGTAGATGTAGGAAAGGCAGAGACGCACCATGGAGCACCACAGAAAAAAGGATCCAGTCTACAGTCACACGCAGGAGACCAGGTCGGCTGAAGCAGTCAGATTCTAAGATGGCAAAAGTATCACACAGAAGAAAAGGAACAGCAAGAAAGGGGAGACAAGACACTACTAAAAGACAAGCAAACAATTCAACACAACAGCTGAAAGCGTATTCCCAGGGCGTTCGAGCCCTGCTGGAGGCAAAAACAGGAGCCCCCATAGGAGGGACATGGTCAGAGTGAGACTGACAAATGAACAACAGAACACCAGCAGCAAGTAAAATAACCATCATCATAGGATGAAACATGGCTTAACCAGCGCCTAGAAACATGTAAGAACATATAATGTGGGCAAGCCCAATTAGTGGCCTATTAGCAGAGATCTGAGGTAGTAGGCATGGGGGAGACACTCAGATCCTCCAATGACCCAAGGGGTTAGGTATCAAGAGGACCAGCAAAAAGGAGGGCCAGTTCATCCCGCCAGCCGTGGGCCCGTGAGGGGCGAGGAGCCCTGGGGAGAGAAGGGCCTCCGCGCGGGTCCTTCAGACGGTCCTGCTCACCTTTTTCGTATGACGGGAGTCTAGACACGCAGTGGTGGTGGAGCGGGGGATTCCAGTTCCCAATCCTGTAACGGAGGAGGCGGAAGATCCAATGCTTCACAGAAGGGCTCCAGATCCGAGAATGTGCGAAGGGTCGCCGTTCTGCCCTGGTGCCATGCGGACAATGAAAATGGAAAGCCCCAGCGATATGCAATTTGCCGGTCCCGTAGAGCAGTGAGAAGCGGATGCAGGTGCCTCCTTTTCTGTAGGGTTATCCAGGATAGGTCTGGAAAAAGTTGGATTGGGGCCCCGTCAAATTCAAAATTGCGGAGGTTCCGCGCTTTAGCCATTATGGCCTCTTTAAGGGCAAAGTCATGCACACAACAGATCACATCCCTCGGGCGGGACGGGGGGGCCTTTCAGTTTAAGGGCACAATGAGCACGGTCCAACTTAATCTTATGAAACTGGAGCTCCCCAAGTATCACATTAAAGATAGCTTCTAAGGTAGCAAAGAGATCTTCTCTCCCGTGGCCTCAGGCAAGCCCCGATCCTCCAGATGTCGCCCCATATCTCTAAGTGCAGAATGTTGGACAGATATGGAGGCATGTAGGGCTCGTATGTAATTCCTAGTGTCATCATGTGCTTCTTCCAGGGATTCAACTCTATCCGCTATATGTTTGATATCAGCACGAACCATGGCAATTTCAGCTCTGCAGGCCCCTGTGACCTCTGATATTAACATCTTAAAGTCCTCCTTAGTAGGGAATTGGTATGTATGATTCCCAGTTGGACGGTGGAATAGACATGACGGCAGGAGGTGAAGTGACCGAGACTAAGGCGAGGGTGGGGATGCCCCCCTGTGCAGAGGCGGTGCAGGGGTCTACTGATCCATCTCCACCCTGGCAAGGGCTGCTGCCAGGGTCCTGGGGTGAAAAAGAGGCGAGGGGAGATCTGCCAGACACTGCTGAGGAGCAGCAGGAGGCTGGAGAGGAGGTTATCGGCGAGGAGACAGTACCTGATGGTGGCGGAGAGCCTCCAGCCACATGTTCCCCGGGTGCCATCTTGGATCCGGCGTGAAGTGGGGAGCCCGCCGCGCAGAAGCCACCAGTTCCCGGTGAGGACCCTGAGGATGGGGCTGGTCGCTCCTGAGATAGAAGGGGAGGCAAGGAAGGTAGGGAGGCCATCACCGGATCTCCCCTGGACCCCGTTCGTGCGCTGTGGCGGGCGGGAGGCAGAGAGGAGTGGCGGGAAGGACCCGCTGCAGCCGCGCTCCTACACCCCGTGCTGGGCCGCGGACCTCGCTCCCAGCAGTCCTCTAAGGTTCTGGATGGAGAGGGGGAGCGAGGAGGACGAGGGGAACCTCTGGCACCACTTTTCTTCCCCATATCGTCACTCAGGCTAATGTAGCAGGCCTAAATAGAGCTGCGCTGGCGGGAGCTGCTGAGTCAGGCGGCCATCACAGTCGGCGTCCAGACCACGCCCTAGATTTTCCATTCCAATCAATTTTTTCCTATAACACAGAATGGGTTAACAGCCAAACTACAATCAATATCTATTACCCTGATTCTGCAGTTTACAGTAACACCCCATTATGTGGTTGTCGACTGCTGTATGGGAGCTTAGATGGCGCACAATATGGATTTTGGAGGGCAGATTTCACTGGAATAATTTTCAGGCGCTGTGTCGCATTTGAAGGTACCCTGAGGTATTCCACAGTGGAAACCCCCAAAAAGTGACCCCATTTTAGAAACTACACCCCCCACAGAATTTTGCAAGCGGTGTAGTGAGCACTTTGGCCCAATATGCTTTTCATAGAATTTAGAAACCCATGGCTGTAAAAAAGAAAAATAACATATTTTACCGAAAATTGTCACTATAGGCCCAAGTTTTTCATTCTCACAAGGGGTAACAGGAGAAAGTCACCACAAAATATGTTACCCATTTTCTTCTGAATGAGGCAACACCCCATATGTGGGTTTTGACTGATGTATGGGCATACAACATTGCATAATATTCCTTTTGGAGGGCAGATTTTACAGGAATAATTTTCAAGTGCTGTCGCATTTGAAGGTATCTTGAGGTATCCCACAGTGTAAACCCCCAAAAAGTGACCCCATTTTGGAAACTACAACCCCCCCCAAGGAATTTTGCAAGGGGTGTAGTGAGCACTTTGGCCCAATATGCTTTTCATAGAATTTAGAAACTCTTGGCTGTAAAAAAGAAAAATTACATATTTTACCAAAAATTGTCACTTTAGGCCCAAGTTTTTCATTCTCACAAGGGGTAACAGGAGAAAGTCACCACTAAATATGTTAACCATTTTTTCCTGAATAAGGCAACACCCCAAATGTGGTTTTTGACTGCTGTATGGGCGTACGACATAGCACAACATGACTTTTGGAGGGCAGATTTCACAGGAAATAATTTTCAGGCGCTGTGTCACATTAGAAGGTACCCTGAGGTATCCCACAGTGGAAACCCCCAAAAAGTGACCTCATTTTGGAAACTACACCCCCTAAAGTATTTATCTAGGGGTGTAGTGATTTTTTTTTTTTTATGGTATTCATCTAGGGGTATAATGAGAATTTATTTTTAAATTTTGGAGTTTGTCTAATTTTCCAAATTATAACTGGCTAATAACATAATGAAATGTGCAGTGTTAAAAACAGTGGATTGCATAATAAATTAAAAATGGCCAAAAGTGCATAAAATAAGTATAAAAAAATGTAAACTGATTAAATTAATAATCTAAGGAAGTGTGGTAAATGCGGAAACACTGCTTAATGCAAAGTCCAGGCTTACGTATCTGGACAGGTGTCACATTGATATGTGGTTTCCCGCCATATCCCATTCTTATAACAGACCCTACATCTCTTTTGGGCTCTGCTTTTTTTTGCAGTAGGCGGCACCTCTGATGGGAAATGTTGCCCTGGGATAATACTGCTGGCATGACTCGATGACGCTATCCCACTGCTTTCCTGGTGCTGCTCTCCAAATATTAAATTTTTTATGATTGTTTTCTTGAAAATCAAGATATGTTCCTTGGTTCCCTGCTTTTTGGAACATAACAAAAGAATTATACAGGGCGACTTGCATTAGGTGGGCTGCAAGTTTCTTATACCAAATGCGGAATTTCCTGACCACGCTATAGAACTGCAGCATTTGGTCTGCATTGGTATTTATTATAATCCTGTATGCAGACAGGTTTACAGATGGTGGTATTTGTGCCGCGCACAGGAATAAGGCTGCTACTGTCTGGATGTATAGATGTCATTATGAGGAGATCTTTTTTGTCCCGATATTTTATAAGTAAGATGTCCCCATTGCAAAGGCCCTTTATTTCCCCAGGCTTCAGTTTTTGGTTTACAAAAGGCTTGGGCAGGCCTCTTTGATTGCGGCGTATGGTGCCACATGCCACTGTCTTTCTGACTGAAAGGCACCTGAAAAGGGGTACACTTATAATAATTGTTGACATACAAGTGGTACCCCTTATATAAAAGAGGGTGCAGGAGATCCCACGCTATTTTACATTTTACCTACCACATTGAGGGAAGGGGGCATTCAGGAGGGCAAAACTGGGTATCTTTGCCCTCATAAACTCTAAATTTGTAGGTGTACCCAGATTCGCTCTCACAGAGCTTATACATTTTTAGCACAAATCGTGCTCTCTTCCTTGGCAAATATTGGCGAAATTGAAGCCTGCCTTTAAAAAGGACAAGTGACTCGTCCACCGCAATTTTTTTCCTGGGGTGTAGGCCTCTTTAAATTTTTCATTGAAATAATTTATAAGGGGTCTAATTTTATAAAGCCTGTCATGGGTGGGGTCATCACGTGGGGGGCACTGTGTGTGCAGTAATCGCAGGATTGTCTTGAATCGCTGTCTTGTCATTACTTCCCTGTACATGGGGGTATCGTACAAGACATCAGATGACCAGTAAGATCTCATAGTGGGTTTTTTTATGAGACGCATATTTAAAAGGAGGCCGAAAAATTTTAAAATGTCCGCCACAACAACAGGGCACCATACACCATTCTTGGCGTAATATGAGGTGGGGTGACTAGCGATGAATTGAGCAGCATATAAATTGGTCTGCTCAACCATCAAATTTATCAGTTCTTCTGATAAGAAGATTTAAAAAAATTCCACCTCCCTGAACCCCGTAAAATCAAAACAGATGCCTGTGACAGAATTAAATTCTGGAACAGACGGAGCATATGACTCTGCTGGCATCCATTCGGGGTCAAAGATGCTAACGCCAGGCAAAGAGTCTCGTCTGCGACTTTGCTGTGGCTCGTCATCACTAGTGTTAGCGGACGATGACGACATTTTAAACTGTTCGGTCTCTCTTGCACTTTCTGTATCAGAACAGATAAATGCGTATGCCTCCTCTGCCATATACATACGCTCCGCCATTTAATATGGTGCAAACTACAACATATATATTTTTTATATTTTTTATTTTTTTTTTTTTAAACCTTTTACCCTAACACTAC